>VZTN01028756.1:0-82394 GCA_013400515.1 Erpornis zantholeuca
CCCCCCCCACCCCAGCCAAAAAAAAAATACCCCACCCGCACAGCTGGGGCTCGCAAGAAGCGCTGGCTCCCACCCCGCACCCGAAACGCGAAACCCACGGGGTTTTTTATTCCCCATTCTCCAGGCTCACCTTCCTGTTGGCTTTTTGCTCCCCCCACCCCGTTTTTTTTTTTTTAACCATACTCCCCCGCGTGTTTTATCGCCCTCCTCCCCTCTTCTCCCCAGTTTCTGTACCCCTGTGAAAGCAGAGGCTTCCACGGGCTCTCCACGGGAGTGGAAGTGCTGCTCTGTGCTGCTCTGTTACCCCCATGCCCAGGATTGGGGGGGGACACGGAGGCAACCCCCAGCTCCAAGGGTTTGCTGGAGGTCTTCACACCATCCGTGGCTCCCTACAAGTGGGAGAAAGGGATGCCCGAGCACTCTGCTCCTGGGAATCCACTCATAGCATCGTCCAGCAGGGATGGTACCCCAGCCTCGAGGGGGAGATGACAGAGGGGCTTCCCGCAGTGCCCGTGTGGCTGCGGGTGGCTTTTCTTTCCCAGTTTTTTGGGGGGAAGGGAGAAGGGGAAGCAGTGTGCTCACAGATCTAGCTTCACCTCCTCCCGTAGCTCAAGTGTAGCAGGCAGGAAATCCTCTGTCATCGATACTTGTTGCAGGGTATCAGGCTCATTAATTAGCTACAGGAAAACCTGTGCTGGTAAACAAATGACTCAAAGCTTTTCCCCGGGCCTGATCCCGGGCTTGTGGAATGCTGGTTGCCACCTTTCGAGGAGAGGTGCAAAGAGAGAGGAGTATTTTCCTCAAGATGGATGACAGGAACCAGCTCGCCTCCTCCCCTTGGAGAAAATTCACATCCCCAGGTGAGCCTTCAAAGGGAAGGGAGCTGGCACCTGGCCTGGAGGTTTGCAGGAGAGCCTTGCTCAGTGTTGCAGCACGGATTGGAATGGCTCAAATGTGGCTGCAGACAAAGCCCAGGGGGCCCCATCACATCCCAGGGTTCACCATTCACAGGATGCTCCTGAGTTCTCCTCGTGGCTCCTTCCCTAAATTCCCTGGGTTCTCTGCTGGCCTGGAGTTTGCTGGGATGAAAAAAGGCAGGAGGGTGATGCTCATGTTTGGGGGGAACCTCACTAAGAATTAAATGCTGATGGGGTTTGACCTCCATCCCTAAATTCGGGTGGGTATTTGGGGCTCTGAAGCACGGGAAGGAAAGGACTGCTGCACAGTTCCCTCAGCCAAGGTGGAGATAGGGGTCTCCTTCTTGGCATCTCAGTTGCTTTGAATCATGTCTCTGCCAGGGAAAAGAGTATTTGAGTGTCCCTCCTGTGCTGGAGAGGCAGGGGATCCTTTTGACTTGAAATGCACTGCTTTTCTTTAGATTCAATATTGGGAAGAAATTCTTCTCTGTGAAGGTGGTGAGGCCCTGGCACAGGGTGCCCAGAGAAGCTGTGGCTGCTCCATCCCTGGAAGTGTCCAAGGCCAGGTTGGATGGGGCTTGGAGCAACCTGGGATATTGGAAGGTGTCCCTGCCCATGGCAGGGGGTTGGAATGGAATGATCTTTAATGTCCCTTCCAACCCAAAGCATTCTGTGATTTTGTGAGTCATGTGTGACCCCCCCAGATACCAAATCCACAGGAGACCAGCCCTGTAAATCCCAAACCACCATGACAGGGAGCTGTGGCAACCATCATGTCCCCTAGTCAGGGCCACCACAGATGTCATCCCAGTCTTTAGCATCCTCCAGCATCCCAGTGTTGCAGGTCCCACCTGCCTTGTACCCTTCCTTAACGCTCCTGCTGTCAAAAAGGCAATTCTTCCACTCCATCCCTGACCCACTATTGGGGGAATTCTATGAGAACCTAAGAAACCATCAACTGGAAGCCAAACTTCTCTCTTGGAGAGCAATCTGGGCGGGCAGCCCACAGGGGGAGTGTAATTCCCTTTCCCTTCCATGCACTCCATGTGATATTTGGCTCTGTAATGTGGTTTGCAGCATGATGAGGCTACAAAACACGACAATTAAAAAAAAATAAATGAAAGAAAGGAAAATGAGCAGTGCACGAAGTCCCTTCAGAACATACATTTGTGGTCACATCTCGAGTTCAGAATTTCCTCGCGGTGCCTCTTGGAGGGAGGGTTTTGTATTAGTCTGATTATGCTGAGATAATCTGTCATGTTGCTCCAGGAAGCACTGAGGGAAAAGGAGAGAAAAAGAAAAGGAAAGATAATATTTTAAATCAGAGGGCTGCTAGATTGGTGACTCTGTCTGGCAGACACACATCACTGCCCCCTTTATGAAAATTTTAATTGGTTACCTCTGTCAGAGAAAATGAGAGATTTGCTGATTTTAATTCGTTGGAGTGAATCACTCCCTGCCAATGTTATCAAAATTAAACCAGGGATGGTTTCCTACTTTCCTTCTCCTACTCCCTCTGCATTTTCTTCTGAAATATCCCTCCATAAAAGATTGATTAAGGAGTGACCAGCTGATGACAAACGAGCTGTTGAAGTGGCAAACTCTGCTGTGCTCGGTGTCATGCCTTATCCCTGGGACAAGGAGGATCAGGGAAAGCAAACAGCATCTGGAGGAACAATGGACATAGACCTAGTAAGGAAGCATAGATATTTTTGGGGAGGGGTAAAAAATTGGAACAGATGGGTGTCACCTCATGTGGTGCACTGTATGTTGGCTGAAGTGAGTGTATGAAACAATATATATATATATATATAATATATAAAATCCTCCTTCAGATGTTCAAGAACCATCGTAGTTTTAGGTTGCTGGTTTACTTCAGGCAGAGCAGCTCTTTGCTGGCTCGATGTGGCCTGGGAGCAGGACAGAGGAATCCTGCATGTGTTTGGGACACCATTTCGTGCATGCCATGTGCATGTACTGCTGTTTATCGTTACCAACTCTTTCTGAGCACCGAGCTTTGGTCAGAGGCAGGTCTTGTGACACCTCCTGCCATGATTTCAGCACTCCCACCTGCAGGCTCACCTTGTCAGCTGCCTGTTTCCAGGCTGGCTTTGCTAGATGGAGATGTTCCCTCAGTTTTTTGAGCTCAGCTGGCCTGTAACAAAGTCCTTGCTGTTTGCAAAATGGCTCTTTTCTTCCTCCCCTCTGTCAGCTATTAGGAATATCCCATTCCTGGCAGACGTGCCCTATTCCATATTCATTGAGAATTAGCATGGCTCTCTGTCTAAGTGTTTTTGGGATAGGGGTCATCATGATATCGGTGCTAGAACAGATCTGGAGCTAGAACAGATCTGGAGCTTTGTCTCTGTCCCATCTGTGCTCCTGTCTCCCTGTGGGTGATCCTTTAAGCCAACAGCTCCACAAACCGCTGAAGTTTGGGTTACCCAGCACCGAAACTCTGTGGCCGATTTTAAAAGCTGCTGTAGTGCAGTTCTCTCTGTGGGCCAAGGGCATCATCACGGGGCTGATCTCAGCCCCTGCCAAACCTCGTGGCTCAGGGCAGGGGTCAGGTCATGCTTAATTAAGACGTTGGTCTTCCTGCACGTTGGATTTCTCATTTGTGAAATGGGGCAGCCTGGCTTCCTCCTTCGAGGTGGGGCTCTGTGCCAGCCCTGTGTCCAACTGGATGTGGTCAAACCACATTTCCTCTGGGATCACAAGGTGGAGGGCACCTGCTGAGCACCAGGAATGATTTATTCATCTTGTGTCTTGACTGTGAGGACACGTCCACCCTTGAACATTCCTCCAGAGCTGACTTTTCTTGCCTTTTCTCAGTCCTTAGTTTCTTGAGGTCCTTCTACAACTGAAGCAGGCAATTCCCCTGTGCCTGCCTTGGATTTCCTCTGGATTAAACACCTCCTTTTCCAGGAGAAGCTTGTGGAGCACTGCAGACTGCAGTCCTTTGTACAGTCCAGCCCACTTGGATATTCCAATCAATCAAGCCTGGGGTAGGAGTCAGGCTTTATGCTGGATGTTGTCGAGCAGCAATGTAACAATGGAGATCTCCTCCAAACAAATATCTGCTGGTTCCTGCAAATGAAAGTCAATACACCTTCACAAGGAAATCTGTCCCGGTGGGGTCTTTTGTATCGAAAGCCCTGTTGGTAGATTTATTCATTGTGCAGGGCTGTTCCCTTAACAAGTCAGTTATTCATTGGCCATCGCTCGAGGGCGTGTGGAATTTATGGTCATAGTCCTGTAATCAGATATTTTGTTATAGAGGGCTTTGCCACCACGGAAGGTCTGAATAAATCAGTATGCAGCAGGAATTGATCCTCTCACAGGCTGTTTCTGGATTCGGCTCCTGCTCTAAGAGTGTTTTCTCCCTTCTGGAACTATTCTGCTGAAGCCTTTGCATGTCTGCGCCGTGGTCAGGCCTACTAAAGCTCAGCTTTAGTGCCTGTGTACAGACACACACACACTTAGGTCTGTTTTCTGGGCCTGACTTTTGTCTAGAGATAATCGAGGTCCATGATGCTGGCATTTTCCAGCCAGAAGGGAAAAAAAAAAAAGAAAAAAAAGAATTTTTCTCCATCACCTGACTTAAATATCTGCAGGTTGGAAAGAACTGCTTGAAAAGGCTTTAATCAACTGCCAGGGAAGAAAGGGAAATCTGATTTTGAGTAGCTGCACTGGTGCCTTAAGTACTAAAGAGCTTGGCCTGCTAATCTCCACTTCTCAGATGTTGTTCCACAATCTGATCAGCTCTATTGGGCTGAAACAAGAGTTAATTGCTAACAAAATGCTCCACACCTTTGTGCATACAAGGAAAGGGGCAAGGGTGAGCACCTTGCTTTTCGGAGCTTAGTGCAGTTTCATCGTATGCAGTTGATGGAGAGGGAATTTGGTTCTTGCATGTGCCCTGAGGATCTCTGTCTGTGAAGGTAAAATCACAGCAGAGCCCCTGATTTTTATGGCAGAAATCAGGGATGGGCGGAGAGGAAAAATCTTTGTAACCTAGCAGCCTGTGCTGCTGCTGTCTCCCAGGTCGTGGGTGATGTTAAATGTGTAAATGTCAATGAACCTCTCCCCTGAGCAGGGCTGAGCTGGCTTGGCACTTACATTCGGGGTGGAGCTCAGCAGTGCTGCGGTTCCTCAGTGGTCAGATGTTGCCTTGCAAGTGTTCCCCAAGGCACAGCATCTTTCTAGGGAAGCTCTGGTGGCTGCAGGTGTGGGTTTTGGTTTAAGGAGAGTCCGTGACAAAGAACATTCAGTGCTTGGTCTGCTCTGGTGGGTGCAGCCCAAAGGAGTGTAAGATTGTGATAAGGAACATGTGAATTATGTCCACCTGTGGGTAGGCAAACCCTGAGGAGGCCAAAGGGACTCTGAGCTGCCCACATCTCAGCAGAACCACAGAATGCCCTGAGCTGGAAGGAACCCACAGGGATCATCGAATCCAGCTCCTAGATCTGCACGGAACACCAGGAATCCCCCATGCTGCTGAGAGTGTTCTCCAGACTGGAACTCTGGCAGTCTCCAAGCTGGGACCACTTCCCTGAGGAGCTTGTTCTCATTCCTGACCACCCGCTGGATGTAAAGCCTTTCCCTTTAATCCAGTCTAAACCTCTCCTGACACAGCTCCAAGCCTTTCCATCAGATCCTATCACTGGACACAGCACTGCCCTTCCAATCACATCCAAATTCCCATTTTAGCGCTTGCAGATCAGCTGTGAGGGCAAGTGAAGGAATAACCAGACAGCAAATGTATGTTCACTGCATACTCTGAATGCTTAAAAAAAATGACATGAACAATGTTAGATATTTCCTGTCCTGTGTCACTTGCTGGCTCCTGCCAGCTCGGGGTTTTCAGATATGTTACCAGGGATAGCAATGCTGTCGGGACTTTCAGAGTCTCCAGATGGAGATGATGCTACTACCAGCAGGAGAGATGGTGGCAGGCAGAAGAGCAGCAGAGCTGGGAGGGCAAGAGAGATCCCAGCGAAATGCCAGTTGGCTGGGGGATCCAGTTAAGTGGGATGAGTGGAAACACCAGGAGGGCATCCTTTGCTGTGAGAGCTGACATGATTGTAGATGTACCCAAGGCATGCCTCGGGGACTAGAAACTGTGGGAAGCGCCTGCAGGCATGGAAATGCCATTGGAAGTGACATTTCCCAGATGGGGAATGCTCAGTCTGCGTATCCTCTACCAAAACCAGGGAATGTGGTGAGATGGGCTGGATGAGGTGATTTCCAGAGGTCCCTTCCACCCTCAAGCATCTGTGATTCTGTGAAGATGGGACACGACTGCTGCAGATTTTGATGCCCTCATGGGACACAGCTGCCCCCAGCAGCTGCCTCCTGGTGAGCAGGAGGTCTGTAGGGTATTTAAAGATGCAGGACAAACTCCAGGGTGGGGCTGTGTGGCAGCACCCTTCATGGTGTCCTCCTCAGAAGGGAGGAAATCTGATCGGGATTGAGGTTTGGGGGCTGAAATCTGAGGTTGTAATGTGTTTTGAGTGGAAGAAAATCCTTTTGTTATGGTGTGAGACAGCCTTACAACTCCTCAAGAGGTAGAGACTGTCCTTCCCTATGTTAGGACTAAGGCCTGGTTTGATGTCCTGTTGACTTGATCTCAGTTTTCCAGACAAGGCCCTTCTTGGCAAGTCCATGCCCCTTCTTCTCTCTGGAGTCCTACACTGATTTTCTGGCTAAGCTGTGATCAGAGGCAATGCCACAGCATCTTTGATCAGAAATGTGCACACACCCTGCCCTAAGATGTGATGCTTACATTCTTTTACTCCCATATCACAAGATATTTGTATTTTTGTGAACATCCTCTCTCTTGTCCTGGGAAAAGCCTTGGCTTGTTCTGCAGTTGAGTTTTCCAGGATGTGGAAAGGGGGGAATCCTCCACCGCAAGCTGCAACATCTCCTTCCTTGTTCTGTGGTGCTGCTGGTTGGTGGGTCCCTCCTTTGCTTGGTCTGGCTTTTGGCTCCTGGTTAGGATAAACAATCTTCCCAAAAGGACCTCTAAGACCATCCTGGAGTGCCCCTGAAGATATCACCTGACTGCCAACAGCATCAGGTACAATATGGGATGCTTTGCTGGGGATGGGGAAGATGTTTGGATAAAGCCAACTATGATTCCTAACAGCGAGCCCAAACTTCGTTGGATTGAAGCTAATCTTAAAAAGTTCAGGGATCTGAGACACCTTTCTCTTGAACAGGCCTTAAATGTGCTCACGGAAGATCTCACCACAATCATTTCCATTTTTGCCTGGCAAGGGGAATGTGGGACAAAGCACTGATTTTTCTCACCTCCCTTCCCTTGCCCACAAGAGTGGTTGGATGTAAATAGGACACGGCTCTTCCCAATCCTGGAGCTGGGTCAGCGTGCAGGTGACAGCGCCGGGGCGTGAAGGGGAAGCTAAACACCACGGCCACAAACACCTCAGATGCGCCACACCAGGCAGGGCTGCCTTTCACGTGGACTCAAAACCCTCCCTTGTAACCTCCTGTTCTCATAAATGCAATTTATGAGCCGCAAGGTGCCCAGCAGGCCGCGGCGAGGTGGTTATTAAAACCCCAGCTTCCCACCTCAAATTACAACCCAAATGCTGTGTTTGTTTCCCACTTAACGCCGTCCCTCGGAGGTTTTCTTTTAGCACCGAGCCCTTTTGAAGTTGCTGTTGATTACAGAGCAGGCAGTGTAATCTCCCCGTGGAAGGTGTTTGGGGCTGGGGAGAAGGAAATCCATCGCCCCGGGGCAGGGGTCAGAATTGGGGTGGGAGACTGAGGGTGCTGCCCAGCCACCCTTTCCATCCTGGGGCCTGTCCTGCTCTGGGAGTGTGGCTCTGATGGCTGCAGCTCCTTAGACAGTCAGGGAAAGAGCATTTCAAAGAGGGTTTTAGCCCTGAAAATTGGCTTCCAGTCTGGAAGGTGACTTTGTGGGTGTAACTATCCTGTCCGGTCACCCTTACCAAGCACCAGCAGCTGGGGTTCTCCCTGAACCCTGATTTTCTCTGTGGAGACTTGTTCTCTGGGTCATCAAAAGAGTGAATCATTTAAAGTTATTATGTTTTACTTCTCCCCAAATTATTGATGAACACAGTCTCATGTCTCTGCACTTTTCCTGATGAGCCCTTCTGGATTTACACCACTTGATCACTGTGGGTTGCAGAACACTGAAGATGAGCATGGCCAGTGTGGAAGTCCTGAGCACAGAGGCAGCTGAGTGGTCTGTGGCTCAGATTAGGTGGAAAGTGAACCTTTGGCAGAGGTGAGGTCAGCATCTGGATCATGCTTCATCTCCAGCTCTGTTCTTTTCCTTTGTGAAGCTCCTGGAGAACTGTTGCTATCTCTGAACTGTTTGTCTGCACCCTTTCCCTCAGGAAAATTTATTTGGACATCAGGACTCCTGCTGGTGAGTCTTGTCCTCCGGATGTTCTTGACTTGATCCACAGCAGGTCCTGGATGTCTGCAGTATTTGGATTTTTCCAGATATTAGCCATAAATAGCTTTGAAATGTGCGACAGCACAAAGCCTGGCATTTTTGCACTGGTGTGATAGGCGGATTTGGGAGGTGGAGGACACCAGCCTGGCCCAGCCCAGTGCACAATCTGCTGATTAATGGTTTTACTTCATATAATCTGTAGTGAACTATTAGCTATAATAACTCTTCTTTGCCTTTAAGAATAAAATCTCTAACATTGGTAAATACTCAAGGTGAGAGGATAGCAAGGAGACCTGGGTAAATATGGTGCTGTTGTTGGCACCACGATGGCTGCTGGAGGCTCTGGCTGAGGCCGAGCATTGTTTTGCTCTGTAAAATCAGATTTTTTAAGACATCTTTCCTCCTTAATTCAGGAGTGGAGGTGGGTTTTACCTTGGGACCGTCAAAGTTTCTTTTCCTACTGGTTAATCCTCGCATCTCTGGTGTGTGTGGGGAGGGGGTCAGAACCCCTGCAGATCTTCAGTCAATGAAATATCAAATGTTAATTAACAGTACATGCCAGGGCTTGTTCTTTGACTCGGTGACCTGGTGCAATGCGCTGCCATGGAACAAAACTCCCTCTTGTCTCCCCACCCGTGACTTAGTCTTGACCCTAAGGTTTATTAGCAATAATCCCTGCCCCATGCCATCCCCTGGGTAGTGCTTGGTATTTCCTGGTTAGCAAATCCGTGGCGTGAGTGGATTCCACAGAGAATCACAGAATATCCTGAGCCCAAAGGGACGCACAAGGACCATCGAGTCCAGCTCCTGTGACAATTCTTCAGGTGGCTCCTGAGACTGGGCTCTGTCCCTGTGCAGTCCAACAATTGCAGGCAAAAATGCCATTACTTGAGTGAAATAATGCTAATAAATAATGAGTGACCAGGAGAAAAAGAAAGGCCAAAATGAGAAGGGAGGCACTGGCCTCAGTGTCCAGTTACAGTGGAGTGTGGATGTGCATTACGGATGAGTCTCCAACATAACCTTGACCATCTGGGATGCTTTCCTGAATCAGTTTGCAGTTTCATAGAATCACAGAATTGTTAAAACTCAAAAAGACCTTTAAGACCACCAAATCCAAACGTGAACACAGCACCACCACTATGTTCCCCATCATCCAGGTCAACACATTTTTGAGCACTTCCAGGGATGGTGACTCCACCACCTCCCTGTGCAGTCCGTTCCAGTGTTTCACAACCTTTACCATGACAAACAAAAATCCCAATATCCAAACCAAAACCTAATCTAAATCTTTGATTAATGTTTGCCACTTGCAGGGCTGCACCAGCCCAGTGCACACAGAGGAGAGACAGCCAGACCTGGCAGCACTTTTTTTGGTCCAAGTTTCAGTGACTTTCAGTGTCTGGGGCGGCTCTTGGCTCCTCCTTTGCACCACTTCTCAGCAGTAATGAGGTAACACACCACTAACTTCCCTGAGCATCTGTTTCATGGGGGAAGTGATTTTCCTCACTGCTGTACTGATTGGAAGTGGAACAGCTTTCAGTCCTGTGCTGTGTTCCAGGGGGCACTGAGTCTCCCACAGGCTCAGAGAGCTTTTATCCACGAATACCAACCTGTAACCCAGCAGTGGCTTCGGAACCGTATCTGCTTGTGAGACAAAATCTGATAATTTCCAGCCATTCAAAAGCGTTAAGGAACATCCTAAATTGTGTCCTCTGGGCTGGATTACAATGTCAAGTCTTTTGTATTTCAGATTCTTCTGTATGATTATTGGAGCAGGGGGATGGAGTCACTACATGAGCAATCAAGGAGTTTCCATCCCCCTTTTCACCACCACTGTGGCATTTAGATGAACCCCAGGGTACTTTCTAATCCTCCCTCTCTTGTGCTGTAGTTAGGGCTTGGTAAACCAAACAGGGATAGGACACAGATCCAAAAACTGCCCTGCTTTTGTGCAGATTTAATTTTTAGAAATGTTTCAGAACA
Source organism: Erpornis zantholeuca (assembly GCA_013400515.1). Classification (NCBI taxonomy): domain Eukaryota; kingdom Metazoa; phylum Chordata; class Aves; order Passeriformes; family Timaliidae; genus Erpornis; species Erpornis zantholeuca. The sequence continues at coordinate 10,357 of VZTN01028756.1, forward strand.
TCTTCTGAGGCAGCATTCTCTCATCCCAAGACTGGTGGCAGTTCAGAGAAAAGCCTGGCCAGGGACTGTTCCCAGCAGGGACATGAGTCACCTTCTGGCAGGGAGAGGGGTAAAATCCTCACCTCTTGTGTTCATTTTAAATCAAGCAGCAGCTCATGGGCTGAGCTGGGTGGGGATGCCTGTCTGGGGGGCTCCTCTCTGCGCTGTAACATCCCCTGCCACAATGCACTTTTACAGGTCCATAGATCACTGGGTAAAAACCACATTTAATTCTTTGGTAAGGTCACTTTTTAGTTAAAAGGGACAGAACGGATTTAATTTATAATCCTCTCCAACTTTATGGCTCGCATTTAGAGTTATATCTATTATGTAGTGCCAAACACGTATTATAAAAATTGATTCCCCCTTTTTCTCCTCCCTAGATTTGCTGTGTCAGGTGGATTCTGGTTGCTCCCCCCCCTTTGCTTTAAGCCAGCAGATAGACTGAGGTGGATCTAAACGTCAGGGATGACATCTGGGACTGGAAAGTGCAAGTTTATAGGGAATGGAACTGGCCCAGATCTATTCCTGGGTGTTTGGGAAGGATGACGATCTCTGCCACAATGCAGGACAGGAGGGCAGAGCTGCAGTCTGCAGGGGAAAATGCAGCTCAGAGTCAGGGCGAAGTGCAAGGGGTTAGTGGGTGACCTGGTGTTGGTGTTTCTGTGCAGGTCCTGCCGTGGTGGTGAGATGCAGGCACATCCTCTAAATTCAACAGCAGATTTTAGGCAGGGGACATAATGTTCAGAGGAGGTCACAGAGAAGAATCATTACTAATTTTTTAATTCCAGGGAAGTTTTTAGACAATTTTAAGGGAGCAGCAGTGAGATTGAAGGAGGGGAGATAGGGAATGGGGTGACACCAAGAGGAATTAGACTAAATTTACCACCTGATCCTCACTTCCAGCATCTGCATTCTATACCCACACCTCAACACCTGCATCACACCTTAAATTCATTAAGTGGTCTCTTTGCAGAGCAGTGGACATCAGAGAGGGGCAGACAAGGAAAGCCAGCAGGAGGAATTGTTGTGAATTGTGAACTCCTGTGCACAGGCCTGGTGGGTTCATCCCACAATGACTCCATGGATGCTGCGACTCGTGGTGGGAGTCGGGTGAAGCTGTCTGAGAGAATTCTTCCCTTAATTTAGAGGCTTCCAAGAGGTGATAAATGGAGCATTTAGAGGGAGATTTGAGCCTCGAGGGAGGGCTCTGGCAGGAAGAGGGAACCTGGCTGGGAGCATCCCTGTATCGTGGTCCCCTCTCTGGGAAGGCAGCGAGGGGTGATGTGCCTCCCTCGCTTGCAGCTGCATTCTGGGGCAACATTTTTCTCTCTCTGTGATTAAGTTGTGCTCATATCATCCCCACCAAACCCCCTGGACAGGCTGCTAGCTGCCCTTTAAAGCCGAGCTGGGGAGAAATGAGCCACATTTGCCTACACACAGCCCTGGCCATGCTTGATTGAGAGACTGCAGTAGAACCCGAGCTATAAATAAAACACATGTGCCTGTGTCCACAACGGTGTTCTCCTGAGAAGATGTCATTTGCTTCAGGACTCCAGTGAAATATCCATATTTTCAACCTCTCTTTATATTAATGAGTGGGTTTTTTGTTTTTTTTCAGTTGTGAGTTTTTTTCCTGCTGTTGGTTTTTGCTTGATTATATATGTTTTAATTTTTTTTTTCTTTGTTGCAATGAGAACAAGGTAGCACAGGACACCCGCTTTAAAAGAGCAACATGAGCAATAATGGACATGAACAAAGTAATAAGGGATGCTTAGACCAAAATTCCTGGTATTGGTGAGGGACAAGCACGATGCCAGGGTTGGGGAGGGACCCCACATTCCTTGAGCAGGGTCACACTTTTGCTCCTCCTGAGGTTCTTCCCTAAAAGCTGCAGCCAGGGTGGGTTTAACTGGCAATAAAATGACCTTCTCTGAGAGTTGCATGGGCCTGAATGGAGAGATCTGTGGACTCATGTTTGCTCACTGAGTAATGAAATGCAGCCAAAAGAAAAAAATTTGGAAATTACTAAACTGGAGCTTGTCAAATCTTGAGCTGCTTAGATTTTTTTTTTATTATTATTCCTGATCTTGAATATGGACCATGATCAGGCTGTCTAGTGTTTCAAAAATCAAACCCGGGTTTTATTTTAAGTATTACTTGTACTTGTTTTTTAATGTAATCTGTCTTTCATAATCACAAAACTTGAGAAATTTTGATTGGAATGCCAGGTATTACGAGAGTGGTGGAATGAGAATCTGAGAGCAGAGATGTGTCAGAGAGGAGCAGAAGGTTACCAAACAGTAATGAGGACTGAATACAGTCTCCATGGGGAGTGAAGGATTTGCCTCTGTATCTTTTCTTTCGGTCTCCAAGGAGCTCTGTCTCTGGAACAGCAGCATCTCAGAAACTGAAAGCAGCAGTTCACAGGGAATGAAGGTCTCTCTGGCACTGGAGCCACATCTATCAGCATCCTGGCTGAAAAGGACGTGTAATTTAGGTTCGTTGTGCATGTGAAGATTGAAAATCGGATTTTTTTACTTAAATTTGCCAAAAAATTAGACAATGCAAATGCAGCAAGTTTGGACTTGGAGGTGAGATTGAAACACAGGATAGAGGCTGAGTCACACCTGTCCTAAAGAACCTTAAGGGGGTTAATGCTTGGACTCAATGATCTTTTCTAACCTTAATGATTCCATGATTCCAAATATGCTCGTGGTGCCTGTGATGGGGAGAGTAATGACTGCAGGGGGAATTGGTGATTGAAGGTGGGATTGAGGGGGAGAGACATCATGGTATAATAAAACCTGGAGAGGATCAGGGGTCACTGTACTCAGAGTGATCCTTTCATCATTTGGTTCAGATTTGCCCATTTCCAAAGATTTCTGCCACGTGAAAAGGGGGAGGAGATGGTTCAGGACATTTCATTCATCTCTCCTGGGTATGTTCACCTTGATATCAAGAGGAGAGTCAGGCGGGAGGGAAGTGCAGAAGAGTTTTCTGTCCCCATTTCTGTGGTGTTCAACACTTCCCCCCCCGCCCCCAGAGGTTTTACCAGGAGATTGTGGCTCAGAGAAGGAGGAGAAAACTCAGAAAGGACAGAGGAGAATCACAGAATGGTTTAGGTTGGAAAGAACTTTAAAGATCATTCTTCAATGAGAAGGTCTGCCAGGCTTGGCCAGAGTAGTTCAAATGTGTCCCAGCTTTTAATATGATTCTGTATCTTATCAGGAGGAGGCTGCTCCTTGGAATTTTCCCTGGACCCCTAAAATTTGTGTATCCTTGAGGATAAGGCATTAGAGCTGGAGGACCTTAAATTAAAAATGAGCAGAGAAGTGGAAGGAGTCTCTGCTGCCTGCAGAAGGTCATCACTCAGACTCGCAGGCTGTCACCCGAGTCCTTGAGCCACTGGAGGTTTTGATGTAAGGTTAGAGCAGAAAACTTTCACTTGGTTGCTGATGAGTCACCAAACAGCTGAGAGGAACCAGAGGAGGCATCTCAGGGGTGGTGAAAGGCAATAAAGCAAAGCCCCTGTTGTGTCCAGCTCTACAGATGGAAGCTGCAGGGAGGTGGAAAAGTTTCCACTTCTCTGGGTTAAATACAGAAGGACAGAACTGGAAGGCCACTTCCCAAAGGCTGCTCCCTTCCCAGTGAAACCCATCTCAGCAGCAGCAGGGAGATTTCCATGATAATCATACAAGATTCACTGTCCTGGGCAATCATTTTTTTGGTGGCTAAAACCCAGGTATATTTTTTGTGCCAAATCAAGCCTGTTTATTCTCACAGCACCATTACCCTTTAGTTTAAAGTTCTTTAATTCCCCTGGGGCTTCCTTCTCAAGGTTTTAATTATAGCATTTTAATTTTCTCCTCATTTTCCTTTTGCAAAGCCAGGTGCACCAGTATCTTGTGGCAAGTCTGGTCACCGTAGTGATCTTTCTCTGCAACCCTGTCTTACTGTGAATTCATGTTTCTTGAACCCGAGCACAAAAATAGATAAAATATTTTAGACATGGTCAAAGATAGCATCTTCCTAATATCTGGAAACCTGGCAATATTCCCCCTCACTGTGTCCTAGATTGATACATTGCCTTTTTCACAGCATGTTATTTGTTTTTTACCCAATCTGTATCTTTATCTTCTGCTTTTTTTTTTTATGCTCCACTGAAATCACTTCAGTCTTTTTCAGCTTTTAGCTCAGGAATGCCCCCATTATCTAAATGTGACAATGTAACTCTCACATCACACCTGGGGAAACCAAGGCAGAGGCAGAAAAGTGGCTTGACCTTCACGAAAGAGGTGGCAAAGCTTTGCCAAAAGCAAGGAGAGAGATTCCTTGGAAACCAGGCTGCTGTTGGCATCAGGGCTTTGTCCAGCCCCGAGTTGCCTCCGAGGCCGATGAAGTCGAGGTTCCAATGCCTCCCCGTGGGCAGAGGCTGCGTCTTCCAGGCAGGAATTCTTATAAGGAGCCTGGTTGTTTTCCCTGCTCCTCAGCCTGCATCCCCCGCTCCCTCCTTCGCCGGGACGGGGATGAATGGGAAGAGAGAGGCTCTGAGTGGACTCTGTTCTCCAACCCCAGTCGCTGCTGAATTTCAAATAACTCCCCAAACAAAACCCAAACAAGCAGCCCCTTGTGCTCCTCTATCTCCTCTCTCTTTGGCCTTTAGTCACCAGGCTTGGCAGAAGCGCTGCTCCTCCGTGGCTCGTCACATGCGAGGCGGGGAGGATGGGCTGCTTTGTCGCCCTTCTCTTTGCTCAGGGGTCTGGAACAACAGAGCCCTTTGCCTTGTTTGCTTTGCTGGGGTAGGAGGGAGCAGGGCCAGAGGAAGGACGAGGTTGGTGTAACCCCTGGCTGGGTTTTTGGTCAGCGGCAAGGTGAAGGTCTGTGTGTTCAGAGAAGTGATGCCACTTGCCCGTCCTTGTCCCCTGCCTCCCTTGAGCTGGTGGGGACTGCTCTCCTCCTTGGAGAGGGCAGTGGGAAGGTGCTGGGTGCTCGGGGAGAAGGAAAGGTGCTGTCCCATGCCTGAGGACAGAGCATCCCTCCTGTCCCAGGAGGATTTGCCAGCTGGCAGGGGTGTGCCAGCTGCAGAGGTCATGGCTCAGGCAGCAGTGAAAGAGGACAGAGGGACAAATCCAGCTGGGAGCTGTGGTTTGTCCACGGTGCTCGTGTCCTGAGATACGTGGGGTGGATGCCATTCTCCTGGCAGGGGAGAGAGTGTGGTGGAGTGGGAAGGAGAGGAAACACAGCTCCTCTGATCACCTCTGCACCCCTGCTCCCTGAAGCTGCTGGGGCATGGCAGTCATGGAGAGAGGGCCAGGTCAGTTCATGTGATCTGAGCAGGAGGATTTTTAGGGCTCTCAAGACCCTGAAATTCATTTTACTCATTATCCAAGTTGAACTTGGACTCCTTCACCCTGCAGGGAGAGAATCTCTCCAGACAGCATGGTGGGGTCAGACTTACTGCAGACTGGGGCAGCTCCTTCTGACCTCCTAATTTTCAGCAAGCCAAGAGCCTGATAGACTGGGACAGTGCAGCGTTTTCTGCAAAAGGAAAAAAAAAGGGGGGGAGGGTAGGATTTAGCACTATTTCTTTCTCTCTTCTGTCTTAGACCAGAAAAGGCCTCTGTGCAAAGCTCACTCAAGATGCACTGTGAGTATTTGGCAGCATATTGTGGTGTTGTTCACTCTGCTGTGCTCAGGCACAGGTCTCCTTTCAGCCCAGCTTTCCCTGGATGAGAGGGGCAGCTCATCCTGCCAGCCCTCTTGGAGTGGGCTGACTTTAAACAGCAGGACATGACCCCTGGCTTGTGATAGGGGATATTAACTCCTGACCTAAATAGGGGGAAAGAGCCTGAAGTTTATGGAAAGCCTCTTCCACTGATCTAAGGAAAAGCCAGATAGCTTCTGCCTGTGATCTGTGGAGAAAGAAGATCATTAATATCCATGGATTGCCCACGAGGAGTGGGTTAAGGGATGGCTGATGCCTTTGCAAACTCATGGGGTGGGTCAGGAGACTCTGTCCTGTGGCTAAACACGAGTTTTCCTTCTGCACAGTTCATCACTTCTGCTTTTTATTTTTAAATGGGGAAAAATGACATCCAGGCCACTGTGGTGTTGTTGGTCACCACTGCTGAAAGGCTGACAGGGAAAACACACGAGCCAGGTACAAACAGGGAGGTTGTGCAAAACTTGGGGCTAAGCACAAGAATTCCTGGCTGAGATTCGATGGCCTTGTTCTGCCTGAGGACAAACTGCATGAACATCAATGTCTCATCTGTCATTACATATATATATATATGTAAAAAAAAAAAAACAAACCAAAATTCAGGATGTTTTATGAGAAATTACCTAGACTTAGTACCATCCCAGTGTTTCTCTGAGGCTGAAGGAATAATCCCAAAAATTTCCTTGGGAAAAGTGCTTCATGGTAGTTGATTTTGCATCTGTTGCTCTGTACCCAACACAGATTTCCTGTGCTGGGCTGCTGCCTCTGTGTGATGCTCCACTGCTTTTGCAAGGATTTGGCTTTTTCCAGTTCTGCTCAATACTCTGATTTTGACAGGGAGCTCCTATTAATAAATCTTCTTATCTAGCCCTAAATATGGTCTCTACAGCTCACTATATATACAGAATAGGGAACACCTCCAACTGGGAGTGGTGTGGAAGGAGTCTTTTACTGCTAGGCAACCACTTGGAATCCGAGGCTGCAAATTGTTACTCAGGCTATGACAGCTCCTTAACCCCTGAGCTCTTCTGCTGCTGAAACTGGGAAACAAGTGGCATTTTGAAATGAGGGTGAATTTGTTTCAGAGAGAAAATTCAAATCTTTTCAATGTCTTTGTTCTCTGAATTGATTGAGAAAAAAGAGCTGATAAGGGTAGCTGTAACAATTAATAACACACATACAATTTAATAGTACTAATAATACATTTTTATTATTGTTAATGTTAATAAAAATAAAACCCCAGTTAATCTCATTTCTTTTCCTTCCTTCCTTCCTTCCTTCCTTCCTTCCTTCCTTCCTTCCTTCCTTCCTTCCTTCCTTCCTTCCTTCCTTCCTTCTCTCCCCCCTCCTTCCTCCCTTCCTCCCTCCCTCCCTTCCTCCCTTCCTCTCTTCCTTCCTTCTTTCTTTTCCCTAAATCCATTAGTAAAAGATTTTTTAATTTCTGTGGACCATTTTTTTTCATTAAAAACACGTTATCTCAGAAGTAATTTTTAGCCAGTGATTTTTGCCAAACTTTCTTTGCCTGTCATATATTAATGATCCCTTAACTTGAATTCTATACCAAATTATATTTGATAAAATATAGATTGTGAATCATGATCATTTCACTCATAAAGTGCTTCAAGCAAGTCCGCATATAACAAGTACAGGAAGTTTTCCAAGATTTTTAAAAAATGAGATATGTTGGTTATATAATAACCCTTCCAAATACACATTTTGGGATTTTTGAAGTCTTATCTCAGCCTGGTGTGTGCACATATTTCTCCACCTATACACACATACATACATTTAATTCTGTTCCTTTTGTGAGAAGCTGATCAGAACAAAGAGATGACAAGTGCTGAAAAGTTGATAGAAAACAAGGTATTTTTTTCACAATGTCCCAGGCCCTGGAGAAGCTCTCTATGAAGAAGGAAAATAAGAGGCAATAAATTACTCTTACAGCTTGGAATCTGTTGCCTGTTCCTCCTCCTCCCTCTAACCTCATAATCTCCAGATCTATGAAATCTGGAGATTCTTCATCTGTAAGAAGGAGTTTGATAAGAAAAAAATATCAGATGGTGGTCAGAGCAGAATGTCTTGGATAATAAGGAACTGGAAGATTTACAAAACATGTTGAAGGTTGCATGAGACTCAAATTCTGAAAAAGGGATACTAAAAGAAAAATACTGTTTGGGTTTGGGGTTTTTTTTTATATTAAAATAAAGGCTGCAGAGCTGCTGGAATTGTGACAGCATTTGCCATGCAGATCACTGCACTTTTGGTTTTTTCCTTTCCTGGAAAAGGAGATTCTCTTTCCCCTTAGTGACTTTTCCACTACCTAAATCACGAAAATTAAAAAGCAGTTGCTTTCAGCCTAAACAGCTCAGTGCCATCCCAAACAGCCTGAATGTATGAGGATTAAAAGCTCTGCTAAAAGGTTACTTACATTACTAATTAGTATTTGTCATTAATGGCCAATCAGAGTGTGAAGAATGACTTTGTATCTTTTCCTCCCATGACCTGTGTGAGTGAGTCCCACTGGCTCTTTACTCCCATGAAAGATTTTCCCTCCTGTCCCTCTGAAATAACTGCCCTGCTGATTTTCTGGAGTGTCAGGCAGGAAGGTTGAAGCTCTGTGCATTCCTTTTCCTCTCAGTTGTGCCATTTTTGACACTCAGAATTTGTCTGCTGGGTTAGAAAAACATTAAAAATAATAATAAAAAAAAACTTTAAAACTTTGATAGATTTTGATCTTGTCCACTTTGATGGTAAGGAAGCATCTCTTCCCTGCTCCTCTGAATAGATGTTTCCACCCTCTAAATAAGCAAAATCACAAGATTTCCACATAAAACATCTGTGGTCAGGAAGAAAAGTCCAAACGGAGATTAATTACCTCATCCTTCATCAGAGGATAACGTGCTCCTGATCCAAGTCTTCCAACTCCCACACTTGCAAAAGATGTTTTGTAGCATCAAAGCCGAGCCAGGGAACTCAAAAGCCAAATTTTGATCCATAAACTCTTTCCAAAGCAAGACTCTCCATGAACCCAAGCTGTAGGGAAGGGTAACTCAAGGTCAACTCTAATTTAATCTCTTTGTCTTCCCTTATGGACAGTGTTGGCTGAAAGCCTGATGAGAAGAGGTGACTGGGGTGGATTTATAACAACTTATTATTGTCCATTTGCACTTCTGCTGTCACCCACAGGTGGCCAGAAAGAGCTAAAAGCCACAGCTGGAGTCCCAATATCCCCAAGTCTCTGTTAATACTGGTTTAAATGCCCAGGTGGTTTTGGAGGAGGATTATAGGCCATGTTTTGCCCAGCTGGTGTGTGAAGGTGGATTAATAAAGCCTCTCCAGGGAGTCTGTAGCTCCATGGAGAATCACAGGATCAATTTAGGTTGGGAGAAAACCCCTGAGGTCACCGAGTCCAAGCTGTGACCCAACCCCACCACGTCAGCCAGACCATGGTGAGTGCCACATTCCAGCCTTTCCTCGGACACCTCCAGGGATGGGGACTCCACCACCTCCCTGGGCAGCCCCTGCCAAAGGACAGTGATTAAAAACTCTGATCTGGACTTGTCTGGGTCTGTCTGCCCAGACATTCAACAGACACCTCAGTGAAGCACTGGCAAACATTTGGTCACAGGTCCTCCCCAAAACTCTCCTAAGCCTGTGGATGCCTTGAAGACGCTCCAGCCAAAATAAATAAAGCCACCCAGGACTTTCCCAACACAGAAACCATCAAGTTTGTGTCACTGAGTTTGTCTAACCAGCAGGGACTCCTTAATCCACCTTTTTTCTTGAGGACATCCCACATCTCCTCATTCTCTCTGCAGAGAGAGGTCCATTTTATGCTGATTTATGTCTTGATCTCTGAAAGCAGCTCCAAGTCTCTTGTGCCACAGCATTTTCCATGCTTTCGAAGGACGCTGAGGATCCTTCAAAACCTTAAAAGCAGTATTTTCAGTATTGATCACTTGCAACAAGCAGATGTCCTGGGTGAAGGATGGACAAGGATGCCAGACTGGAGGGAGAGCAATGGGTGACACAAACAAGAGGTTTGATAATCCCTTTCTGTCCCAACTCTCTCAAGGTTTGAGCCCCTCCTGTAAATCCTGAACAGGGAATGAGGGGAAGAGATTTTTTAGGTGCCAGTGGTGCCAAGGGGGAGCAGAGTCTCCAAGGTTGGCAGAACGCTGACATTTGATCAGCTGCAGCAATGGAAAATTACAGATCTTGACCTCCTTGGGCACCTCAGAGGACAGAACCATCCCAGGGGAGCTGTGACTGCAAAGGGCAAGGGGAGGACGAACGTCACGGAGGGCTGGAATTCCTAATGCTGCCAGGACAGACAGTGTCCTGTTCTCCTTGGCTGGGGGTCACTGGGATGCTCTGCACTCAGGTCAGGAGAGTTTGTCCCTCCTGAGATAAATCCCCTCCTGTGATGACTCTTTTTTGTGGCACTTCCTGCCCAACATGTGCATGATAAATGCTATCTATGTCCTTTTTATTTATTTTTTTATTCCTCCTCTGTTGCTTTATAATAAATTGGGTGTTTAACCTGGCTTAGGTTACACTTCATGCTCAGAGAAGTGGGGAATCAAAACAGTCTCTCTGATGCTTTAGGTTTTAACTTTTATATTTTTTTCAAATCCTGTACTGCCCAGTGTAACTCTGAAGTTTCCTGTAGCTCGTTAGCTGCTGCTCTCCTATGCTAAGAAAGACATAACAAAGCCTCTCTAACTTGCTCTCCAAAAACACCCAGGCTGTCATAAGCCCAAAAAGTGTAAACCATCACCTTGGGCAGGGGGGACAAGCTTAAAAAAATGACATCATTAGCTAAAGTTTTAATTGGCGAATTTATGCTGATATGCAAATAAACCAAACCTATAAAGGTGTGAGGAACTCGTGACCTGTCACCCATCTTAAAATCCATTGAGGCAGGAGCCTCTAGACCCCCTCCAAATATACCTCTGAAAGCCTTTCAAATAAATACCTCCTTTATTCCCTTATTCCTGTCTACTCTCTATTTCTAGGTAGCCATTTAAGGCATCATCTCCTTTTCCTAAGGCCATTGGTAGGGCTGCTCCCATGCTTTCAACAATTTGTGTGGAGAGGAAGACTTCCTTGCTACATTTAGGAGTGTGTCCTTCCTGAAAAACCATTCAGGAAAACCTCCCACTGTGTAGCATCTCTATCCATGTTCATCACTGGTCCTGTTTATTTTTGCCTCTGCAATCACACCACGTATCCCCAGGTTGGTATACTTTTAGATTTATGCAATTACTGCGTGTGGCCATCGATTTTAATGACCCTCTGACCTGTTCCTTCTCGCTCTCACTCTGATCTGGGCTTTTCCCTGTGATTACCCTCATCAGGGGCCTTTCCTGACTGTGAAAACAAAAGATACGTGATAACAATCCCAGGAAAGCAGAAACCAGCTGCTCTCTTCCTCCTAAGCCTCATCCTCATGGCTGAGCTGAAGGAACAATCAGTGGATTGCCCTCAGTTTGAGGAGGCTGAAACAGAACATCAATGGGATTAGAAGGATTTAGGGACATTAGATAACTGGTGGTGCTAATTTCCTGTGCTGAGTGGAGATACGGCAGAGGGAGATGCACTTTTGACCAAAGGAGAAGTACCTGGGCAATGCTCAGGAAGAGCAAAATGAATCAGGAGTTAGAGTAGGAATATAAAAGGATCCTAGTGCAGCAAAATCTGTAGCTTTGGTGAAAAAATTATCCTAGAAAACACCATGGAAAAAATTTGGTGGAAAGTGGCAACCCAAGGTGGAGGAGGAGGAAGGGAGAGAGGAGCAAGGACTGAAAGCTCCATTTGTAACTTGAACTGGGGAGGGAAAGAGGAATTACCATTGCCTTTTCTTGTTACCTGGGGAAAGAACGACAAATCCCTGCCCTGTCATGTCTGTGAGGAAGCTGTGATACCTGAGTAGATCATCTGATACCCCATGTGCACCTTGATCCCAGCCTAAGCCTGAGAACAGGATACACAGGCACCTGCCCATCTCTAAAGTGGAGCACCAGAGACACCTTTGAACAAAGTTGGGACTGTGTAGAGAAAACATTCTGGGACTGGAATGAAAGAATATGGATGAAATAGTTGTGGCAAAGTGTTTCTGTTGTCCAAGGACAGGATGGATCTGTAATCTTCATTAGGAGGTTGCAGAAGTTGTGCTGCTGAGAGTGAAAAATGAGGGAGGATGCAAAGGGCATCCCAGGACTGGCCCATGGCCTGAAATTGTGTCAGGGGAAGTTCAGGTTGGACATGAGGAAAAATTCCTTCACTGAAAGGGTGGTCAGGCATTGGAGCAGGCTGCCCTGTGGAAGTGGTGGACATAGCATCCCTGGAAGTGCCCAAGAAACCTGTAGGTGTGGTGCTTAAAGACATGGCTGAGTGGTGGACCTGGCAGTGCTCTTAGAGGTCTTTTCCAACCTTAATGAGGCCATGAATTGTTTAGACAGGGAGAAATAAATCTTTCCCTGGCTTGGAAGAACACATTCAGTGGGACCCTGCAAGTCCTTTCCCACTTCAGTGTTCTAGCACCTGGACTGATCCTTTCCCTTCCTGTAAAGTGCAAGGCTGACCTTGCACAAAAGGAAGTTCTTGGCTGATTTTTTGCCTTTCCACTGGTTTCACATCAATCCCTCAGTGACTGCCCCCAACACTGTGTTCAAAAACCCCCAGTGTAGCTAAAAATCAATGATCTGGGGGTTTTTAGATTGGTTATGGGGTGAGCTGCCCATGCTCAGAGTGACACCAGAATTTCTGGCAGGTTCCTGCTTGGTCAGTCCTGCCCTTGTACAAACCAACACTATCCACCAGGTCAGCTTTTCATTAGTGGTGTTAAATGTGGTCAGCTTGGGGCCATCGTGGCATTTTTATTTAGAAAAAGTCATTGCTGTGGCCCAGTCATAGGATTTTTCAACAACCTATCCTTCCTCTTGCTGCTTTAATGTGGTGCATTGGGGTTTTGTGGCTTTTAGGGGTTTTCTTCTAAGGAAAACTCTGTTTTTTAAGGTTTCCTGTGAGGCATGGAGCAAACTCGTAGTGGATCCTCCACAGCTATATGTCAACTATAGGGAAGGCCATGAATTTTAACCTTGGAATGTATTTTCCCTTTTAATACTAAGGAAAGTAGAAAATTCCTTTCCAGTGTTTGTCACTTGATCCCAAAAACACCCCTATGAGCTCCTCACATTTCCTGCCCAGAGAGTTTAGAAAGGAGTTGGTTAAGTCCTGCAGAGGGATGAAAAATTGTCTCAAACAAGAGCCACAAACGCTGAAACTTTGTGAGCATAACTTCCCTGCTCCCATCTTCAGGCAAGTGAGAAAGGAGAGTGTATGATTAACTTATGAAGTGCTCGCCGAGGCAGCGTCATTAGTTCCAACAGGCCCTTGTGAAAATGGGAACTGCCAGAACATGAATTTTTAACGTCTGGGCTGCATTAAGATCTTGAACGTGACGGAGACTAAACTTGGAGCCTGAACTCCGAGAGCACTGCTGCTATTTGTGGCAGAAGCCAAGAGATGGGTTTAGAGGGAAAGGAGTGGAGTGGTTTTTTTAAGGGCCTCTTGTGGTTGGGGAAGTTCCAGCAGTGTGGGGTGAGTGTCAGTCCAAATTAGATGAGTTTCTAGGTCTCTGCCTGGGGTCTCCACCAAGAAAATGCTGTTTCTGCCTTTAAACTCTTCCCTTCCATCCAGCACTGTGCTCACCTTCACTCCTGGTCTCTCCTCACCCACTCTCTTGTGATCCTTCCTTCTCCAAGGCCACCTCTTCCCAAGATTTCTGATCCCTTCTCTGCACTGCTTTGCTCACCATTCCCTCCCTGCCACCCCCCGGAGGAAAACTCCTCTGATCCGAAACCAGGAGCTGGCACTGGAGGAAAGCAGCACCGAGCAACCCGAGGGATGTGGGAGATGGCCAGCTAGAGGCTGCCATGGCAACAGCTGGATTTCCTTCATCCCTCTCACCCTGCTTCCCTGCTGATTACATTAAAACAACAGAAAAAATAACAGTTGCTGGCAATCAAAGAAACCTCTTCCTCAACAAAATCACCTGGCCAGTTTCCATGTTTCCCAATGCAAATCCCTGGCATCCTTGCTGCTGGTACAACAATCTTGTGAATCCTGCTTGTATGTGGTAAGGAAAAAAAGGGTTTGGTTTGCTTACCCTTGGTGGGGAAGACCTTTCTCTGCACTCCTCCTGTGATCTTTGAGCTCAGGGACAGAGCTGTGGTCAAAAAACATCTTTGGAGGTGACTCTGACTTTTTGGGGCCTGTTGCTGTTGCTCTCCATGAGGAGAGTCCCCTGGGAGGATCTGGGGTTTGGATCCAGGAGAGGTTTTGGTGGTGCTGCTCCTCCTGTGACAACTCAGAGGAGAAGCAAGCCCAGCTCTTGGTCACAGGTCATTGCATCAATTCTCAGCATCCTACCTGTGCCCACAGACATGTGCATCACCCAGCACAGGTGAGGTGTTGGCTGACTCTGTGACTCAAACACAGGCAGGATCTATCTAATGGGCATCTTCCAGGGGGCTGGGCCTTCATTTCTCCTGGTTTTGGGGTGGTTTTTTGTAAAAGAGATGCCTGATATGTTTTTTCCTCCTTCCTTCCTTTTGTCCCTTTTCATTGGGAAACACCAAAATTGTGTGTAACATGGGGTGGAGAAGGAATTCCCCTGAATGAACAGGAAATCCACTCCAGTTGCAAATTGATATTTAATGTTGCATCGCAGAAGAGTGGCTGTCTGGGGATGTTTGTGCAGCACATTCATTCAGGCTGTGCTGCCATGTCACAGACCCTTCTATGCCCAGCATTCCCTGCCTGGCACAGCTTTTATCAGCATTGGAAAGTGCTCCCAGGGTCTGTTCAGTGCCAAAACCAGCGAGCTGGAAGCACCATGGTCCTTGAGGCCTCCAATCCCAGGCTGAACCCCTGCAAATATCCAGGCTGCAAATATCCCACCTCTGACTGTGGCCACAATTGGTCCCTTCATGGACAGACAGCACATTCCACCCCAGTCTCTGAAAGTTCTCTGCTGAACTGAAGCCCTGAAGGATGGAGATCCCTTCCCTGAGCCCATCAGCGGTGAGAGCAAACAATTTTTTTCATTCCTTCTTGTGTCTCCAAGCACACTCCTTGCTTAACATATCCCCAGGGACCTTCCTTCAGACTGGAGGCCTTGAGTTGTCAGAGTAGGTCAGGTTTGGGAAGACTTGAAGCTTGATTTCTGAATGAAGCAGCATCTGAGGGATAACTCAGCAGCTGTGGCAGCAGAATGGTTCTGTCCTAGTCAATGAACCTCCAGCAATGGATATCACCTGGGAATATAACCACAGACAGCCAGGCTTGTGATGCAGTCAAAAAAATGTCCTCATAGTACCAAGATGCCCTGGTTCTCCTTGAGTCTGAGCCTGAACGAGTTTTCAAGTGAATTCTGCAGAGATATTTGGTGCTTTAATCGCTAATAGAGCTGAAGCTTTCTCAGGGAGAGAGAGCTTTGGCACTCACTGGTGTTCATTCAGGGAAGCAAGGAGTGGTAGACACACAGAGAGGAGGATGCAGTGAATATGGGGCAAGGAAGCTGAATTCCAGCTCTATCTTGAGGGTATCAGACTGCTGAGCTCTGATATCCTCACTCAGCTTCACGCTGTTTGTTTTTCTCCCCCCCCTCCCTTCTCCTCAACAATTAACTTTGCAATTAGACTTAATTATATTCAGTAGCTATTGAATGTGTCCTCTGCCCCAGTTGCTGCCAGTGGAGAGCTGCAGCAGCGGGGGTGAAAGCTGCACAGTCAGCTCAGCAGAGCGTTCAGCAGTGATTCACATGTCCTCTGCGTGGCTGAGAACAGGGAGCTCTCCTAAAGACACGGTCCTGTGACTTCCTCACCCTCCTTCTCCCACAGAATTTCACCTTTCTGTCTCATTTGAAGCGTCAAGCCAGTGCATTTAAACACCAGGGAAACCTGGAAGGATCCCTTGAGGGGTGGAGTTTTGTTCCCACCACAGAGGGCAAGTCTCAGGACTGTGTCATGCAGCCAGGAAGGTGGTTTTGAAATGCATCATAAACCCAAGGCAGAGACTTTTTTGGTAGAACATGGTGTCTGTCCTCTCTCTAGGGCACACAGAGATCACCTCTGGAGCTGGCAGGCCTCAGTGCCAGGTTTTGTAAAAGCAGTGCCAAATATCTTGTGGTGTTATTTGACTTTAAAGTGTCCAGAAATCCAACAGTCAATAACGCCCTTAGGATATCAGAGACAGAACTGGGGGTTCTGGGGATGGGAGGCTGAGCATGAACCAACCAGAAATAGCCCAAATAGCCAAAGGTATCCTGGGCTGTTCCCACAGTGTGGGCAGCAGGCGAGGGGGGAATTCTTCCCCTCTGCTCTGCTCAGGTGAGACCCCACCTGCAGAGCTGCCTCCAGCCCCAGGGCCCAGCACAGGAAGGACCTGGAGCTGCTGGAGTGAGTCAAGGAGGCACCAGGATGATCAGAGGGATGGAGCAGCTCTGCTGGGAGGAAAGGCTGAGAGAATTGGNGGATAGTGGAAGGTGTCCCTGCTCATGGCAGGGAGTTGGAACAAGAGGATTTCAAAGGTCCTTTCCAACCCAAACCATTCTGTGATTCTGTGATCGGTGTTATCAGTGCCTGTCATCTGCTCTGGGTAAATGATAATTAGTAAAGAGTGTGCTCAGTGAGCTTTTGTAAAACACAGAGCTTCATGCCATGTATCAGCAGCAGAGATAACAGCTCCTTCATCAGTCTCTTAATAAGTTATCTATTAATTAATTAATTAATTAATAGGACTGTTAGATTACTCTCATTCCCTTTTGGGAGATATGTAGCAGTTATTCTTCAGGGAGGATGCAGTGAGAAGCAGTATTTCCAACCTTGCTGTGCAAAGTGGGGATTGCTTCCCATCTTGGAAAGAAACATTTCAGTTCAGAGCAGCTCTGCATGGAAGCTGCTGCAAAGGACCAGTGGTTTGTGAAATCTGGGTACAGAAAACCTTTGGAATAAATGTTCTAGGTCTGGGTGAAAATAGGATTTTGTCGACAGGAAGTTTTTTAGGAGGGCTATCTGGTAAAATAAATATCATTAATTCTTGGTCTTAGGTTCCCACAAATCCCCAAAATCTGGGTGTTGGACTAGACAGCCTTTAAAGGTCTCTACAGAATCACAGAATAGTTTGGGTTGGAAGGGACCTTGAAGCTCATCTCATTCCAGCCCCTGCCATGGGCAGGGACAACTTCCACCATCCCAGGTTGCTCCAAGCCCTGTCCAACCTGGCCTTGGACACTTCCAGGGCTGAAATAATTCTAAGATAATGATGGCCATTGAATAGGAGGAAGAAGCTTTGCTATGAACATCAATCTGCTTCAGATCAGCTTTGCAATCTGCTTTGCTGTCCTTATAACCTCCTGATTTTACAGGAAAGTGAAGTTATTTCTCTGATTTTCTGGTTCAGAGCCTTCAGTCCTGGAGGACTGATCCTTTTATAGCCAAAAGGCAAGTAGAATTCCTTGCAGTGAGACAGAGCCCTCCTCTTTTCCCAGGAAATCTTCTCCTAAGGACAAGGATGGAAGGTGGAGCCACAGGAAACTGAAGCAGCAGCCCTTAAGTGCCTGGTCTGTGAATAGAGGACTTCATTATCTTGGGCTGCCAATGTAAATTAATTTTTAACGCATAATTCCTCCCTCGTCTCTTTTTCTAGCTGGAACTTAACTAAACAATGCATCTCCCAAGATAAAAAAGAGAGAAATCCTGGCTGTTGGGTCAATTTGCTGGGAGTAGAGACATCAGTCAGATGCAGAACACTGACCAAGCACTTCCTCGGGTGCTTCACTCGGGGAACCTTGGGGGAAAGCTGGATCCCTCCATCTGCTCGGTGAGGAATCGTGCTCAGAAAGCTGAGGAGCCTGCCTCTTCCCAAAGAAACACTCCCTTCCCACTTCCAATTAGGCAGTCCATATCATCAGAAAGATGTGGAATTGATGAAGAACACAGAAATTCACAGCCTGTTGCTCCCTGCTCATCCCCTGCTGTGAATGAAAATTTGCTTATTGCTGAAAGCTTTCTTTTCTTCCCTCCCCCGAATCTTATTTATTTATTTATTTATTTATTTATTTATTTATTTATCCCTGTGTTTAGCAATTAAAGCATTGCGTCTGGCAAACTAAAAAATAAAAAAAAAAAAGAGAGAGAAATACCCAAAACGTAACCACCCCACATTACCAGGGGAAGAGAAAGGCTGGAATCGCCATAAATAACGCAGTGGGGTCATGAATAATTCAAACCAGAATATGGCTGTTATTGTAAGGAGTTATCTCAGCTAATTATAGCCCGTTGCCATTGTTGCCTCCAAAGCTCTGGCATTGATCACTGCAGGGCATGCCAAATATTCCACTGAAACAAAATATTGGGCTCGAGGCTTCCCTGTTGATCTGCAGGTCTCTCGCTAGGAGAGTTTGTTGTTCTTCAGTGGCTTTTGCCCTTCGATCACAGTTGGAAAGAAATTAAGAAGGCCTTTCACTTAACCAAATCGTTCATCTCTCTCAGTCAATCGGCCCCTGGGGACCCTTCCCAATGTTGTTCCAACTCCCTTGGCAAAGAAAGAGCTTAGGCTTCCACCATTCTGAGAAAACAGGGACAAAATTTCTAAGATTTTTTTTTTTTGTAAATCCGGATTTTTTTAAATATTTTGATTACTTTTTTAAAAAATCTGTCTCTATCCTCTTTAGAAAAGACTTGCATCCTGCAATGGGATGAGGATTTATGCACATTGTAAAATAATTTCTGTCAGGACATGTGGCTTCCCAGTAGGGTTTCCTTTGAGATTTCCCTGTGATCTGTAAAATTTCTGGGTTTGTACAAGGCTTTACTGGTTTTAGACTACTGGCAAGCGGCAGATGTCGACTAGACATGAGCTTGGAACTGGAGATGTTTAAGGAATGAGCTCCAGAAAATCAGAATATGCCACAGAGCTGCCTGTAAAAGAGATTTTAATGAGAATATTAATCATGAAATGCAACAAAGGGAGCACAATAATGTAATAGGAATATTTCAGGAGAGAAATGCAAAGGCAGTATCATTTCTGTAAAATTGACAGACAGGGAGGAAAATTACTGATATCTTTAGAAGTTTGAAGAGACTAAGGAAGGATAACAGATGGCCAGCCTGGTAGGAGTAAATCTTTCCCAAGCTTGAGATATTAAGTTGCAAGGAAATTAGGGTCCTATTTTACCTGCAAGGGGGAACCTTCGCATGAGCAGGAGTCCAGTGCCAGCAAAACACTGCTCCAGGGAAGAAATCTCCCATTGTCCAGCCTCTGACACAGGATTCACAGTCTGTTGTATCACTGCAAATAGTTGTTGTCCTTGGTCGGATTCATCTAACTTCCAGTCCCTTTTGAAATATGAATCAGTCTGATCTTTCTGTAGAGGCAGTAGGTTTTTTTCCTTCCACCCTCGCCCATATCTTTAATTCCTATTCCCCTGTCATCTCTTTTTTTTTAGCCTAACTTGGGCCAAAGGTCTGAGTCTCTAAGGCATAAAATTTACATTCCTAAAATCCACTGGCAAGTCTTTAAAGAATCTGTTGCTATTATTGGTATTATTACTAGTCCCATGTAACAATTCTGTGAATGCATTTCCTAGGAGATCTTTAGGTAAAGTGAAGAGTTTCCACATGCCTGTACAGCACATGTTATGAGTTTGGGTCCTCATTTTGGCTCTCAGATCACCCTGTGAGGTCCAACAAGGGGCAGAGAGTTTCAGGGTCTGTGTCAAACTCCTCAGAGCTAAAGCAAAGCCCTTGGTGTACCAGCTCTGCTCTGTAGGGGTGGCACTGGACCATGAATAAGGTGTGCTCCATTTTTCCCCCCTCTTCCACCCTTTTGGGCATTCATTTGAGCGCTGGAAGGAGACCTCCAGGTGATTTCCTGACATTTCTGCTGCACGTGAGGCACAGGGGTACCTGGAATTGCCTAAATTGGTTGAGCTTCCAAGGTGACAGGCAGGAAAAGTGCATTCTTGAAGGCAAGCAGGAGCCATCCTTATCTGCAGGAACAGGAACAACCTCTTTCCTTCCCTGAGAACTCATCAAGCCCTTACTTGCATTAATTGGGATGTGGGGGGTATATGAGATAAATTAATCCCATTAGATCCCTTCCAGATTTTAAGTCAAATTATTTCACACCAAGAACTCTGTTTATTTCATAGTTACATCCCTGGTTTGGGGATAAAAATGAAATAACCTCCAAAATGTTTTACAGACAAGATAATCAGAGCAGTGCCTGGCTTTTTTTGGGTAGAGAGAAATCGCTGTATTGCAGGGAAGAAGGAGAAAACTGTGCATGCATTTTGCATGAACAGGTTATTTGAGAACACGACAGCTATAATGAGAGAGAGATCATCTTGCTTGTGGCTGTACAGAGTGGAGGTCAGACAGCTCTGAATTAGCAGAGTCATTAATATTCTACTACAACATAAAGCTGGAAGGGACCTTCTAGGTCATCAAGCCAACCATGTCATATAATCCCATTTGAGAAGAGCGGGTGACATTGGAGGCTAAGTAGTGGAGAAAATGCTCGTGGAGACAAAAAGTGCCAGTCACTGGCTGGCTGAGTGGTTAACATGGAATAGGGACGAGGGATTTGCTAAGGGACTTGAGGGAATCACAAACCTGAGTGAGGTATCTTGGAAATTTCCAGTATGTTTAAAGTAATGTCTGTATTCCTTGCTGGGTTTTGGGAGGAGAAGCTGGACTCTCTGTTAAGTAGCTCCTGTTATCAAACTTCATAATGTAAAGGGATCCTGTGTGGATCAGTGCAAGATTCCAGTGATGCTTTAAATGGCTACCTAGAAACAGAGACTAGACAGGAGTAAAGGAATAAAGGAGGGATTTATCTGAAAGGCCTTCAGAGGTACACTCTGGGCTCCAGAGGCTCCTGCCTCAGTGCATCCCAACATGGACAAGGACAGCTCACGAGTTCTTCACACTTGGATATCAGCATCAATTCCCCAAGCAGAAGCCAGGCAAGGATGGAATTTGCCCAAGCTTTCCCCCCTCTCCCCAAGATTGTGGTTTGCAGTTGTTGGGCCTAGGAGGGTCTGGGTGTCCTTGGAGAGCTGGAGAGGCTTTGTTGTGTGTGTGTGAGCATGAGAGAACAGCACTGAACGAGCTCCAGGGAACTGCAGAGTTACACTGGGCAGTGCAGGACTGGAAAAATATAAAAGTTAAAACCTAAGGCATCACCAGGAACAGAGGGAAAATGGGGATCTAACCTGCCTGCTCCTGGTGGCCTCAGCTCTCCCTGGAGCTGCTTAGCACTGCAGAGATTCCCTCGCTTTGGGCTGTCCTTGAGTTGTGAAGGACACACAACTGTGACCGTCCCTTCAGCGTGGATGCAGGACACAGTTCCATGGAGCAGGGAATGGAGGTGGTAGCTTTTATTCCTGGGAATCCCACTTGATTCACCTCTCAGCTTTGCCTGAGTAGAATTTCAATTCCTCTCTCCCTTTGTTCTCATCCCTGGAACACGCTAAGGTAATTACATTTTTGTGTCTCACAGGGATGTTGTGAGGTTTCTCTAATATTTATCAAGTGTTTGAAGAAGATCTTGTGAAGGTGAAGTGCAAGTACCAGGAACTCCTAACAGTGTTGATGAAATCCTTCCTTGGAGCAACTCAGACAAATTCAAATTGGATCAACAGCAAATATTTTTAACAGCAAAAATTAATTAACTGCTACAGCAGCTTCCCAAGGGAAGGGGTGGATTTTCCACTGCTCAAAATGTGTTAAGTCCAAGCTGCCTGTGGTTTTGAAAGACAGGTTCTAGCTCAGCTTCAAGTTATTTAGCTCAATGGAACAATCACTGGATGATGGAGAAAATAGATGTGATGGTCCTGTGGACTTACAAAAGTATTGCTGTATTTATTTGCCTTTGCTCTTTTCCCCCTTATTCCACTTGCTGTTATACCAACAGTGCACAGTTCTATTTCTATTTATACACAGACCTCAGACATGAAATAGAGGAGTGGCTTGGGAAACCACATTCTCCTCTCTGATCTTTCCTGGGTGCATTGTCCTTCAGGTGTTTAGGACATTGGAAAGGATACAACAAAAACTGGTTTGCTTTCACCTTCCACTCCTGCTTCCCTGGGATATCTGTGTGGGATTTGGTACAGATTTCCATCCCAGGGTCAGCACTTTGTGACCAGTGGGCTGAATCTAGAAAAACAATGGGTTTGGCCATGGAAACCATCCAAGGATCAACAATTCCTGGTGTTTGGGCATGTTTGGCTGTGATGTCCTTGTGCAGGAAGGCAGTGGACCTGGTGACAAGAGTGCCTTGGTCCCATAAGTCACACTTGACACCACTGCATACACACGACATTGCCAAAATCCACATGGGACTTCTCTCTTTATCTCAGTTAAAGAGCTTAGGCTGCCTTGTGGTGCCTCAAAACCAAATCATACTGATTTATAATAATAACCAATTTTTTTTCCTAAAAAGTGAAAATGGTCCTCAAAGATCATTCAGGATTTGCTGCTTATGTCAAACTTGCACAGAGAAGTTGCACCTGCAAAAATCTGCTTGCAAGAGAGGCATCCAAATAACCAAATGGTGATCAGCATCTTCCAGAGGGATGGATGAAGTTAAGTTTTAGGGGAGGAAAGAAGGCATTGTGGAAACAACAGAGAAGTTATCCTCATAAATATTTTAAAGGTGGTTATAAATGAACTATGATGAAACATAGTTCAGAGGTGACCTTTGTGCCAGAAGGTGAGGAAAGAAAAGCAGTTCATCAAAAAGATCACGACTGAAAAATTAATTTGACAGTGCTGATGGAGTAACTGCTCTTGTAAATACAATTTCGTCGATTTTCAAAGAACCATTTGGTTTCCAGACACACAACTCAACCTGGCGTCAACTGGCAGCTTTGGTGTTTAAAAATGGATTGTGTCGAGACAAGGTAATACCCAGAGGCAAATGTGCTGTTATGAAAGAGCTGTACAGGTTTATATTGGAGTCAAAAAGGGGTTTTGTGACTCTCAGGAGGCAGGCAAAGGGCAATCTCAGATCTCATCAACACCCTGAGAGTCTGCAGAAGTCAACTTCTGTCTTATGGCTGCATGGGCTGACTTTCAAAATACACGAGCTTGGAGGATGGGATCTCATGTCCTTATTCCCATCATGTTCAGACTGGATAGAGCTTGGAGCAACCTGCTCTGGGGGAAGGTGTCCCTGCCCGTGGCAGAGGGTTTGGAACTGGATGAGCTGTAAGGTCTTTTCCAACCCAAACCATTCCTTGATTCTATGATCTATATTTTGGGGGTCCTCAGGATTCAAACTGTTTTTGCTAAATTTAACCTGGGATAATTTTTGGCTGAAGAGATTCCCTAAACAAATATATACCAAACAAAGGTGTTTTAAAGATGTTTTGTGCTCCTTGCTGCAGCACAGAGAAGAGAGGAGCCCCGAGGCTTCACTCCCCAGAACCATTGCAAAGCCCTACAGGGAACATGGTGATCTGCCCTCAGCAGCTTCTGAAACAGCTCCCTAACTCAGACTCAGCAGGACAATTAGATCCAGTCCAATTTAACATTTTCCAGTGGCAGAGAAGCGTCTGCCTCTTCTGTGATTTGCTACCACAGTTTAGAACACACGCCACACACAAAGACATTTTATTTACAGTCTGAATTCCTATTTGTGCTCCATATCATGAGCTGATGTCAGGCTTTGTCCATGGAGCACGGATGGGAGCGGTGGGTGAAGGTCTTGCTTGGTAGAGGTGCCAGCCAGGTTGATAGAGGGGGTGGATCTAACGTGGTTCCTGGTAGCACCTGTTCAAATCTCACCTTTCTTTCTGCTCTTCCAGCATGGATACTGGGAACATCCATGTTCTCTCTTTCCTTTGTCTAGAGGCTTCTCTATTAGAGCCAAAGCCATCTTCATCCCTTCTCTCCTGGGCCTCCATCCAGCCGTCCACCAGTTCCTCCTCACATCAAAGATTTCTTGTCTTGAGCAGCAAAAAAAAAATTGGTTCAATTCCTTTTTGGTGCCATTTTTTACGTCCATGAATGAATGTCAGGGAAGAAAAAGGGAAGGTTCTACCCCTGTGTGACAGACAGAACATAGGTGTTGGTCAGCCTGTTCCATGGCTTGGGAGGCAGTGAAGGAGGACTTCAGAACGATTTCTGATTGTGATCTAGAGTCATTTACAATCTCATGTCCTTTACCAGATTTTTGTGACAGGCTTTGCCCCCAGTTGCATCTCTTTAAAGTATCCCATCCACTCCCTCGTTTCCAGGTTTGTATATTTTGATCAGCTCAAGGCTTTGGTGGCCATTCTTTGTGGCTTGTATGGCCTGGCTGCCCTCAGCCTGCTTTCTGGACTTTTTGCTCCTAAAACAGGCAAGACCATCATTTTCCAGGTGTGGCTCTTCCTGAGACGAGTCCCCAGTGCCCAGGACATATCATTCCACACAGAATCCTTGTGGCAAACCTGATCTCCCTCCATTCCAGCGAGGAGAAGTTGTGCAGGCTGCAAGACTTGATGCTGGGAGACGGAAACCTTGTTAATTAAAATGTCAGTGACTCAAATCCCCTTAAGGTGAGAGAGAGCTGCATTTTTTATTGCCACTGCTGTCTATGATACAGTCGGCTGGTACCTTGTGCAGGAATAATGCATTTCACTTACCTTGACAAGGTCTGCCCACTCTGCCTGTTTCCTCTGTGCCTCATATCTGACTTCAAGAGAATCAGGAAATAATTCTGGAAATGGAGAGAAAAGAGAAAAAGACCCAGTGTTTATATTTTTTCCATCCCCTTAGACTAAAGGCATTTGTCAGGACAAGAGGATGAATCCTCACACTGTGCCGGGGCGGGGTTAGTTGGACATCAGGAGGAAATTCTGCATGGAAGGGGTGGGCAAGACATTGGAAGGGGCTGTCCAGGGAGCTGGATGAGTCACCAAACCTGGAAGTGTTCAAGGGACAACTGGATGTGGCACTCAGTGCTCTGGGCTGGTTGACAAGGTGGAGATCAGACAAATGCTGGACTTGTTGATCTCAGAGGTCTTTTCCTAAGTAGTGATTATGTTATTCTGTGATAATTCTGCAAATCTTGAACATGATATTTTAAATTCATATCAAGCTCATAGGAACAGCCTAGAGGGAAATGGAGCTGGAGCCAAGCAGGAAGAGAAGTAAAGCTGGGAAAATAGAAGGTAACTGCTCCAGGATGGGTTCCAAAAAGGTGATAAGTTTCTTATGACTTGAATGTTCCACTTAAAAACCTTAATTGGCTCCTGCACAATTGGAAGTATCAACTCCCCTGCCCTATTTCACCCTGTTAACTGTGATGGATGTTGTAAACCTGCCCTTCTCTTTATAGAGGATGGAGAAAAGGACTGTAAAATGAAGGACTTCTAAAGTGCAATGGAAAGGCTTTAAAAGCCGTGGGTAAAACTCTACCCTGTCCCATCAGGTACTTAACAAACACACAGGGCCACGCCCATGACTCCTTTAGAGCAACAAGCTCGCTAAAATCATTGAGCTGATGAGATTCAAACCCCGCATTGCCTCTGCTGTGCCGACACAAGCAGTGAACAAAGCCATCGAGGCTATTGCAGGGCAGAAAACGCTCAGACTTTCTCCTTCCAGCTTGGTGGCACAGCCAGGAGGTGACACTTCTTTCACAGCTACTTAGGCACCTGCAGGATCTCAGTGTAGCAGTGAAGCAGAGCTTCCAGGGCTGCAGCGACTGCAAGCTCAGCTCCGAGGTAATGGGGCTTTTCTGGGCTCGAGATACAAAATATTTCTGTCAGGACAGCGTCCACGAGTCAGGCTCCAATGACCCTGATTCCACCTGGGAGCAGTTCCCACAAAGGCCAGCCAAGTCATTAACAGTCCACGGCTAATTGCCTGTTGTAAGAATGGCACAGAGCACCTTTGCTTTCAGATGAGCTCAGCTTGAGTCGTGCTGCTGGTTTTGGTGGATTTAGCCAGGATTTATCTGCTGTCTTGGTGCTGTCATTCGTGGCAATTCTGGTCACAGGATGAGCCAGGAAATGCTCTGCTTAAAAAACCCTGGGTTTGCTGTGACCTCTGCTCCTGGTGAGGAAGGTAATGGCAGGAGATCCACGAGCAGTCCCTGGCAGCCTTTGCATTGTGTTTGCTGTCAGGGATTCGCACGTGCAAGGATCCCGTGAGCATGTTCTAGGGGATGACACAGCCTTGGGCTGTGCCACATCGTGACTCAGCAGGGTGTAGTAGCACATTTAATTATTGTGAGAGGGGAGGCATCAACCCCGAGCTGCCGAGATGAGCCCGAGGAGCAGAGTGATGTGGGAAAGACAAAGGTGGAGCTGGAGAAGGACCCCAAAATTGTGACAGGGAGCAAGAGGGAATTTCCACGAGTGAAACAATTTCAGAATTTACCTAAGAAAATTTCAGCACTGGCACAGCACAGAGCTGTAATGAAACCTGGGTAAGTCCTTTATATATCATGTCACACTTTGGAAGCATCTTGGACACGTGAGCGTGGCCTACCCAAGCAAAAATAGACTGATTAAATATTCCTGGACCTAACCAATTCCCTGCTAGGACTGTGTGCATGGATGCATGAGATCTTCAAGGCCAGGTTGGATGGGGCTTTGAGCCACCTGGTCTGGTGGAAGGTGTCCCTGCCTGTGGGACTCACACTGGGTGATCTTGAATGTCCCCTCCAGCCTAAACCATTCTATGGCAGCTTATGCTGAATTTTGGAGAGGTTATTATCAACTCTAGTCATTTAGGAGAAAAGCATGCAGCTGATGTTCAGGGTGTTTTCTAGTGAAAAGCTCTGCAAAGTTGTGACTTTGTAGCCCAAAAGGAGAGAAAGAGGTGATCTCGTCAAAATCCTAAAAATCTCAGGTCTTGTATAAATATTTGCTCATATTTTAAAAAAACTTCCAGCAGATGCCTAATTATTGTGTTTTCTTAATCTCTATTATTGGCCTCTTACATGCTAGACATGCCCAGAGCATGGGAGATTAATAGTTTCTGTTGAGTGGCCCACACTTGTAGAAACTGCTGCAGTGTGAATAAATAGTAACAAACACAGTGAATATTTCATTGGCAGGAAAAACAGATTCTGGGAGGGAGGACAGTTAATGTGCACTGGTTTCTACCCTCACACAGGAGTGTTTCTGACAGCAGGACTCACACACTGCCCAAGAAGGAGCAGGAGCAGCAATCTCTGATTGCTCTGGCTGATATCAATAACCAGTGTGGCATCCAAATGGCTCTTCTTGCCATTTGTGACATTGAAAAAAACCAATCACATTCACCGAGGGAAAAAATAAGTGAATGAGTGAAAATAACTAACAAAAATATCAAAATCCTAATCTATCAGTAGGGAAAAAAACCAAATTGTATTGGATCATTAGCTGAAGTGGGCTACTCGCTAAGAACTCACATTTTTGTGTGAACAGTCAAAGCACTGAAAAAAGAATACTTGGACAGTGTTCCCTGACCTGGAATAAGTAGAGGAAATAAGCTGTTGCTACAAATCTTGTCCTTTTGGTGTTCTTTGATTGATAGGAATGATATGGCCTGACATGTATAGCATCAACATCAGTCTCTTCACTAAAGAAATGTCTTGAGATATTCTGAGAGGAGAGAGAGGCAGCCTGCAGTTGGATGCAGTGCTGCTGGGATAATGCTGTCTTCTGACAGAGTAACAGGGCCTGTTTTCCTGCCCCAGAATCACAGCCTGCTTTGGGAGAGATGCACATGCCCTGCAGCAGCAGAGGAACCTCTGTAGGAAGCCACAGCTGTTTTTGGACTGCTGCCTCATCTTCCTGCTGGAGAGTTCCTCTCCTGGCCTTTTAAATCGCTGTCTCCCCTGTCCCTATCCCTGTGGGTTGGTTTTTGATGGATGGCACTGACACGTCCATGGATGTGGTCCTCCCGCTGAGTTGATGGGTGGCAGTTTTTAGGATCTGGGTTACACCCAGAGTACTTTGCTCAGGAGGCTGTCAGATAAGCAGGAGCTGTCAGACAAATGATAGAGCTTTTTGTGTAATGATCCTGACAGCGTTTCTCCGGCTGTCACCGCCACGATGACTCCAGGACACACAAAGCAATCGAATCCCTTGTCCACACCATGTGTGTAAACACCCTCAGCTGCTCCCCCCTGCACTGCAAGAACTGAGATAGACCTTTGGACTCCCTGAATGGAAAAGAGAAGTGAAGAAGAGCGAGGTCCAAGATTGACCATCTGGAAAGAGGAACTAGAGGCCAGAGCACCACAATAGCTCCAACTTGTACAAATTACTGCTTTATACCTGATACTTTCCTTTACTGCCCAAGACCTCCTTAAGGGGTGAAATGCCTTATGTGTCTATTGCAGGGCTTTGTTGGAGAAGAATCCTCCTCCATCCCCAGCCTCCTGAATGACTCAATAATTACTTTAACTGATTCAAGGCTTCCCCTCAACCTCCAACCGCCCCCCTCGCCACCATTCAACTTCAACACAAGACCACACTGTTCCTCGGTTTCCAATGCGCCCAAAGCTATTCAGGCCACTTGTTCCCCTCTGAATGGAGCTGACAGAGCTGCTTTTGTGCAGAGGCAGTTTTGGATTTAACCGGAGACCTACTGGGGGCAGGGCCGGGGGGGTGGGGGAGGGAACGGGGTCACTGGGTCAGTGTTTTGGAAAGATCAACTCAAAGGAGAGTCCAAGGAGAAAAAAAAAAAAATGAATGTGGGTTCGATGTTTGGGAAGAGGTTTTGCGTGGGCTGTGTGTGTAAGGGCAGTGCTCCCCATCTTCCAGAAGTGACCACGGTACCTATTTGGGATCAGGAAGCAAACAGGGTCAGGCCTGGGGCAGATGGCTTTAGTAGGCATTTTGAATCCAGAATGACAGATCCCAGGGTCCTTTCTGCAAGGATCACAGGATAATTCAGGCCGTGGCGAAGGAGTTCTGATGTCGGAAAGGTCACTTGCTGCAGTCTGTCCCCTTGGGTCAGGCATTCATCATCCACATTAAAGGAGCTTCACTAAATTCCCTTCTCCAGTTCTGCTCCCTCCCTGGAGATAAGTTCAGCTTCAGCCCTGCCTTTACCACTTATGGGGCACTTATGGGTTGGTGCCAGAGCTGTGAATGCACCACAGTAAGAAAAGACCTTTTTTCTAGTGAGACACATGTAAGTCACACCGTGCTTTGAACCAGCCCAGGCCTGCTGTGTAAGGGGACCACAGGTCATAATCCACATGGAAAATGGACCTCAGTGAGCCAGCACAAAAGCACTGTGACTCTCCTACTTCACTGCTCAGCTTCCTTTTGGATGTCCCCACTTTCCACCTGACCAAAAAAAAACCAAAAACCAAAAAACAACAACAACAACAAAAAAAACAGCAACAACAAAAAAAAAAAAAACCCATCAAAAAACCCAAAAATAAATATATATATATCTATATCTAAATTAAACTGGAAAGAATTTATTGATTGTGCTGCAGAAAAGCCAATATAATCCTGGCAGAGCTAGACCACGACGCCAGAGACTCAGCAAAGCTACTTATGCAAAAAGAAACCTTTTCTTTTGGTCTCAAAAACCAGGTGGGCATGGCTTGATATGAAATAGGTGGGAATGCTTTGATTGGTTTAAAGCAGTTCTGACCATCCCCTGTCCACAGCACACTGAGGTCACCTTCCCTCAGCTGTTACCAGTTCTGGTCCCTGCCTCTCCACCAGTGATGGCTCTCAATTTGCTGGCCCAACTTCATGTTTAAAACGCCTGGGAGCACCCAGGAGAGGTGAGGCCATCTCCAGCTGCTCCAGGTTGGTGACAAGCGTGGAGCTGACAGAGCCCTTGTACAGCTTGGAGACAGATACCTGCTGGGAGCGTGTGCTGGGGGGGGTGGTGATGCATAATTTAGGAGTAAAACAGCAATCGTGCTATTATCCTGATGGTGCTCTCCAAATCCTGACATCTCCTGCTCCCGGGAGGAGCAGGCTGGCACTGCTGAAAGGGGGAGTGACCAAGAGGAGCTCCTGGTTTTTGTGGGTATGTGGCAGGTGTGACCTCAGTGGAGTGAACTGAGAGTGAAAAGCTGTTTAGCTGAGCTTCCTACCCACCTGAGAATTATGTTTCAAGCCAGCATCACAACTTTCCTCTGCTTCTTTGTCTTACAAGCCTCTGGCTGCACATCCCTCTGGGATGCCTCTGCTGCCATTTCACATCATCCCCACGGACCTCAGATCCAGGTTTCCTCTGGGGAAGCAGGGAGAGGTGTTTAAAGGTGTCAGAGACCTGTTGAGTTACATTTCCATCACCAGCTCACCCGCCTGGCTCTGGCAGCATTAGTCAGGCTGAAGTAACACGGAGCAGCCTTTGCTCTATTCCCACCACCTACCTGAAAACAAACAAGGCTGACATTTATAAGGCCTCAGAAAGCCTGGGTTCAGCCTTAGATCTGCTCTCAGATGCCTACTGCACTCCTCTCCTCGACAGCTATTTCCTCTCGTACTGCTTGTTTCCAGGATGGCAGCAGATAGGGATTGGTGACCTTTCCAAGCAGGAGGGTGCTTGGAAGAGCTAAAAAACATCTTCTCTGCCCAGGGATTGCCCAGACAAGTTGTGGAGGCTCCATTCAAGTGTTCAAGGCCAGGCTGGATCTGAGCAACCCAGTGTAGTGGAAGGTGTCCCTGTCCATGGAGGGGGGCGTGGAATGAGATGATCTGTAAGGTCACTTCCAACGTGTTAGAACCCTAGAAACTGCGAATTTTAAATTCACTGTGCTAGAAAGCACTGTTCCACAAGAAAACCCTACATTTGATCTAAAGCCTTGAGATAAACTTCCAAAATTAAGTGATAATTTTAAAATCAGACATATGTAGCTTAAATAAAAAGTGCAGTGTCACAAGATAAAAAAATTGAAATTTAAAGTTTTAAATATAGTAATACACATTTGAAAAGATAGAAATTTTAAAACAGTAACTAAATACTTTTTCACTTTCTTCTTCCTTCTTCTACATGAATTTAAATGATGTCTTATAATTAAATAAAAAATCTGCACTGCTAAAGTTAAAAGTTAAAATATTGAGTTAGAAATAAAAATAATTTAAGTAACAAATCATTATTAGACCAAAGATCTTTTAAAAAAACTTTGCAAAACCAAAAAACCACCATTGTTAACCTTGCTTTACTTTGCTAGCAAAACTCACAACTTCTAAGACTGTAACATAAATGAAAACCAATAAACAACTGAGTCTGAACAAAAAAACCCCACATCTCCTCTATTTCATCCCAACTACAAAGCATAAAAGTAAAAAAGTTAAAAAAACCCCAAACAATTACCCCTGACACAACCCAAAGCTCTGATTCTGTGATTCTGCCCCCTCTGAGCTAGAGGTAAAACACGAGGCTGCCTCTCAGTATTTTCTGTCCCCAGGGAGTTAAAGGTTACTGCCCAAGCCCAGGATGCTGCACTGTTCTAAGCAGAACTCCGTGATGTTGGTTCCAAGGAAATAGGAGTGACCTGTGTGAAGCCATTCTCTGTCAATATCTTTACTGGATATCCATTTGAAGCACTATCCTGGGCTGCAATTGAAAATGCAATCGTAGAATCCTGGAATTGTTTGGGTTGGAAGGGACCTTCAAGGTCATCTCATTCCAATCCCCTGCCACGTGCCATGAGACAAATGGACACCTTCTCCTAGACCAGGTTGCACAGAGCTCCATCTGATGCCTTAAATGGCTACCTAGAAACAGAGACTAGACAGGAATAAAGGAATAAAGGAGGGATTTATCTGAAAGGCCTTCAGAGGTACACTCTGGGCTCCAGAGGCTCCTGCCTCAGTGCATCCCAACATGGACAATGACAGCTCACGAGTTCTTCCCACTTTGATCTCAGCATCAATTCCCCAAGCAGAAGCCAGGCAAGGATGGAATTTCCCCAAGCTTGCCTCCTCTCCCCAAGATGAAGGTTTACAGTTCTTGGTCTGGGTGTCCTTGGAGAGCAAGTCAGAGAGGTTTGTTACGTCTATTTTAGCATGAGAGAACAGCACTGAATGAGCTCCAGGAAACTTCAGTTACACTAACAGTACAGGATTTGAAAAATATAAAAGTTAAAACCTAAGGCATCACATCCAGCCTGGCCTTGAGCACCTCCAGGGATGGTGAGGATGTCGTGGAACATCTCTGAGCAACCTGCACACAAAGATGGCAGTAGGAGGGACTTTCTGGACCAGGGATGGATGTCTGGAAATTCCTGCTGATCCATCCTGTGCTGAAAGTTGTGAGACAACCTCGTGCTACTCGAGGCTGGTGGTGCTGATAGTTAACAGCCAGGTACAGCCACGGTGTAGGTAATGAGTGAACAATTCAATGTGCCTGGTCAAGATGAGCAGAGGAGAACAAGGAAATCTGCTCACCTCCATCCCCAGACCCAGCCAAGTTAGCAATCTCAGGGAAAATGATCCTGGCCTCTCAGCAAGGTAGACCATGACATAGATCAGCACCTCAGAGGAGGATCAGCATCCAGCACAACTCACTCTGGGAAACATCCTGCCATGGCAGCTGCTGACTTCAGCCTTGGCATCACGAGGGAATGATGCTGCTTCCCATCGGCCTGGGGGTCACACAGCATTGGACCCAGTTCCTGGGAGGGGAGAGTGTGGGGAGAGCACTCAGAGAGCAGCTGCTGTCATCTGGGCTTTCTGTGCTTCACAAAAATCAGTGTTTGACCGACGCTGCCCACACTTGCAAAGCTCCTGTGCCCAGTGGCTTTGGATGGGGAGCAAGGGAAGAAGGATGGGATAGCATTCCTTTCTCCAAAACCCTCTCATCCAGGACTCTCATAAACAAATCAGACTTTGCTAAGTGTCTTCAGGAGAATGAGGAGAAGCACTGATACCGATCCAAATCACATATTATTAGATCAATTATATATTGAACTGCCTAAAATGGTTTTGTTTAAAGAGAAACCATTCTGCTGATAATAAATCCAATGAACACCTGGATTTTCAAGGCTAGGATGTATCACCAGCATATATACACCTACCAAGACTAGAGACTGTCACAGAAAGTATAATTAATGTACCTTTAGCCCTGTGAAGGTGTTTGCTGCTCGGTTTATACCTCCTAAATATGAGTCTGGGTACACCAAAGCACGACCCCATCATCTCAACTAATATTCTCTCACTCGGATGCCGAGCTCTAATGTCCAGGCATAAGTATGAACAATCACCACAGCTACAATTGCTATTTCCCAGCACTGCTCCATCAGTATTTAATCTGCTGCTTTATAGAGCACTGTAGGAGATCCCCAGAAAGGAAAACAGCTGCAGCCAAGTTCTGCTCCAAAAAGTATTTTCAATTGAGAGGCCTATTAATCCAGGCAATAGGCATTAAATGACGTAACAGAGGAGCTGGAGGGCTGATATGCCCTTCTACCCAGGGCAGGAAAAATTTCTTTTTATGCCTGGGAGAGCTGCTGTAAAAGAGAGCCCTACAGGAGTCTGAGGAATTTGTTCCAGGGTTTTTATTTTCCCTTTTTGAAGCAGCAGCTGTTGCTTTTATCTTTTTCCCTAAACCAATATAATGTATTTATATGCATATATAAATGTATTTTTATAAATACATATATTTGCATATAATACATATTCACTTGTGCATTTATATATGTAACTATATTTAAACATGCTTTTATATGTACATATATTTATATTACAATGTGTTTAATTTCTTTGATTGGTGCAGTAATTGGTTAAGTACCTATAGATGCTTGATGAGATTCTTGGGGCTGCCCTGTTCAGGTGCAGAGTTTGGACTCTGATGATCCTTGTGGGTCCTTTTCAACTCAGGATGTCCTGCAATTCTATGAGTCCATGAGATGACAGTGAAGTGAGTATTTCCAGTGCAAAAGGAGCCTGATGATGTATTCCCTGTTTTCCCTGTGTTCCCAGCCATTTTCATTCAGACTCTTTCATTCTTTGAGCTTGCAAAGAGAGACAAATCCTCCAAAGAAGGGTTGGAAGTGTCTCCTGGGAAAATGGTTGGTTTAATCAGCAGGAAACTACAACTTACTTTTAGGAGCCCTGTGCAACCCTGAAAAACTTGCTCCATGTCTCTGTCTGAAGTCTGACTGGACATGACATGGACAAAAGAGCTCCAAGTCCTTTCATGAAGAGGTGGTGGAAACTCGTTTGTGACTTGCAAGGGCTCCTTCAGAGCTGAGATTAGGTAGTAGATCTTCACTCTTCTCCCAAAGAACAGCCAATGATGCTCAAACACCAGAGAAAGGCAGGTCCTGCTTGACCCTGAGTCCATCTCACAGGGCTTGCCCTGTTATGAGGACAGTTCAGTGCAAGGTCAGTGTGAGTACAGCCGGAACTGTGAAAATCATTCTAATTCTAGACTTATTCTAGAATCTAATTCTGGATTATTCTGATTCTAATATATCTAATTATTCTAGAATCTAATTCTAGAAACTAATTCTTTTCTGATCAATTCCCCATCATTTTCTAAGCTACATCACCATAAATCCCTGTATGCTGGGTTCTTCTTTTTGCACCTCTTACTTTCCCACAAGAGAAACCTGAGATGAGATGTTTGGTATCCCCCACAATAATTACATTTAGAACCCCACTGGGTATGACCCATTTTTTTCCTCCTTTTTTGTCTTTTTCTCCCATGTTTGAAGAGGCTGAGTAGGCGAGCTGGGAGGATATCAGTGTTTAGGGGTAACATCAGGAAGCTGTTCCCACCTCGGTGTGTTGGCAAGGGGTTCATGGTGATAACACAACCTGTCCACCCAACCTAGAACCACAGTATCACAGAATTGCTTGGATAAATAAATAAATAAATGTCCTTTAAAGGTCATGAAAAGGGACATCTCCAGGTAGATCAGGTTGTTCAGATCCCCATCCAGCCTCGTCTGGAATGTTTCCAGGGTTGTGGAATCCAAGAGCAATCTCTGAGCAACCTGGCCCAAAAAAATTTTACCTGGCCCATGGTAAAAAATTGTTTCCTTATATTTGGACTGAATGTTCCCTCTTACACTTTAAAATCTTTATTCCTTGTCATACCATTACAGGCCCTCCTATAAAGCCTCTCATTTTCTTAAAACCCCTTTTAGGTACTGAAAGGCTGCATTAGGGTCTCCTTGGAGCCTTCTCCTCTCACCAGAGTAGAGTTGAGGAGGAAAACCCCAGAAATCCAGGATACAGTTCACCTTCTGGTCTGCAAGCACACATTGCAGGATCATGTCCCACATTTTATCCACCAGGATCCTTATGTTCTTCCCAATCCCTTCATCCCCCAACCTGTATTGATACCAGGTGTTGCTCCAACCCAAGTGCAGGACTTTAGGCTTGGCCTTGTAAGACACATAATGTTAGGCCTCAGTTTTTGGAAAGATTGTGTTTTTGACCCCATTTCCTTCCAGGATCCCAATCACTGCTCTGATCCTGTTAAGTCCATCTTAGCACATTCACGTGATTGGTTTTTGGAAATAGAAGCAGCAGATGAGAAATAGCTCCATTTTTGACTCATTGCTCCTGCTGCAATCTATATCACAGGAGGCTTAAAAAGTTATTTTTAGCCCTGTATAATGGACACATCACAAAGGAGATGGATTCAGTACTTTAATAAAATAAGATAAATAGGCAGCAACAAATAGCAGAAAGCTGAAGTAATAAACTACTTCACTGGGTCATCTGGTCTGAAACTTGGCTTTTCTCTCCTCAAAATGGAAGTACAATCTTGTCTCCTCTCCTTCATCTCCACGCTCCCTTCCCTTTCCTTTTAGACATGTTGATTCTTCTGCCTTCAGAAAGAAATTGCTGCTCCCTGAATTAGTTTTTATTTGTTTGCCTTTCGTGACAGCATCACCTGACAATTTCCTTTCATCATCTGCCAGCTTCTTTTATCAACTTGTCCTTTAATCGCTGCTCAGACTCCTGATCAGCTTTTGTCTAAACCACTGCCTGGCTCCCAGTCCATCCAAACCCCATGGGCTTTAACAACAACGCAGCATGACAAGAGTATTATTTGTAAAGGTGTTTCTGATTCTGTGTTATGAATGAACACAATTCAGAGAGTCAAGTTCATTCCCCACCTTTTTGAAGCAATTAAAATTGCAATTTTTCAGGACAAAATGTGTCCCTGATCACATCTTCCAGCAACTGCAGGTCTGGCCAGTGAAGGACAGGGATTTTCTTTCTCCTTCCAGGCACCCTCACATGGGTGCTCTTTTTTCAACTTTTAGCTGTATTTGGAGGCTCTTTCTGTACTCTCTCTATGTCAACTCCTCCACTTCCTCACTACTTTGGTTATTTGAGTTTTTGGTCACTGCAGAACAAACTGAGGGATAACCAACCATCTTCTGCATTGCTCAAACACCAGTGAGCAGACACTGCTTGTTTTCCAGTAAAATGCCAGTTGGAATTGCAGCACAAATTTTTTCTGCACTTCTTATACATTTCAAATGTCCAGAAATCACAATTTTGCTGGAGTAGTCATTGCTGTGATCCATCTGGAGAGTCAGTCACATGTGGTGAATCATGTGAGTCTTCACTGTTTTCTAGATTACTACTGCCTACTTGGGGAGCATTAAAACTCGTTTTTATAGAAGTAGCTACCCTGAAAACAGATAAAGTTAACAAATAGGGTGCCTACTGTCTATATCCATTGGTTTCAGATCCTCATATTTGGAAGTAAACCATGTTTGAGGGATTTAAGTGAATATCTGCTGGAGAAGTTTGGTCCATCCTGGTTCAATTTACTGACACAACTAAAAAGGGCCTGAAACTCCTCTTCCAAATATATGTGGAGGTTGGGCTCAGGAATCTTCTCCAAAGAAGGTTGGTGGGTGGGGGAATTGAAAACATGGCCACACACACACGCACTTGATGTGTTGACTCATCACGTGCCAACAAACACTGCTACGTGCTTCTGATGTCCTCACACCAGAATATTTTGGTGGTTTGGCACTCACGTGGCTCACACAATGCCATGAAAGCCATGGATTTATGAGAAAGTGCTCCAGCATTTATTAATCAACTTGGAAGTGTTCAAGGCCAGGTTGGATGAGACTTGGAGCAACCTTGTCTAGTGAAAAGTGTCCCTGCCCATGGCAGGGGGTTGGAATAAGATGATCTTTAAGGTCCCTTCCAACCCAACCCACTCAGTGATTCCATGAACTTTTCTAAGGCCAGTCCTGCAGCAGCTCAGTGCCAGGAATGCCAGTTGGGTGCCTGGCAGGTTTTCTTTCCTCCTACAGTCAGTGCTGTCCCTTCCAAGGCCATGCAGATTGCTGCAGGTCACAGCTCCTGGATGAGATCTTCGTGGTTGTAACCTTTGACCCACGAGGTGAGGCAGGACAACTGCATTTCAAGAGTCTCACTGCTTCCCTGGAATTTCTTGGATCATGTTTTCTTCCCAGGTTCTCTCCCAGGGCACAGCTTTCATCTGCCAGGCAAGTAAAAGAGTGTCAGTCCAAACTTGTGTGCTCTGGACCAAAGCTGAACATGCAAATTTTATATTTTCCTTGGCTCAGGATCTGAGTCACCTTTCTGAGCTTTGTCCTTCCTATTGCTTGGATTAAAGTGGGTACTTCTGACTGATCAGTTAGATGAAATCAAGATGAAATTTTGATTACTGCATCTGTTCTTAGCAAGAGATGCAGTGGTGCTGTTCCAGATTCACTGTTTTTCTCTAACATTTTTTGCTGATTTGAAAGGATCCTCTGATTTTACAAGCAGACTTCAATTTCCATCTTGATACATGGGGGGTGAGGCTAAGAAGGAACCCAGGAAGTCACCCAATGCAGTACCATCAGTAAGGAAAAATAAGCAAAAATAGAAATAAATCATAATGCATTTTTTGGGGGGGGGGGGGAATTGGATGTGGTCTAATGACTGAACAATAAAATTGATCATCCAGGCCCCATAATTTTCTTTCTATCTCTGCTACTTACTAAGAAATACAGCCACGAACAAATCTCCTTGTTCCCT
The DNA here is from genome assembly GCA_013400515.1 of Erpornis zantholeuca. Classification (NCBI taxonomy): domain Eukaryota; kingdom Metazoa; phylum Chordata; class Aves; order Passeriformes; family Timaliidae; genus Erpornis; species Erpornis zantholeuca. Next base: position 48,132 of record VZTN01028756.1, read on the forward strand.
ATGTATTCTTTAATGTTTGAGATAAGGTTAATGTTACTATCTTTTGCAGGTGTGTTGTGATAGAAAAAGCCTCCCTGTATGAAATTACTCTTAGTTAAACCAGGTAGATGCAACCAGAAAACACAGGGTCAAATTTTAAACAAACCATAGATATTAACAGGGACAACTTCACAAGAAATCTGTAAACAGTGTGTCCTATGTAGAATTTCACGTTGCTGTGATACTTCTCTCTTAAACAACCAATTCCATCTTTACTTAAAAATACCCTGCACCATCAAACCCCAAAATTTCTGGGTAAGGAAGCCGAGGTAAAGTTAAAAAATAAAAAATAAGATAAAAGGAGATCTGAAATTATAATTCATTCACAAAGGTCTGCTGGGACTTAGTGCCCTGACAAGCTTTGTACCTTTTGATTTAGTTTTTATTAGTTTTGAAAGACACACTGTGACAGCCAGAAGTTCAGGAACAATGTAATGTCTAAGGCCATCACCTTTCAGGAGGTTAAGAAAGAGAAGGGCCCAGCCATCCTTAAAATCCAGGACTCTGTAAATGGCTGATCCTTGTGAGTCACTTAAGAGTAATGTGTCCTGCAGGAATAGCTCAGATAGATAGGGACACACCAGCAAACCAGAGAAGCACCTTATGGATGATAAAGTACAATAATTCCAGGTTCATTATGAAAGGAACCTGTATGGAAATAATCTCAGTTAAAAGCAGAATAAAGGAACAAAGGAATCAGCAAGTACCCAGAAGGGTCATGTAGGGCACTCTTCCTTGATATGATTAAATAGACGAATAAGTGAATAAGTAATAATCTAATCATAAAAGAGGCCAGGCAAACTCAGCACTAAACTATGAGACTAGGCAAGTTTTTCATTTGTGACCAAATGACCTCGCATTTTTTCTATCTGCTTCTATTAAGCAGAGTCGTTTCTTCCATCAGCGCAGTGCTGAAAAATTTCTCCAACTGTTCCAGAGAGAGAAGAGTAAATGGTTCCTTCTGGGGAGGAAGAGCAAGAAATTAATGCCCTGACATGTTCTTTCCTAAAATCAGCGAGAATTTTGCTGTTAATTCTAGGGGCTTGTTGGGGGAGGACTGAGTCCTGGACAGAACAGGGCTGATCTTCTATGATGGAAAGGAAAAGTCTCTTTTCTCAGGAGTCACAGGGAAGAGCATCCAAAACTGAGACTGGGGAGTGCTCCAGCCATAGGTACAAGAGGATGAGCTAAGTCTCAGTGAACAAGGCCAAACACTGGCTCATCTGGAGCCCATGTCAACAAGGTAAACGTCAAACCTTTGCTATCTATGCTCTCATCTGTAAAGTTCCCCTGCTCCCCTCTTCTGTGGACTGTAGCAGGTCTGGTCTTGGTGGCATTGGGGACCTCTGGGTTTATGGGACAGAGCAGAAGGGTGCTGTAATATTGCTGGTCAGAAAACAGAGAGCACTGGGACTTCCTGGGAGAGTTGGTCCAATTCTGAGATGGTTGGGCCTGTTCTGCCTTGAGGAGATGACTGAGAAGGGATTTCATCAATATCTGTCAGTGCCTTCAGGGAGGGCTCAGAGCATGGACCTGTTCCATGGGGCCCAGCAATGGGACAAGAGGAACAGGCAGGAGCTGATGCCCAGAAAGTTCCACCTGAATATGAGGAAAAACTTTATTGTGCAGGTGACAACTCAATGGAACAGATTGTCCAGAGAGAGTGTGGAGTCTCCCTCACTGGAGATGCTCCAGAGCCATCTGGACACAGTCCTGTGCCCTGTGCTCTGGGATGGCCCTGCTGGAGCAGGGAGGTGGGACCTCACTGCGGCCCCTTCCAGCCTGACCCATCCTGTGATCTGTGGCTATGCAGACCCACTCAGCACTCACATCTGCACCATTCTGGTGTGATCCAGATGGTAACAGCTGCTCCCTCCTGGAGAGCTTTCCATGGGAGGCTTCAAAGCATTGCTTGAGATGTTCTAAGGAAGACTTGGTGCATTTCTCAGTAGGGTGGCCAAGGCACAGAACCAAGTGACTAAACTCGAGAGCACCAGGAAGCCACAAACCTGGGAACTGAGTCAACACAGTTCCAAACCCATTATCTTGTTTTGAAGAAAAACATCAGTCCCATTCGCATTTCTTTGGCCACCCTGTTTCTGCTGGTAGAAATGAGACCAGTTTTTGACTCACTGGGTTTGCATGTGCCCAAAATAGAAAAGCTGATGGTGCCCTATCCAAAATTTGGTGGTATAGCATGGATGGCTGCACTTCTGCAGGCCTCCTCCAAATGCTGTGGTATTAGAAAGGGGCCTGTAAAAGTGGAGAGCTCTGCTGTGATTTTTTACTTTCTTGAAGTTCAGAAGACTGATGGCAGTCCTAATGCTGCTCTCTAGTACTCAAAGCATTTGAAATATTCTGTTCTTGGGCAACAGCAAAAGGTTTGTCCCAGGGTACAAATTTTGTTCTATCAAAATAGCTGCTGCAAAGACTGTGAATTGGAGAATTTGGTACCATGCTGCTCAGGAGGAGGAAAGCACTGCACAAAGGCTGCTCACTCACTTGTTTATTTACAGTATAATTGATGGTTATTAACTAGTTAATTAATAAAGATTAGATGAAGTGGAGGGGGAAGAGGAACTTGAAATTAAAAAAAGTTTGGCAGCTGTAGTAGGCATTGTATTTAAAAGAACTTGTAAATGTGTGGAAAAAGGAGAGTGAATTAGATCAAATTGATCACCAGGGAACAAAGGAACAAGACACATAGGGACAGACTTAGCAGGACAGCTCAGTGTTTAAAAAGGGAAACAAGGCAATACCCTCTTACCAGCTCCAGCTGGTGAGAAAGATCAGGGCCTCACCTTGCAGGTTGCAAGTGAAATGTGAATTGGGTTTCCCATCCCCGGGGCTAGTTCTGGGCAAGCAGATGCTCAGCTGAGTTCAGAGATTAAGTCAGCATGAGCCAATCGACAGAGTGTGGAGGAGAGACTTTTAAAACTATTCAGAATAAGTGGACTTTTTCTCTCCTAGACTTCTCTCTGCCACAGGATCACAAAGCATTACATAAACCACAGTTGGCTAAATTTTTTGATCAAGTTTCCCTTTCTTATTTGAAGGAGTGGGTAAGGGTTATTAGCTTTGTTCCACCAATGAGGAAACCGAGGCGTAGAGAAGTCAATATCCCTCTACCCACAAATCCCATTGAAAGCATCCCCTGACTGCTGAGAGCCATGCCACGGATTCTGGGAGACCTGCCAAGGCAGCCAAGTGCCAGGATCAGTGACTCACATCACCGTGGGGGGATGAGAGATGATTTACACCAGTGCAGCTCAAGCCATCAGAGCTGGGCTGGGCTGCTGCCATCAATGCAGACTGCACCAATGCACTGTTCCCACTGCTCCCCCCAAAGCCAGAGCCTGGTGGCAGAACCAGGCATGAGATCAAACCCAGACCTTGAAACCACCACCATCAGCTGCTCGTGGATGTGATTCAGCTCTTTGGTGAGAACAAATTGCCTTGAGGAGGCTGCTACCATTCTCTCTTAGCTGCTTTGAAGGCTCCCATGCTTGTACCATTCTTCCCTCCTCTGTGCCTCCAGCACTGGTAGTATTAAAACCAATAGTAAATCTTGTGTGAGTGGGTGAGTTAAAACCCTTCATACTTTTAGCAGTGGGCTCACAGAAGATTTAGGAGGATGAAGATGTCTTATGCTAGGACAGTATCCAGCTCTGGGCTCCCCAGCCCTTGGCTCCAAGAGTTCCCAAAGCTCCTGAGTGATATTTTGACTCCCTTTGGAGCTAAGCCTGTCGCTGCCCACTGCTGCCAAATGATGTCCTCAAAAGAAGCTACCTAGTGATGAAACTGAGTGGATACTGAAAGGAAGAGTCTCCTCTGATGCCTCTGAATCAGCAATTCTAGATCCTGAATAGAAGAGGTGTGTTCACCCCAAATAATGTCTCTCATTGGTACCGCTGGAAACAAAGTATTAAGATTTTATTGTATTTTATTTATTTTATTTATCAGTTTTTTATGACCTGATGACTTCAAAGTTTAGATTAGGATACAACTAATATTGAAGAATAAATAAATAAATGAGTTTGGTTTTTTTTTTTTTGCATTCTACAGAGAAATAGAGACATGAGACTGCTTTGCCTGCTGTAGGGGTACAGGAGGAATTGTGGCCAGGAAAAGAAGTAAGATGTTTTTCTGGATTTACAGGACAAAAGATCCCAGCCATTGGCTTAGATTGCAGTGCTGGGTATCCAAATTAGACAAGGCAGAGCTTTTCCTAGATTTTTTTGTCCCCCTCGTCCTGTTACTGCACGCCCTTGTCAAAATTCTCTCCAGATGGGCTTGGCCTGGAGATGGGAGTAGATCTCTCCCTGTGTTATCTATGATTCAATGTTCTCCCAACCCAGGGTTGTTTAAGGACCTGGGAAGTTTGTTGTGAACTCTCCAGTTCCTAAAATAACATCCCTACATTATAGATGCCTCTTCTGGACAAACCTTTACTATGCTTCCTTGATTCTATCACAGCAAAGGAGCTCATTCTGGTCACCCAGTCTCTATCATACCTAAGAAAATGGTTTTCCTCTTTCGTGTGCTTTTCCCCTACATTGTACATTTTTAGCAAGGGATTTAAACAAAGAAGAAACAGTGCCTTAAACAAGCTGTTGAACAGCTGAGTCTAAGGCAAATCACATTACATGTTGGGTTCATTAATTTTCTAGGTAAAATGTTTCTGGGAGGGTTTGTTTTCTGGCATATGCATTTTTTCAGCATAAGCTCCAGGTGTTGATTGGTTATTGATTTCCAGGGAGCCAGCAATTTCCTGAAATAGCCCCTGGCTTGTGCAAGACCCTCTAGAGAGGGAAGAAAAGACTAATAAAGGGGATTCTTTGGTGGGGGGGTGTTGATACAGGTCATAATTGGTCTTCATTACCAGTTCATCGACTGGTTTGTTAGATCATTAATCGCCCTTGGCTCTGATCTGGGCAATTAACTAACAAACTTGTCATTAGCTTTTGGAAAATGACCAGTGGTTTTTTTAGGATTGTTGCACTGAGCAATCCCTGCTGTTGAGTCCCAGAGGGTGTGAGACAGGACCCTCCAGAGCACTGTTTGCCTGGTTCATTGGTGCTGTGCCAACGTCAAGCCAGGGTGTTTCATTTTCAAGGATCAAAAGCTATCTAGGATGCTGGAGCACAGTGGTTTTTCAGTTCCTTCAGTGGAACAAGAGACATTTTAGGTTGGAAAACACCTTTAGAATCATCAAGTCTGACTATTAACCTAGCACTGCCATGGCCAGCACTAAACAATGTCTCTAAACCCCAAATCTGCAACGTCTTTTCAATCCCTCCAGGGATGGTGACTCAATCACTTGCCTTGGCAGCCTCTTCCAGTGCTTGACAACCTTTTCTGCGAAGAATTTTTTCCTAATAGCCAATCTAAACCTTCCCTGGAGCAACTTGAGGCCATTTCTTCTCATTCTGTCACTTGTTACCTGGGAGGAGAGACTGACCCCCACTTGGCTTCACCCTCCTGTCAGGTAGAGAGCAAGAAGGTCCCCCCTGGGCCTCTGTTTCTCCAGACTAAACAATCCTAGCTCCCTCAGACATTTCTGGTAAAACCTGTGCTCCAGACTCTTCTCCAGCCTCACTGCCTTGAATTGCTAAAGAGAGGCATCATCTGACTGTAAGAGAGGAAACTTTCTCTCTCTGATCCCCTGTTAAAAAATAATGAGTCACTTTGAAATGACATTTCTTGGTTGATAGGATTGAGTTTTTCTGGTTTATACCAGCAGAAGATCTTTGCTTGGAAGCTTATTTTCATGCCTGTAAAAGGTGTGGGACTGAAAACTGTGGAGATTAAAATACACAATGAAAGCAAAAAGAAACTGGACTCCATCCATCCTTCCCTAAGAGCGTCTCTCAGACCAGATCTCAGGTGGCAGAGGAGAAATCTCTCAGTTCCACTGAAAAATATCATCAGTAGGGTTGTCAGTATTTGTTTGCTTTGCATTTTGATAGGTGCAAGCCCCAGTCTGGTTAGAAATTCAGGGAGGACCACAAAATCCATCAAGGAGTCATGAGAAGGAGATTTCTTTTTTTTCATGGTTGAGCCAAACAGAAACTTACTTTTTTTTCCCTCATTGGTCCAAACAGGAATCAAGCCAGTCCTCTAGAAATGAAATTCCCCATTCTTCCTTCCAAGTTGCCCAAAGCCAACTTCTCATCATGGCATTTCTCCAGGACACGAGGAAGTTGAGCTGTTCTATCTCGGCTTTCCCAAGAAAGCAGATCTTGCTGTAAATAGGTTCTCCTGGAAGGAAAACCTAAATCTTTCCAGCACTGCAAAAACAACTGCCTTTATTTTTGGTAAATCTGGGTTCTTGGGAAGAAACCAGTCAACAAGCGAAATGAAATAGAATTCATACAAGTTCCACTATTAAAAGTGTCATCACTGTTTCATTTTACAAACACTATCGATGGAAAATTCTCTTCCAAGCTCAAGATCTGGGAATTTAATTCCACTGCCACACTGGACCCACTGCCTGCTTCCCTTTCTGCCCCCACCCGAGGAATTCAATCATGTCAACGTCCCCCTGCTGGCTAGGGAGACGTGGAAAGGAAGAAGAGATCATTTTTTAGGGTTTGTGTCTACAGGACAAATTGGAAATGCTCCGAGTCATGTTGTTATGAACTCCAGAACAATAATAGTAACATCAGCTGGGGAGGGAAGGAGGACTTATGTCCGCACGCAGCAGACGCTGCAACACAATTCCTTTCTGCAGAGTGTCATCTGTGCTAATGCGTCCCAAAAAAGCTTCATATCCGATTACAGCCTGTGAAGAGAAATGCAAGGAAACTCCCTGGAAGAGAACTGCTTGGGGCTGCAGTCTTTCAGAGTTCATCAGCCAGGCAGTGAGGCGAGGCTGTGGTCCAGCTGGGTGCCCACTGAAGGGGGGGAGAAAAGTAGGGCTGATGTTTGGGCAGGTGATGTTCGCTTTTTCCTCCGATTTAAAATTCAGTCGGTTGTTCGTGGCTGCTCTCCCCCTTCCTCATTCTCTGCCTCGTTTGAGTATTTTCGTTATGTAACAGTAAAATACGTGGTCCTTTGCGTCACTAAAGATATGCTGGATGTTTCAAAAGGGGAAGGAGAAGGTGAGCGGTGAGTGGTGGCTAAAACATAATGGACTCCGTAGCCAGTTTCAGATCTCTTGAGGTCTTACAGGATGTTCTTAATTGGTATTTTGCCCCAGTTTTGAGAAGAAAGTTGGATCCCTGTAGATCAGTAGGAAATTGCCTCATGGATTCCACCTGACCACTTTAAATGTCACCAGAGACTCAGGGATGTCTCAGTAACAGAAACTCTGCTCGTGAGAAGACACAACTCAGGACACTTGGAAGGGTGTGGCCCTCCAGAAGAGATGAGGTAGCTTTTTTCAGGATCAGCCTTGCTATGATTTCTGAAACAAACCACACGAACTCTTGGAAAAAGCCCTCTCCATGTCGAGGGACTCCTCAAGACCTCCAGAAAGGCTTGTGTCACTGAGTCCTCAGCGTTAACCACGTGCTGAGGGGACAGAATAACTGTGTTATTTCTCAGTTTCTGTGACAGGAGTCACAGCGTTATTTCTTCTCCATCCATTCTTCCAGTCCTTCTTCAAGTGGATTCAAGTAAATGGCTTTTCCATTTACTTGAATTCCATTTCTTCCAAAGAGGAAAATTTTCCTCAGTTTTTCTCCAGTTTTTGTTAGTGGTGCTCCCAAATCTCCTCTGTCCCACCCGCCAGTCTGATTTCCTCTTCTGAAGATTGTTTTCAGTGTTTGCCATGACCTGGCAGCATAAATACATTCCAGGGATCCACTGGGATCATCCTTTGCAGGTATTTCTCTACATAAACACAGTGGTTTAGGGGTTGACATGCAGGATGCCCCCTTCTTTAGATTCCATGTCCCTAAAATACGGATTTTTTTTTTTTCCACCTTTGGAGATGGGCCAGTAAGTCCCAATTTTAACCTAGAGTTTTAAATGTGTCATTCCTTGTTACTCAGAGAACCCTGAGCCAATAGTGTCCGGTGGATCTGTTTAACTGCATTTATCCGTATCCATACCCAGGTTTGCGCAGTCACAAATCTCTGGAGTATTAGAGGATCCAGACTTTTCCTAGCTGATAATTTATTGAAGCAGCATCTTCGCATAACGCCATGGCTTGTACAGTTATTGGTTCTGGCAGGGTTTGCTCTCTAACAGCCTGATCTGCTTTCTATTGAACACGAATGGAATTGACTGTAGGACAGTGGTGTATTTTTTAAGAGCACAGCCTCACACTCCGAGTATCCCAGAGCCCTCAATAAAGTAATGAGTTAGACTGTGGAATGAAGCAGAAGCGCCAGCTCAGCTAGGCTTATGCTTTACACAGTTTGGGTGTTTGGTTTCATTTTAATTATCTGTTCTTTTCACCTGCCAGTGCCAGGTTTTCCCTCTGTGTATTTTTGTGATGAAGTGCCATGGGGGCACAGCCCTGCTGGACAAAGGATTCCCACCAGAGATGGGGAGGACGATCCCACCTCTGCTGTTTTCCCTGCAGGGCGTGCATCCGTTTTCCTCCCTCCCCACTTTTCCTAGTGCTGCAATGCAGTGTCAGCGTTGGTTGCAAGCCCAAGCCCTAGCACAGAGTCTGACTCTGCCACAGTCTCCTGGCTCTGGGGAGCAGCATGAGAACACTTGGCCCCTCTCTCAGAGCTGCTGCAGTCTGCCTGCCTGCTCCAGGAGAGAGGGAAGGGCTGGGGCTGCAAGGAAAGGTAAAGGTTCTTCTGCTCTGTGTGTCCATGGTGTTATTGCTGGGGAAGGTGAGAAAGGGCAAAAGTTAAAGCCAGGCTCCATTCACTGTCTCCCGTGGGGGTTGTTGGCAAAAAAATCCACCACAAAATAAAGCACGGAACAAAAAAGCTCCCTCAGATTCTATGCATTTTCCTAGTAGTCAAGAGGAACCCTGTTTTCCCAGAGGATCTGGGTCAATCTGGTGTCTGTGGGGTATGGCCTCGCCACCCTGAACTTCTGTTTGGAGCCTTGGCCTGAAATCAGCTCGTTTTAAAAAAAGAATTCAACCAGGCTTGAACACCTCTGCAGTGGCAGGCACTGGGCCATGGCTCTGAGCTCATCTCCTGTGCCACTGTGCTAGCTTCAGGTTTCCCTGGAATGCTGTGAAAATTCACAAACCACTCCCAGCCCTGGAGACACAACTCAGATGAGCAGTCCATGATCTGCACATGATCTCTGGTTTACTGCACAGTTCGTAGGACAAGGGATCTCACCAGAGATCCTTCCTGAGCTTGGGGACCAGGCTGGAGCCTTTGCCAAATGCTGATCCAGGCTCACTGGCTCAGATCCTCACTTGGATCATCCCTCACCTCGCAACACCTCCATTCTCTAGGACAGGTGGGAAGTTTGGAGGCTGGGTGTGGCTTTGAAGACAAATCTGTAACATTCCTGTTGGGTGAGACGGATGATCAATGGAGCTTGTACCAACAGGGCTGAATCACGGAATTATTTAGGTTGGAAAAGACCTCTAAGATCATCGATTCTGACCATTAACCCAACACTGCCAGGTCCCCACTGAACCACATCCCTGAGCACCACATCTATAAGTTGTTTAAACCCTTCCCGGGATGATGATTCCACCTCTTCCCTGGGGAGATGCCTATGAGAGGAATAAAGCATAAAAGAAGTGAGTATAAAATAATCCCATCTATGATGCTCACTCCTTACATCCAGCAGCCACTGACTGAAGGATGATTATTTTTCTCTGATTTGGAGCTGTGTCTGAAAATAACTTATAACCGAGGATCAATTGTGCCTCTGTGAATCTGTTTAATCCCTCCTGGGACCCTCCAGAATGTTTGGTCTCCAGGGTTTGCTCTGGGAATGAGTTGGTGTTAAACTGTTGTGCTGTTCACCTCCCACCCTCCTACCCTGTTGTTTTGGGTTTTTGGGGTTTTTTTTGGGGGAGGGGGTTTAATAACAGCAGATGAAAACTTCATGGGCAACTTGATTTCAGCTGGGTCATGCCTTTGTGCAAGTGGTGAAAAAGAGGGGGAACCTCATGAGAAACTGTACAAAGTGTTTTGCTTGGCCTACACAGGAGATGAACTGGGAACAAAAATTCCATTTTTTCTTGTAAACATTAAGACAAAAAAGGAAAAATCAAAGGTAAAGGAGTTCTGTTGAACTGCTTGTTGCCATGGCTACTGTATCGTCCCGAGTATTCCGGAGGCACACAGGATTTCGTTCCTTCTCCAACATTTTCATTCAGTTTGATTTTTTATTATTTTTTTAATGAATAGGAAATAAGAGGGGGAATGCGGGAAGGGAGGACACTAATTGTTCTTGCCAATGCTTTGAGCACAGAAATGCTCCGAGCCTGATGATGAGATAATTGTCTCTTGCCACTTGTGAGGTCTCCCAGAACCTTCTGGTTTCTGAGACAAGTAACAAAACTCTCTTTAGAGCTTCTCTGGAACAACATCTTCCATCCTCAATTACTTTGGAGGGAGCCAGGGATGTTCATGACATTGCATCTTGAGGAAAGTGGGATCAGCATCCACAACCTTCTTTCTCGTATTTCCTGGATAGGCAACTGCTCTGAATCAAGAGATATTTTGCGGAGAGAATGTAGAATTAGATAGAATAATCTTCTTTTTCTGCTCCAAAGACATTTTGGCTTTTTCAAACAGACTCCTTAGAGGCTGACAGAGGGTTCTAAACTGAGGGTAAGGACCCATCTTCTGGCATCTCATCTTCCCATGGAATATTTCTTTTCAGATTTTTTGAGTGCCAGCGATTTGGCGATACCAGAGCCATGAAGGGTTCAGGAGGACGACTCAGCAATGTTGCTCTTTATTGTTAATTTTCCAACACTAATCCAGGTTTATGTTGCAATAATTGATCAATGATGAAACCTCTTCTCTTGGGAGGCAGTGCAATATCACACAATAATACAATCTTTTAAAATTATGAGAACAGTGTCTCACTAACCTGATTGTTATTGGCCAAGCCAAATAACAGAAAAAGTGTAATTACAGTAGAATTATATTGCAATTAAAATGTAATTATACTGTGGTTTGGGTTTTTCCTCAATCAATAATTATTTCTGTTGATATAATAAGAACATTAACTGCATGAGTGAGTGGTTTGTGTTGGCTCTCTGGTGTCCCCGTGCTACCTGAATTGAATGTACAGTGCTGCAGTGACATTTACAGAATTTATTCGCAGCCACACCGTGAAACACTCAGTCACTTCTTTTCCAAGACACGAGGGGGTGTGTGCATGTGTGTGAGCACATATGTAAAGCACTGATACATGTAATTCGTCCCATAATTACCAATTACATTATTACATTACGGCAAAATTGAATTGCAATATTAATATATATCGTAATGGAGTATAATTACATTGCATTTGTATTTGTGGTATTAAAGCGTGTCAGAGAACATACTTATCATAATTACACTGCAATTGCTCTTTAACAGCAGTGGAATTTCAGTCACCATATTATGAAATACGACAGCCTTACCTTTATATATTATTTGTATTAAAGTAAAATTTAGAGGGCCTTGTAATCAGTGTCTGCTGAAGAAGATAAGGATCTTCCATTGATTTCAGGAAACAGATCCAGGGTGAGCTCTATCAAAGGACTCTGGCTCAATGACCACATTTTTGGGACTTGCTCCTGATGTGGGGTCTGGATCCCTATTCTGGGGTCCATTTTCTGCCTCCCCGTGAATTGTCGTCACTGAGCAGGGAACTTGTTCATGGATGAATTTGTCCATGGAAATTTATGCCCTTCCCAAAGACATGGGGACAGCAGTGACCCAAAAATGTGTCCCTGGAAGCTCCTCTGTCAGTGCAGGACTGCCTGAGACACTTTGGACCACAGTGACTTTGTCCAAAATCACTCCCAGCTGCTGATTCCCATTTCCTTCCATGGACAGACCAAGGAATCCTGAGTGGACAGCTCAGATTTGCATCTCTGTATTTTAGGCATCCAAGGATAGATTAAATCACTCATTCTGAGTATTTAGTGGAAGGTGTTCCTGTCCATGTCAGGGGCTTGGAATGAGATGATCTTCAATGTCCTTTCCAATCCAAACCATCCTATGAGTTTATCATCTTCCAGGTGGTCCTGCATCTTAAACATCAAAACCCAGTGGTTAAAGTGGGACTGAAAAAAACCCCCTCATTTTCTCAAGTCTTGGGCAACTTATGTACTTTTCCTTAAATGCTTCAGATAAAATGCACAGTACCTCTCTCCATTGTGGTTTAACAGTGGCACAATCTACTTTATCTTTTCTTTCTGGCCCTGGGACCCTGGGATCTTCCTGTTCAAGGCCTTAGCCTGGAGAGGGTGGTTTGTAGGCAAGGTGAGGATGTTGAGCAGAGACATGAGGATGCACACACACATTTACTTCCACACTTCTGCTGTTTGGTGATCCTTGGCAGGGAGAAGTTCATGACTTTCTGCAGATTCACCTCCCAGAGTCAAATGTAGGACTCTCCTGATGAATATCCATTGCCATCATTGTTTATTTGCTGAACTAAAATCTCAGTTTCCTGAGGAATGTGTGAACCCTCAGAGCTTGGTCTGCCAAGGGCGGAAACAAACAACCTGAACCAACATTTACTTTCTGCAGTATTTATGATTCACCAAAACAATTGCTCTTGGCAACCTCACAAGGCAGGAACTTTATTTCAGTAAAAATTAGTTGGACAAATACACTGTGATGTAGGCTCGGGCAAGAATGTGTCTGAGTGTGTGGGCTCCTTGCAGGATATTCAAGGAGCTCCGAGCAGAGGAGGATGAATCAGGATGAATGAGGCAGAGAAAAATCAAGAAGATGCATAAAAGAGGTCTTTACAGCTGCATGAAAACAATATGTAGGCATTCAGCTCAGGAATAAAGAGATGGATTCCTGGCCCTGCTGACGTCACTGAGGCTTCTTGGAGTCATTGAATAACTTTGGATATATATCAAAGACGGATGGTCCTTATTTCCAGGGAAAATGTCTACACACTGTAAAAGTTCCCACACCACTTGAGTTCCATCTCCAACTCTGCTGATTCTCAGAGGGATCCTGAGGCCTCAAGATATTAACTCTGGAGTTGCTGAGCATCTTCCTTCCCTCTATTCTCATCCTGCACCTACAGTCTTGCCAGTGACAGATCTTTAAAATTCAAGTCTTACTTTTCCCTCTTCGTCTTGCCTGGTTTTTAACCAGCTTTTGGGGATTTTTTTGATTCATACTGAGAAGCATCATCATTTGAGTCACTTGCAAAGTGGATAAAATGCCACAGATCAAACATCAGGGGGTCGGCAGTTCCCGTGGGCACAGAGAAATGCAGAAGTAAAGGAGCCTTATGCCAGGGGCAGACTGAGTTGGTGAGGTGAGATCTCCACCCTGTCCTAAATATTCCAAGGAATTCAGAGGTGTGGGGTATATTCAGGGTGATGTGCTCAACTCGGCTCAGCTCAGACTGAGAATACAAAATAGAGGGATTGTGATGGGTGGGAGAGTTGATGTCTGCAGTTATATTAAAAGCACAGCTGATCTTCACCCTCTAAAAGTCCCATTTTCCATTCATCCGTCTCCCCACACTGATGCTAAATGCCTTCAAGTCCCATTTGTTTTTCTGGGATCTTATTTAATTCAGCTCCTTCCTGAGCCTGTGAAGTGAGGCAGCATTTCTGCCTGGTTGGTTTTTAATTGGAATTAGTTTCCAATCGATCAGATCTCCTAAATCATAATCTCAAGAGGTGCTGATGCTGTTTAATGTCAGTTTGTGTGTCTTTACCCTTACTGGGAACTCATGAAGGAGGATCAAACTTACCTTGCAGAGGGGTTCTGAGAAGAGCTGGCCACTCATTCCAGTTTCCACTAGACAGGAGACTGGATTTGTAACATTTAGGTGGGAATGAAACAATAGGATGGACTCCTCATCCCTGGAAGTGTTCAAGGCCAGGTTGGACAGGGCTCTGAGCAATCTGGTCTAGTGGAAGGTGTCCTTGCCCATGGCAGGGGGTGGAATGAGATGATCTTCCAACCCAAACCATTCTGTGATCCCATGAAAATAAAGAAATGAAAAATATGGATCCTGCAATGACACAGTGACCCTCATGTTGTGCTGTTCATTCTTGGTCCACGGTAGAAATTGTTTCTGAGCTTTTTTACAAGGTCAGCCCTCCAAGTTCACTGGTCTTTGTCTCAAGCCAGGCATGCTGGCAAAGCTTCTGGTAGAGCTGGATCCAATCAAAGTTTGCAAGCCCAAGGACATTCCCAATAAAGTACACAGGAGTCACATAACTGCGTTTTCTCGCTGAAACTTTGTTCTGCTGTAAAATTTGCTGCTGACTTGTACCTTTATTACCTGGGTTATACAATCTACTCCAGGATCCCAGGAATGGCAGGGACTGTGGAACAGCAGTGTAGCAGTAGGAGCTGTCTGCCACAGCCCGTGCCCAGCATTGCTGCGCTTTCCCTGCGGCAGGTGGAACACAGGAAACAAATAAGAATTTCACTCGGTGCTCTTAAGAGTGAGTGGGCAGACAGGACCATTTTCACCAGGGTCCTTCTGACTGGCGTGGACCTGAAACAGCACCATTTCTGCCCAAAATAGCACGCCACAGGCAGAGACATTTTGTTTTTGCTGAAAGCAAACAGAGTTGCTAAGAAACGAATATTGCAGAGATGGAAATCCTCAAAAGGTTTGACAGTTGCCGAACGGTGCGCGGCTTGGCAAACGTGGCCAAGCAGCCAGCCAGGAGGAGACAGACAATTCCATGGTACTTCCAGCAGGAAACTCATTATTTGTTCCTCACATCTTGTCTCCATCAAGCACATTGCTGATGGGGACTGAAAAAACAGGAGTGCAAGAGGGACAGGGCCCTGTGATCACAGAATCATGGAATGGTTTGGGTTGGAAGGGATGTTGGAAATCATCAAGTTCCAACCCCCTGCCATGGACAGGGACACCTTCCATGAGACCAAATTGCTCCAAGCCCCATCCAACCTGGCCTTGGACACTTCCAGGGATGGGGCAGCCACAGCTTCTCTGGGCACCCTGTGCCAGGGTGTACTAGTTTGAAAAGAAACCACTGGGAGATCACAAGTCAGAATTTTAATTTAATAGGAAGATTTAAGTAAAAAAAACCAAATAAATGCAAGAGTAAAGAACACTGACAGAGTCAGAGTACAACCTGACACCTTGTTAGTCAGGGTGCTGGTAGCAGTCCAGATGAAGTGGTCCTGTTGAAGCAATCATCCTCTAGAAAAAGGGTCTGGTCTTCACCTGAAGGTCCAATGGTATCTCCTGCCCTCTGGGAGTCCAGTAGGTAAGGGCTGGCTGTGGTGTTCGGAATCTGAGATTATATCCAGGATGGAATGCTTGGTTCCTCCCTCTGGGTGGAGCATCTCACAATGGGATGGTGAGTCATGGGCAAGGCACTGATGGGCCATGAACAGGAGATAGTCCAGGAGTGAGTTATCTGTGAGTCATGGGCAAGGCACTGATGGGCCATGAACAGGATATAGTCCAGAGTTATCTGTGAGTCATGGGCCATCAACAGGAGATAGTCTGGATGGAGGAGGCAGGGAGCACTGCCCCATCTGGTTGCAACAGCTCATGAAGATGGTGATAAAACACACTACAACCAAGGACACAGGGCCTCCCCACCCTCACAGGGAAGAATTTCTTCCTAGTCTCTAATCGAAATCTGTCCTTTTTCAGTTTAACACCTGTGTCCCTTGCTCTGTCACTATCTGCTCATGTAAAAAGTCCCTCTCCTTTCTTTTTATAAAGTCCCTTAAGGGACTGGGAGGCTGCACTGATGTGTCTCCAGAGTTTTCTCTTCTCTCACTGGTCTGAACAACCCCAGCCCTCTCAGCCTGTTTTCGAGGAGCAGTGTTCCAGCCCTCTGACCAGGTTTGTTGCCCTTTATGAAGCCATTTGTGTGTCTCCACCAGTGGTGGCTCTTCTTTAGACTCTGGTCCTTGGGCCCCATCATGATGAGGATCAGTGATCAGGTTGGTGCCACTTCTCCCAGAGTGTGGGAACATTTCCTTATGTTGAAGCCACTGTGTAGGCTTTGGAGACAGCGATCCTTTGCAGGAACAGAGGACTCAGGTTTTTACCCACACCATGTCCCACATTAGGCAGTCAAGTTTCAGCTACCCCAATTCCCTGTGCTGGAGAAGAGATCTTACATAATTTCCTTCTCAGATGACAAGTGACAAATATTCTGTACCCTAATGGTGACGTTCATCATGTTCGTGACTTTGTGCATGGGGTTTCTCCCTGAATGATGCTTCTAGAGCAGCCTGGGGGGAAAAAAATCCCTGAAATATGAGACATTTGAGGGATTGCTGTCCCCTGCTGGGGCACAGTGCGTGGTTTAAGGCTCGAGAAAGCAGATATCAACACTACCTGTAGCAGCTGGAAGGGCACTCCCTGCTTTCCAGTGCACTTCAGTTATTGTTAGGTGTGCACTTCAGGAAGGTGGGACTGGGGGAAAAAATACAAAATATTAAAATAGAAGATAGAAGCAAAGCAAACTAAGGCTGAGCCAATCCGGCTAATAAAGGATGCCAGGAGTTGGTGTTAATTTGTGGCTGATTTAAAGTGCTTGGTGGGTGGAGAGAGAACAGCCCACAAGAAGCAGCTGGGCTCCTTTTCCATCCCCCAGCCCTGCTGTTGGAGCGGCGTGGTGGGGAAAAGAGGAGCACGCAATCAGGCGATTCATCCCCACGCTGTCGCACTTTGCAAAGGCAAAGGAGAAGGAGGGAAGGAGGGAGAGGGAAAAAGCACTGATCCAGTTCTCATGAAAAGCACTGGCAGCAAACTTCATGCTCCTGCTCGCCTGACCAGGATCTACCCGCCCTACCCACGTTTACTGGCTTTTTGTGAGTTCCCAAAGGGCAGCCCTGATAAAAAAATATGGATTAAAGCTTTTCCTCACCTGGCTCTTTGGGCCAGGAATGCTGAGTGTTGAGGGGACTGCCCTAATCTGCTGCTGGCATTGGCTGGGCTCACAGTCTACTCAAAAGTTGATGATTTATGTGCAGAGAAGGGTAAGACAAGGAAAAGCTCCCCCGTTGATGTGACTCCAATGCAAAAGTCTACCTGATCCCACAGAGGTGATACCTCTCCTGGAGGAACATCAGAGAGCTGGGGCTGCCCAGAGAGGCTGTGGACTCCCCATTCCTGCAGGAATTCCAGACCAGGCTGAATGGGGATCTGATAACCCTGGTCGGGTGGAAGGTTGGACCAATGGCAGGGGGTGGGGACGGGATGATCTTTAAGGCTCCTTCCAACCCAAACCATTCCATGATTCTGTGATTCCCTGGTCTCCCCTGCCACTCAGTTCCCCCAGCGACACCTGAGAGAACACCTCCTTTTGGTCTTCATGTCCGTGCACTCCCTCTGAGGCTCCATCTCTCCTCGTAAATAAACGAGGGATTACAGGCAGGCACGAGTGTGGTCCCGTGATCATCCAGACCATTTAATTATTTCCATGCTCCCTGGTGAAGCTTTGGCCCACGACGGTGCCAGGACACAGCGTGGCAGATGGCTGAGCCAAGGGACTCTCTCCTGCAGGTCTGTGGGACGAGGCCAGCCCCTCTCAGAGGGAAGGAGGGCCGGGGTGTGTCCACAAGCTGTGCCATGCCTGGTCCCAGAGCCAAAGAACAGCCCCTGCTCCGAATCCTTCAGCAGTAGAGATGGAGCCTGTGGAGACAGACAGCAAAAGGGCAAATTAGCATTGATTTGGCAGGTGGATTCCTGTTCTTCAGGAACTAAAGGAGGGCCATCTGCTCATTGTGTCTGGCATGAGGTGGGGGCTTTCATTCCCAACCAACCTGTGCTGGATTCCAGCCTGGCACTCAATGCAGAGATGCCTCTGCCCCTCCACAGATTGTCCTGGGAGACTGGGCCCCACTGCACCCCACTCTGCTGGGTCAATCTATCATCTGGGCAAAAAAGGGCACCAATCCTCACCTCCTGGCACCTTCCCAGGAGCACTGCTTGTCATTCCTGCATTTCCTGGCTTACTGAGGCAGGTTCCTGCGCTGCACAGGTGGGTTTGTCATTGCAGGGCTGCCTGGGAACACCTGGGGCTGGCGCTTCCCTAAACACTGCTGGGCTGGAAGCAGGAGGAAGAGCCTCAAAATCTTTCTCTGGAGTAAATGGGACAAGAAGAACTGCCAGCACATGGCTTTGTGACTGAATTCCCCTCCAAGGTCTCGGGTCTTGTGTAGTAACCTAAATTTAAGCTCTCTTGCCTGCAGACCTCCAGCTGCCCTCCAGCTCTTCAGTCCTGTCCTCCGAGCCAGAAGTAAATACTCATACAAATAAAGGAGCGTGTAAAATTCCCAGATTCTGCTGTCATCCCTGTGATGAAGCATCACCCAAGCCCTCCTCAGAATAACTATAAACAGCTCTCCTTCAGCCCTTCATCTTCATCAAGGCTGCAGACAGACAGCTCACTAACCCCAGCCCCGAACCTGCACATCCTCAGCGCTGCACAAATCACTCCATAACATCCTCCATCATCTCCTGTGATTGAACAAAGCCAAAGAAAGTGAGAAGAGAGGAAGAACTTTGCCTCCCAATAACCCCCCTGCCTGCCCCTCACCAGTAATCTTCTCTCCCACGTCACATAGCTCAAGGGTTCCTGAGGAGAGGGCTGGAAAGGGGAACAGAGTACATCTGTCTCGTTTATGCAAATCCTGAACTGCTTGTCATGAGACTGATGGATGAGATGCGAGGAATAATCCAGCTCGTTAACGCCTGTGCTGTGATTGCATCCCTCTGCCAGCCTCTCTGCATTCCAGCATCCTAGGACTTGTTATGGGGGAGCCTGGATGGCAGTTTCTGCCCTGAGGAGCCTGCAAGGAAAAGGGGACTCTCCAGGGAGCAGAGCAGGCAGGATCCCTTGCTGTCCAGCATGGTTAGCTCAGGCTCGGCCCTGCATGGGGGTGAGCATGACACTCCAGAAGAATTTAGGTCAGGGCAGATCACCATCCATCCCAAGGGCTGCTTTCTCACAGAGGGAAGAGAGAGGATGCATGAGGCCAACCCATTTTGGGAGGGAGTTTTAACAACGTGGATGTGACTTGTGACACACCTTTTAGTTTCAGGATCTGTGGATAGTTTGGCAGTGTGGACGTAATTTTTGTGGCTTAATATAATATCCCTGCACCTTTCTATAGTAGATGGAAGAATGGTTATTTAGGGAAGGAATAAGGGACATAGGATCACGGAATCATGGAATCATGGAATCATAGGGCAGACTGGTTAGGAGGGGAAATTTAAAGATCATCTGCTTCACTCCCCTGTTCCATGAGCAGCAACATAGTGGGGCTTGGTTTGAAAGGGACCCTGAAGGCCATCTGGCTCCAAAACCTCTGAACAATCTGGTCTAGTGGAAGTTGTCCCTGCCCGTGGCAAAGCCCCATCCAACCTGGCCTTGAACACTTCCAGGGATGGGGCAGCCACAGCTTCTCTGAGCAACCTGTGCCAGTGAACCACCACCATCACTGTAAAAAATTCCTTCCTCATATCCAACCTGTACCTGCCCTGCTTCAGTTTAAAACCATCGTCTCCTGTCCTATCTCTACAAGCCTTGGTAAATAACCTCTCCTTGCCTTTCTTACAAGCCTTCTGTATACATCGAAAGGCTGCAATGAGGTCTGCCTGGAGCCTTCTCTTCTCCAGGCTGAACAACCCCAGCTCTCCCAGCCTGTCTGCACAGCAGCTCCAGCCTGCTGATCATTTTCCTGGCCCTCCTCTGCATCCCCTCCACCAGGTCCATGTATTTCTTGTGCCTGGTACTCCACCACTGAGGTCTCACCAGAGGGGCAGGATCACCTTCCTCACCCTGCTGTCCGCTCCTCTTTTGAGGCATTCCAGGATCTGGTTGGTTTTCTGGGCTGCAACCTCACATCACCAGCTCATGTCCAACCCTTCACTCGCCAATATCCTCAAGTCCTCCACTTCAGGGCAACTCTTCATCCATCATCCCCCAGTCTGTACTGAAACTGGGGATTGCCCCAACCCAGGGCCACCCAAATCCATCTGGATGAGCCATGAAAGGCTGAAGGAAAAGCAAAGACAGAGCCACCCCGAGACTGGCAGTTGCACCCAGACCACTGTGCTCGATAGCAGTGGATTGGCCTCTCCTCCACAGACTCCCTAATCCATATTGTCACCCTTTTATGCCTTTAGCCTCCACAGCATCCTGGGGCAATGAGGTCCCTGACTGAATCATGAGCTGTGTGGAAAAACTACTTCCTTTAGTTTTCTCTCAGGCTTTGGGGTCAGTGAGGATGGCTCCCTGCATCACGAGCCTTAATTCACTGCTGCTCCCTATGTCCCCCTCGAGGACCTTGGGGAGAAGGTGCTGCAGGGACGCACATATTTCTCATACTTCTGCTTTGCAAGTGCAGCTTGCAGACTGCTGCTGCTTCAAGGTCATGGCTGGATCCAAAACCATGGATTGGGTTTTAGAAGGGATTTGCTTTGTCTCTGTTCCTCTCCACCTTCAGGGGCTGTGCTCAAGTTGGTAGAAAAGTTCCATGCCCTGCTCAAGCCCAGATATTTCTGCCGTCTCCATGACACTGGGAAGTTCCCATTTGCCCACTTTAGTGTGGTACCAGAGACTCCAAAGTCCCTCATTTCAGACCCTGTGGAAGCCAGTGGAATCTCTCCCATAGCTAAAACAATCCCGGAATCCAAGTTCCTCTGTGGTCCTCACTCTGCAGACAGTGAAAGTAAGGCCAGGGATGGTCACAGTTCTGGTTTCACTCAAAGGACCTGTATTTTAACTGTCTTTTGTAGCCACAGCCCGAATCTCCATCCTCCTCTTGCTGGAAAATTGCAAATGTGAGCAGTAGGATCTTACGGTCCTTCTGTGTGCAATTTAATGACGTCCTCACTGGGCATTGGAAACTGAATGCCTAAAATTACAAGCTGAATTCCTGTTGTCAGAAGGGGAAATGTTCCCAATCCAGTTTTAACTTTGCTGAGACAGCAGCATTCAAAAACAGCATGGTGCACCTTCAGGGTTGATGTAAAATTGGACTCTGATGCAGTCTTTCCATCTTTTCCCAGCTGCTGCCTAGGAAATTTATCCCCATCACTGGGGGAGTGTAAACATTGTTTGTCTGATGGGGGAAAACTGAGGCACAGTTATTCAAAGCCATGGAAGGAATCAGAAGAGCCCACATTAAATTTTCCCTGCACTGGGGCTGGTCGAAGGCCTCTGGTCATCTCCTGCTGCTGATCATCCCCAGCCAGGTATGAGCTGGAGAGCAGCAAAGTGGAAATCTCCTTTCCAGGTGCTGGGAGAAGCACAAGGACTTGAGCTTATGCAGATCCTAGCCCAGAGCTGGTTGCAAATTCAGCTGCTTGGGTCTTCATCTCCTTTGGTTTCCCTTGGGGAGCCCAGCTCCGAGGTGACATGGGGCAGGAAAAGTGCCAAATGCAGCTGCTATTCCATCCCAGGTGTGTGGACAGATGGGACAGGAGCACCAGGAAACCAGGAGTTCCTGGTTTCTTGGCTGAGGCACCTCCTTTTCCTTTATCCTCTGTAGCCATCTCTGCACAAGTGACTGCAGAGAGCCAGGATGTGGAATCTTCAAATCACTTACAGTTTTGGGGGTTGGAAGGGACCTGAAAGTTCATCCAGTTCTGACCCCCTGCCATGGGCAGGGACACCTTCCACTGTGCCAGGTTGATCCAAGCCCCATCCAACCTAGCCTTGGACACTTCCAGGGATGGGGCAGCCACAGCTTCTCTGGGCAACTTGTGCCAGGGCCTCAGCACCCTCAGAGGGAAGAATTTCTTCCTAAAATATGGCCTGAAACACTTTCCCATCACTGCCCACACACATCAGGACACTTCCTGGTGAGGTTTTTACCCCAGCCAACAATCCCCACCCCAGACCATGCCTGGGCACAGCTCAGGAGAGAGCACTAAACCCTGTGGAAGGCTGTTCTGCTTTGGGAATAGGCAGTTTAGCCACAGGAACAAGAGCTGTGTCCAGGCTCTTGTCCTCAGGGGCCAGGGAATGAGCCTGAGGATGTGATTTATGTGGGATGCAGAAATGAGCAGTGTCAGGACGTGCACCCCATGAATCCCAAAGCCCAGTTTTAGCTTTGCCAGACATCTCTCTGCACATGTTCCTGCCCGAGCCTGAGCCTCGACATGCACACACAGCCCCTCCCTAAATGCCCCCTGTCCCCTGGGGGTTCCCACTCAGCTCCCCAGCTAATGCCAGTGCTTTTAACCTCCAGCTGGACTCCCAATCAATCTCATCCCGGTTCCCAGCTCAAATGAGCAGTGATGAAAGCATTCCTGTTTACTCATTAGGATGACCTTGCCCTCAGAGGCCCTCTTGTGTAACCCTCACAACCAGGAGCAGGGTGGTAACGTAGGGAAAAAGACCCCAAAGGGTTGTCTGTGAGCACTGGCAGGCAGAAATAAGGCAGCAGGGAAAACAGGACTTGTCCAGAATTTGCTGGTGTAGAATCCATGGTATTTTTGGTGGGGATGGGGATGGGGATGGGTGGGAGTTGGGCCAGTCAGGGATCATGGGTGATGCTGGCATGGAGGAAAAGCTGATCTTACCAGGATCAGAGGGATTGCCTATTCCCCTGGGAGTGAGGAAATGCCTGGGAACTCACAGCTTGCTGTAATCCCACTCTTAACCAGGATTTCAGCCTGTTTTCCTTAAACTGAGGTAAACTGAGGCAGGGTGAGATGTAACATGATGACCTCCATCAAAAACCTTCTGCCAAGAACCCCCACATCCTCCTTGACTTTGCTGTGCAAGGACATCAAAGCCACCCCTATAAAATCCTTGAGAAACTCCAAGTCCTGCCAGGGCTCCCAACAGGCAACACCAAAAAATTTGCACCCATGTAGAGGAGAGCTGAGGACAAAACTAGATATGGATTGAGATGAGGCAATGCTTAATCTTTAAATTAATCTCTTTTTGGGATGAAATCCTGGTTGGTTGGAAGTGAATCATCATCTCCAGCGCTCTGCTGGAATTCTTCAGATCATGGAGCGCTAAAGGAAAGCAGAGGATGCTTCTCACATCCATCTTTTCAGGTGGTTCAAGGGACGCATGGATTGGCAGAGATGCTTCAGTGACAGCGTGCACAAATCCTGGACCCAGGATTGAAATCCAGCCTCTGGCTCCCCCTGATTGTGCCTCCCAATCCTGCTGAAGGAGACCACAGAGGCGAGAGTTCAGCCAAAGCTCAGGGGCTTTGGAGTTTCCTCCTTGTGGTTGAAAGCCCCTTGGGGAACCCCAGGATGATCTATTTCCAGATCCATTTCCCAGCCCTCCCTTTCCCCAAATCCCCCTCTTCCAGCCTTTGAAAGTTGAAATAGGATTGAGATCCTTCCCCACAACCCAATTCCCATCACGGAATCAAACATTTCCCACCCTGTTAATGCTGCTCCTGCAGGCTATTCCATATCTGCTGGGGTCTGCCCCTAAGGCAAGTGCCTTTCCAGCTTGGAGCTGGGAGAAATCTGGGATGAAGGATGCTGGTGCGTGTATACAGAATTTATTAACACAGCAGGCAGGTGAGATTTCGGCTTTCTCTGCACTCAGGAGACTCGGAGAGAGGCAGGGAGT
The DNA here is from genome assembly GCA_013400515.1 of Erpornis zantholeuca. Taxonomy (NCBI): domain Eukaryota; kingdom Metazoa; phylum Chordata; class Aves; order Passeriformes; family Timaliidae; genus Erpornis; species Erpornis zantholeuca. The sequence continues at coordinate 71,815 of VZTN01028756.1, forward strand.
AGCACATCAGTCTCTGCAATGATGGAGCAAATACTCCAGGATGTGAGGGATCCATGCAGGAATCTGTGTTTTGAAAATCATGGAGTTGTTTGGGTTGGAAGGGACCTTAAATATCATCTCTTCCTACCCTGCCTCTGCCATAGGAAGGGACACCTTTCTCTTGCTCAAAGCCCTCTGACCTGGCCTCGAACACTTCTAGGGATGGAAAATGGACCATAAAAGATAATACTAAGGAAAAACCCTGATTGTGGGCACTGATTTTATGGTAAAGGTGCTGCTCCAGGACCTGTCCAATCTCTCTGGGTGCCTTCCAGGGTTAACTCCTCTCCCTGCAGCCCAGCAGAGCCACTGCAGTCGAACAACACCCAGGTCTGAGCCCTTCTTGACTCCTCTCCATGCTGTCAGCTCACAGATGCCACTGTGTTTTTCCAGTCATTTCCACTCTGCTTTGCTCCCTCTCAAAAACAAAAATTTCCAAGCTGTTGCAGCTTTTTTCTTTTTTTTTCCTTTTTTTTTTTTCCCTGCTAACAGTTCCCTGTGAATAAGGACAGAACAAACTCCTTCCCTGTGTTTTCTCAGAGTGGCAAGGGATGAGCTTTTCAGGGCCAGGCATTTTTCTGCCTCAGGCAAAAGGGATATTTAGTGTGATATCTGGGGACCTTCTTACAGGGAAATGGGAAGCCCCAGGAAAGGAGGATTCGCTTGATGAGAGTGGTTTTCACCCTGCTGGGATGTCAGCCATGCACCAAGGTCAGGGGAAGGAAAAGCAGAGGGAAGCAAATCTTGGGTAGTGGCACATCTGGAGCCAGTGGGCAGAGAGAGGGGAGCTGGAACTGCTGGACCAGTGGGAACAGCTCAGGGAGAGGGTGTTGGGAATGGTCCTGCAGGCAGCAGTGGGGAAGGATGCCCTTTCTGCAGTCATCTTGATTTTTTTTCCCCTTTTTTAGTTTTTAGTTGGTTTTTTTTTTTGTTTTTTTTTTTCCCATGGAGTGTTCGTGTGTGTGTTTGTGTGCATGCCTAAGAGTGCCCTCCATTGGCCACATCCAGGCTGCTGCTCCAGGAGTGCCACCAGCACAGCCAGGGAAGGTGGTGGCTGCTCCACCAGGAATGTCACCCTTCCCTCGTGGGAGGACTGTGCCAAGCAGGGACTTTGGAAAACAGGACATGGAAGCACTGCTGGCATCCCACAGGCTCCTCCTGCCCAGGCAGAGCTGAAATCCCTGGGCTGGGCACAGCTGCAGAGCTGGACACGCCAGTTTGGAGGTCTCCATCTGGGAGGTCCTGGTGGGAAGGGGTGAATCAGCTTGTGGGGCTATTCAGGCAGAGAATGAAGGCAGTTGTGGGTAAAATCAGGGATGCCCTGAGCCCTACTCACACATCCCACACTGCCTGACTCCCCAGGATGTCTGTGGGTGGGCAGAATTTGTGCAGAAATCAAGCAGGAACACGAGAGAGGTGGCAAAATCCAGCCTCAGACCTGGATCATTCCTGCAGGAAGAAAGAGCCCACCATGGTGGTGTCTGGTCAGCACTTGGACTTGGTAACTTTGGAGATATTTTCCAACCTTACTGATTTGATGGTTCTGTGGCTTGCAGGCTCCAGAATTCACTGGGACCAGTGCAAACTGGATGCCTAAACCCCTTGGGCTCCAAAATTCAATGGGACCAACACAAACTGGATGCCAAAATCCCCTGGGCAGCCCAGGGGTAACCTGTGATCTAGTCCTGGTTTTGATTTGAGCTGTGAAGGTCTGTCCTAGGTCGTGTTTCTGATCCAGTTGGTGCCAGAGTGGGATGGCAAATGCTCAGCAAGGAGGTAGAAAAAAATCACCAGGGCTGTTCCCAGTTGTGTCAGGGTGCAGGAGCATCACAAGTGGCTCACGGCTCTTCATAATCCCCTTCTCTGTCACTCCTGACACCTGCACAAGGTGACCAAGGCAGAAAGACCATCCAGACCAAACTTTTCAAGCCTCTTTCTGTGAGTTTCTTGGGATGAAAAACCATTTTTGCCAGGAATACATCCACACAACGGCAACAATATTTTTGTCCTTTGGTTTGTCCTTGAGAAACACAGGCCAAGGACAGCCCAAGGTGCTCCAGCGTCACCAGATGTCACCAGGCTTTGCTCTGCCAGACCCATCTCCCAGGCACAGACAGAAGGAAAGGGCAGGGGAGGTGTCTTGTGCTCCAAGTTGGGACCAGGCAGGGATGTCTTCCACCACTCAAAATTCCAGAAACAGACAGGCCACCCAGACACCGACTGTGGCAAAAACCATGGGAATGTGGGCAAATCTGACTGCGTGTCGTGTGAGTGAGAGCTCCAACACTGCAATAATCTGTTTTTTCACTCCTTCAATAACTTCCCTACCGCTCCAGGCTGTAGACTCTGGTTATATGTCCCCCTTGGGATTTTTCTGGGATGGAAGTGTAGGAGATGGATCTCTCTGCTCACACGCAGCAGCCACTCAGGTGCCAGGTGCCTGTTGCACCTTCCCTCCCTGCCAACAACACCTGTTGAGCCAAAGATCCAGGAGAGGAGGGGGTTTTGCCCATCCACTCCTGCTCTGAGTAAAGACTCCCTGGGATTAGTTGAAAGAGAAGAAAAAATATGTTTATGCTCCTTATGGTGAAACCTCCTTCCAGATGGGACTGCACTGAGGGGAAATCAATTGTGAGACCTAACAACCGTAACAGGTCTGGTTAAAGTTTATTGGCATTTATGGTGCTTTTCCCCAACAGGGGCAGTGAGGGGGGATTTGTTTTGTGCTCACCACATCCTCAGACAGAAGCAGGTTTGTGGTCAGAATGAGAAAAATTGAGTTTGTGGAGAGCAGGAGGCCTGGGCTGAGTCCCAGGTGCTGAAGTCACCATTAGGAACTGGATTTCAAAACAAACCCTGTCTCCTCATCATCTGGTTGCTATGGAGGCACTGCTGGCTCCTGCTTCCAACCAGGAAAGGCAGGTTTCTGCTCTGGACCAGAGGTTAAGATGACAAGAAAGATGGAGATACTGTTCACAAGAGCATGGAGTGCCAGGACAAGGGGGATTGGCTTCCCACTGACAGAGGGCAGGTTTAGACTGGGTACCAAGAAGTAATTCTTTACCCAGGGGCTGGTGAGGCCCTGGCACAGGTTGCCCAGAGAGATTCCGGATTCCTCATTCCTGGAAGTGTTCCAGGCCAGGTTGGATGGGGCTGGGAGCAACCTGGGATAATGGGAGGTGTCCCTGCCCATGGCAGGGATTTGGACAAAATGATCTTTAAGGTCCCTTCCAACCCAACCCCCTCTGTGATTCTGCGATCCTTGTGGGTCCCTTCTAACTCAATATATTCCATAATTCTGTGATCCCTGGCTGGCTCATCAGGGTGAAGGTTAGGTAGACTTTGGATTTGCAAACAGAATGAGCTGTTCCAGCACTGCCCTAAGAGAGCCAGCAGCCCCTTTGGAAGTCTCAGCTAAAGCAAGAGCCTTTCGGCTCCCAAATCTGATATTTAGGGCATTCACAGTCCTATTTAGGCAGCCCCTCCTGCTAATCAGGAAATTTATAGGATGTTTGGTAGATGCCTGTTATTTTCTTTCCAAGCAAGACCAGGTTTGCATCCCCTTTTCACTCCTGAATTCTGGCCCCAGAGGCAGGCAGGAGCTTGGCAAGGGGAGTTCTGCACTGTCGAGTTTTGTAGACTGCAAACCAGCCAGGAGTGGGGATCTGACTTGTAAAAAATTTAAGTCCAAATGCATTTGGACTCCATGCTGATTAGTGTCAGGTCTAACACACACTCAGGAACCTGCTGGCAGGGGCGGCAGTGGTTTGAAGCTGGGATGAAACACAGTTTGCAAATAGCAGGTCTGACTTTCGAGTTCCCTAACCCTTTCCTGCCCAAAAGAAAAGGTTTCGCAGAAGAAGGGAGATGCAGAGACAAGTCTTTGATATAGCGCAGGGAGAGAAATTGAGTGAATGTGGAGGTGCATTTAGCTTCTCATCTCCTCCCAGATGCACACGATGGTCTGTGGGCTTCTCGTCTCTTATTTTTCAGTCTCTCCTGGGGCTGGGTTTGGCTGCCTGAACTGTGGATTTGCTGGGAATTTGTATGGCTGTGGTGGAAGCTCCCTCTGCAGTCTGGGAAGGCAGAGCCTGGCAGCAGTGGGGACACCGGGGATGGAGGTGGAGCAGTGGCTGCGATGAAAACGAGTTTTCCCTCCTCCCTGGATGCAGATGCCCCCCTCCATAGACTCTGACCCTGATCCCTTCCTGGCAGTGCCACCCTGATCGTGGGGAAACACATCGGAGGTGATCTGAATTACCTGTGGGTTGCAGCCCAGGGCAGTGTTCGCCCCTCAGGAATTGGGCTCTTTGCATTTCAATGCTGAGGCCTTGAGCACTTTCTTTTCACTATGAACTGCGAAGTCTCCAGAAATCACGGCAGTTGTCTGACTTGATAGGGGGAAATCTTCCTCCCTCCTTTGTCCTTTGGAAATGGGGCGGCAGCTCTGTTTTGGAGGCAGCAAGTGCTGCAGGGTCAGGGCGAGCCTCCCCCAAGGGGAAGCTCCTGATTTTCTCCACCTGGGGTGAGTTGAGAGGGGAGGAAGAGAAAAAGCTGGAAAGGTGGGAAGGAAAAGGCACCACGGCTGTGTGACCAGCAGGGGAGAAATCCTGCCCTACACTCCGAGGTTCTGCCCCTCCTGCAGCTGTTATCAGAGCCCGTTCCCAAACCTGGGGGGGGACACTGCTGGGAGTCCATGATGAGGAATGTCCTGCTAATGATCCTGTTTTCCCTTCTCCCTTCTCTCCTGGAAAGAGAGGAGATGGAGAGAAGGCACCATAGGAGAGTATTTCGTTGGGGTAAGGAAGAGGGAGATTTACAGAGTGCAGAGGAGCCTCTTTGGCAAGGAGGGGGAGCAGAGCTCTGGGCTGAAGGAGGAATCTGTGCTGCAAAGGGTTGCAGGGAATGCGTCCTTAGGGCATTGCAGGGCGGATTCTACTTTGGATGAAGGGTTTTGGGGGCTGCAGGAGGTGCTGGGACTGGCACAGAGGGCTCTCACTCTCTGCAGATCCTCTAAGCCTGGCTACAGCACCGCAGGCTTTGGGGTGTCCTGCACTCAGGGGTGAAAGGAGGGGTGCCTGCCTGGTGGGGAAAGACAAAAAATCTGCCTCTTTGGCCCTTTTTTGCTCCTGTGCTGGGCGTACAGCTCCGCCCATTATCGTGTCTGGCCTCAGGGTTACACCAGAGCTGGGTTCCTGAACAACAGCTCCCTTCCCTGCACTGCTTTGGTGGAAGGGAGAGAGAGAAGCAGAGACATAAAGAAGCTAAAACCCAAGTGCTGGCAGAGGGAAGAGAGGAGGCAGAGCCCAGCTGGCCATGCTAACCTCCAGCCCACCCTCCCCAGGTGCAGCCTGAAATCTGAGTTGAACCAGCATCCTGGCTCCCTTGGGATGGAGAGAGCTGGAGACTCCCTAACCCAGAGATAAATCCTGTTTTTTTGGGGGTATAGTTGAAATTCACAGCCAAGGCTTTGCTCGGCTCGGCAGAGGGATCTGCATGGGCAGAGGACACTGGGAAGGACAGCAGGTCACAGCTGTGTTCACCCCCGGGTCAGTCACAGTTGGGCCCCTCCTGGGGGTTAGGACACCCCAGGGATGGGGACACCCCCAAACCGAGCGTGGGGATGGTGATGTGGGGCTGCATCTTTGCCCCGTGCTGTGTGGGTTCTCAGCCTTGTGAAAGGTTAATAAAAACAACAACAACAAAGTACCGCCAAAAACCCCAAATCCCAAATCTTTTCTCTTTCTTTCCCCTCCTCCTTCCCTTCCCTTTCCCTGTTTTTTCCAGGTGTTGTTTATGGCCACAGGAGGGAGCTCAAATCCAGACATGGGAGGATCGGCTTGATTTCGGATCCAGAGCCTCTTAAAACTCTGCTTTTCCTCTAAGCTGGTCCCTGTTATGTCCAGGATCTGGCACCTGCTTGACATTTACTTTGAGTTCCAGAGGACCAGAGACCTAGGATGAGGAGCATTGGATCCGCCCTGAACCTGCTTTTGGTATCGCCACTCTACTTTGTGTGGACCGTGGTCGCTCTGGACCTGGCACAAACTCCCTGCACCACTTTGGTCCAAGGGAAATTCTTTGGGTATTTCTCCTCCTTCGCCGTCTTCCCGTTGAACTCCTCTCTCTGCTCTTGGATTATCCAGAACCCCGACCCTCGCAGGTACACTTTGTACATGAAGATCCTCAAGCCCTCCGGCGTATGTGACCACCAGCACATCCGCACCTACCAGTTCGACTCCTTCCTGGAGTCCACCCGCACCTACCTGGGCATGGAGAGCTTCGACGATGTGTTGAAGCTCTGCGATGGCTCCACCCGCTTCGCCTTCCTCCAGTCCAACAAACAATTCCTGCAGATGAAGCAGACGGCCCCGCCGGGCGTGGACACCTGGCCCATGCGGTGGAAGCCCACCAAGGCTCAGGAGAGGGACTTCTCGGTGGAATATCTGGTGGTGGGCAACAGGAACCCGAGCAAAGCCGCCTGCCAGATGCTCTGCAAGTGGCTGGACGCCTGCCTGGCCATCAGCAGCAGCTCCCACCCGTGTGGCATCATGCAGACCCCGTGCTCCTGCTCGGGAGGGGAGGTCCTGGATCAGGCCAGCGAGATCCTGGGGTTCACCAGGAAGAAGGAAGATTGCTACAAGGATGGAATTTACCTGGAGAACTGCGTGAGCAGCCCCAAGGACAGCAACGGAGCGGAGTTCCTGGGTGAGTGGAGGGTGGCCGGTGGGTGTTGGGGAGGGAGGGCTGGTTGGGCTCTCCTCTCACGGGTCTCACACTGTCCCCGTCACCTCTGTGTCCGTATCTGTGGATGCCTGGCATGGAAACCTCATTTCCCGATTGTCAGGCAGCTCAGGGAACCCTCCGAGGCTCTTTATGAGCTTGCCACTGGAATTGCAAATCAGCTGCCCCTAAATACTCCCCAAGTTGTTTCATTCATTCTCGGGGCTTGTTCATTGCTTGTTTTACTCCTGCAGCGCCCGAGCTGCTGAGAGGGAGCCTCTTACCTGAGGGTGAGCAGTTTTCCAACAGAATTACAGATGTCCTAGAAAAGGCAGGATCCAGGCTACCTCCCGAGGCAGGCTGCTCTCAGCAGCCCTATCAACCACTTTAAGTCCTAGGGAAAACTTAATTCCTAGGGAAAACTTAATTCCTGGGTCTGGCTCACAGGGATGGCAACAGAAGGGGTATGCTCATTCTGTTCTCAGCTTCATTTTCCTTCTGGAGGATTTCAAGAAGAAAATTCACCGCACTGCTTCCATGGGGTTACTTGGTGCCTTTGCTGGGGCTCATTCCTCAGATATTTCGCTGGGTTTTGATTGAGGTTTTGAGAATGGTGTGGGCTGGGAAGGGACAGGGGAGATGGGAGAGGTGTGACAAGAAGGGCTGTGAATCAAGGGTGGGATGATCCTGAAGTCTGACCTTGGTCTGGGGAGGGAAGTGCTTCTTCCAGAGATCTGACACGGAAAGCAAAAGGGACCCGGGGGTTGGAAAGGGAAGCTTTTTTCTCACTACCTGTGTCAGGTCTGCTCTGGGGTGTTTATTCTCAGCTCTCACCCCACCTGCCAGCACACAGGTTTCATAAAGCAGAGGTGTGATGCTAAATAGGGATCCAGGTGGCAGGGAATGGGGCTTCCAATTCAGTGAGTCTCAGACCCTCACCTGACCCCTCACCCCAAGGTCTCATCTTCTTCAGGTGCTGGGCTGAAATGTCCTCTGCCACCAGCAGAAAGTTGACATCTGTCTGGGTCAGGAATTTGGGGACCCTTCCTGACTTTTCCACCTGTATTGAGGGTGGAATTTCTCAGGGTTGAGGGGAAGAGGCCAGATTTGCTTGCAGTAGGAAGGAGGTGACCAGGTACAGATCCAGGCTGTGCAGAGCGATTTTCCTGCAGCCTGGCATTAGCTGAGAGATTAGGATATGATCAGGTACTTGTGCTTTCGTCAGTGTATTTGGGGGAGATTTTGTTCCTCACTGATCTGTGAATCAATACATGAAGGCACAGCCGAGCCATAAATCCTGCAAATTAGTTCTTCAGCTGTGCCTCCCTCCCTGGCCATGAGCTCAAGACTCTCCAGGTTTGGTTGTTTTGTTCTTTTTTTTTTTTTGCAATGCCCTTTTCTCCTGTGTGAACAGCTCGTGAGGAGCCTCCTCGGAGTTCAGTCATGTGTCATGCTGGAATTTGCTGATTGGGTGATTTATGCATTCCACCCAAGCAGTGTGACCTTTCTCACTGCAACCAAAGGTGAAATTTGAAATAAGATTTTCAGCAAATCCTAGAGCATTCAAGCTTAATATTGGCTTTTGTAGGGATCTCTCCTAGTCCTGCTCGAGTGCCTGAACGTTCCCACAAATTAAATATGGAAGAGGCTCAAGGGTGGCTGAATCCAAATGCTTTTTGGGTGTCAAATATTTGTAGAACGGAGATAATTTTTCTGCTGGCTGCTCACATCTGCTCCATATTGAAGACAGGGAATTATCATCTTCGCTGGTGGGATGCCATCCACACAGCAACGATGCTTGCAGGGTGCCCGGGCTCTCCATGTGCTGCTCTGTCTGTCACTGTGTCTGTTTTGATTTATGCAAAGGCTTGATCAGGAAGATGGAGGCGAGATCCAATTTGGACAGGGAGTCAGCAATCCCTTAACAGCATTTTGTGGGTGGAATATTTTGATAGGGTTCCTGATTTCCAAGTGCTGATGCTGGTTATTGCAATCATTGCTGTTCTGATTGTATTTGTAGAGGGTTTTTTTTCCAACAAGCTTTTTTATTTTTTTATTATCATCGCTATTTTTCTCTCCCTGCTGCTTTCTGAGTCATTTGTTGTTTCTAGGCCTGTCTTAACACTTTCATCTTGGAATAAGTGTAGATGTGTGAGTTGTACTAATCTACTCTGATAACTTTAAAGGCACAACAAGGAATGTGGAAGGTTCCCTGCCCATGGCAGGGGGTTGGAATGCGAGGATCTTTGAGGTCCCTTCCAACTCAAACCATGTTAGATACCCAGATACCATCCTGAAATATGAAACCTGCCTTTTCCTAATGTGCCTTTTTATTCCCTGGGTATTTCCAAAGCAAATGGATGGGTGCAAACCTGCAATGAGATGTTGCCTTGGACACAGCTGTGCTCACAGTCTGTGGCTGAGGTCCCTGTGAAAACTTTGCTCCAAGAGGATCCTGTTGCAGAACTACTCAAGAAAATGTAACTGACAGCCTCTCTGCACTCATGGCCAGTGATTTTACACAGCTGACCATTTATTGAGGGACTTCACAAAGAAACTCTGCCAAAGTGACCCTGTCTTATGTAGAGCATCTGTTCTTCAGTGTCTGGAGGAAGGAGAAACTCCGGATTTCCTCCCCAGGTTTTGTGAGATACTCTTTGCACTCACTGTCCCACACAGACATTGCATTGAGGGTGCAGCTGGCAGTGCTGGGTTGGAGAAGAATCCCTCAGGTTATCCCTCAGATATTTCGGTCTTGCTGCACATGGAGCTCATCCTGGTGATCAGCAAGACATGCTTTGAAATCTTGGGCAGCTGCCTCCAGCTGCTACTCCAGGAAGGCTTGAACTGGGGTTGTTTTCCAGGAGAAGACAATTCAACGTGGAAACGATTTCTGACCATCATCAGATCTCCCTTGGCTGACTGAGGAAATGTGTGAGGAAGGCAGAGGTTTGTTTGTAGGTCCCCATGTTTAGATGTAAATCCCGTTTTTGGGATGCAAATTGGTATTCCTGGAATAGGTTTGGGATGCAAGAGCAGGAGACGGAAAAAGGGAAAAACCTCCTGAAATTCTGGGCATTGGTTCTTCAGGGTCTGAAAATGCTGGTGACCCTCCCAAATGTGAGCTGGCTTCTGTAATCGGAGCTGGACCTTTAAAAGGGGTGGTGATGTGACCCTGTAATGAGAGAAGGTTAAATGTGTGCTTAAGTGCTGTGCTAAGTTAGGCACTTAATGAATGTCTAATTAGTCTTGTCTCCATGTGAGCTGTTCCTGGAAGACCATTGCAGTGCTGTCACATTCTGGTGGCCCAAGGAGATAAATGTCATTCTCTGCTCCTTCTGCTCCTCATGTCCCCACCTTGGAGGGATACAGGATGCTGACTGTAAAACGAAGCTAAAAATGTCCCCAAAATACATTATTTGCTTCTTGGTAGATCAGGTGGCTCCAGGGCTGGAGGAGTTTGTATAATTAATGGATAACTGATAACACAACAATGCTAGACTGAAATGCTGGGGATTTTCCTGCCTTTCCTGCTAAATTTTTCCATTCTTTTGCCATCCCCATTGCTCTGAGCAAAATCAAATCCCCCCTCCTCACTCATGCTCATCGCTTCTGTTTTGCTCATGGTGTTTCATCTTCCACTTTTAGATGCTTTTCCACCTCTGCCACCTTGATTAAGATGTCTCAGTATCTGATCTCTGTTCGGAGCCACCCATGAACAAGTTCCTTCCTAACCTCTGCTGCATTAAGTAGGACTCCATAAATCTCTCACCATAGGATACACCCTCCAAATCTCTCTTGTTGTTGGGAAGTTTTGC
>VZTN01028756.1:82901-193236 GCA_013400515.1 Erpornis zantholeuca
CAGCTCCTGGAGGAGGAGGTTGAACAGAGCCTGGCACATGGCAAAGAGGTCACCTTGTCACCTGCAGTGAATCCCCACTGGACCCCTACGGGCACCTCCTGGCAGGAATATCCCTCCTGCCTGTGGTCACAGGGTGTTTATGGATGAGGCAAATGTGGGGAACTCCTCCCTGGGGGCTGGAAAGGGGGCTTAAACACTCAGATCTCTGTGACCTCTATGAGCCCTGCCTGCCCCACTGTTCTCCTCTGGGATCATCAATGACCTTACACTTAGAATAGAATAGAATAGAATAGAATAGAATAGAATAGAATAGAATAGAATAGAATAGAATAGAATAGAATAGAATATCTTCAGTTGGAACGGGCCTGCAACAATTATTTAGTTCCACTGCCTGACCATTTCAGAGCTGACCAAAGTTTAATTAGAGGCATTGTCCAAATACTTCTTAACCACTGGCAGGGATTGGACATTGAGCACTACTCTAAAAAGCCTGTTCTGATTTTTGACCACCCTCTCAGTAAAGAAATCCTTCTTAATGTCCAGCCCAGACCTCCCCTGGTGCAGTTTGAGGCATTCCCACACATCCATCCCATCACAGAACCCCAGGGAGAATTAGCAGGAATGCCGGCATGCTGTGAGCACACAGCACCACTGTGAAGCGGCCAGGGCAAAAATTCCCCGTGTCCCAGCTGCTTTCAGCACCAAATCCATCCCCATGGGGTGGAGAAAAACGAGCCAAGTAAAGTGATCAGCTCCATTGTGAACCCAGCAGCTTGTGGACATGATCACAATGCAGAAACATCAGCAATTACCGGCCCAATGTGCTGTCATCGCAGGGAGAGTAAAGGTGGAATTTACATCCAGTTACCAAGTGAGTTTCACAGGAAACTACTCCCATTATTGCGACGAGTGGCGGCCTGGTGAAAAGCTCGGCTTTTCCGTTTCCCTTTTTTCTCTCTCTCTTTTTTTTTTAATTTTCAATTTTTTAACATTGTCTCATATTCAGGCTCCATAGCACTCACCCCAAAATGTTTTGTATGGGAGTTCAGGGTGAAATTTAGATGCAGGGTAATATCAGTGCCAGAATCAAAAACATCACATCTCCAGAGTAGTTTTCCACCTATAACTGCAAAAAATGAGGATGAAGGTGCTGGCACCTCAAAGGGAGGGTGCACAGAGGCATCCCTGTCCATTTTCACCACCTATCCCAAATATCTGGCCCTTTTCGCCACCTGCCCTGAATATCTAGGTAATAAAAGCAAACTGAAAAATGGAAAATATTTATCTATAAGATGAACTGGATCCACGGAGATTTTTAGGTGTTTGATTCACCTGTGTGGTACCCAAACTCCCTGGGTTTCCTTGGCACTGAGCTCTCTGACCTGCTGGATCCCACCTCTCATGGTTGAAACAGCTCTGGGGTTCCTCACAGGTTTTCTCTAAAGAGCATTTTCCCCTTTTCACTGCTGATTTCCTCTATACAGGTGCAAAAGATTTTGGGTGAACCTAGGATTTAGCAGAGATGGTGTTTAGCCAAACTCCCTGAGAGATTCAGTAGAAAGCAGATCCAGGAAGAGAAGGGCTCTGTGTCATTTTCAGCACTAAATGAACTTATTTAGCACTCAATAACCACATGTTTCTCAGAGAAGCTTTGGACTCACGTCCCTGGAAGAGCTCAAGCTTAGAATGGAGGGGACTCTCAGGAACCTGGTCTAGAGGAAGGTGTCCCTGTCCATGGCAGGAGTTTGGAACGTGATAATCTCTAGGGTTCCTTCCACCCTTCTTTCGGAAATTATACCAAGTTTAATTTTTTTCATGTCTTTAGTCAGTTTTGTTCTCCTTTGCCCCGAGGAAGGGAATTGAAGTTTCTTTTCAGGGAACTGTTCCACCAGGCGAGGTGTGATGAGCTGAACATCTCAACAGACTGGGGGTAGCACAAAAGATACACAAAAGATAATGACCATTAACGACCACTAACAAACATCAACTCCAAACATCACCCCTGGCATGGTCTGAGACCCCTGGTCTGGGAAAAGAGAGATGAGAGAACAAATAATGAGAATATAATTAGCACTGCAGGCAAAGAAATTCGTATCCAATAGGAACCCAAATACTAAGAACTGAACTACTTGGGACCAGTGACCATTGAACCAATTAATTTCAATAGGTTTTGACTGTATAAAATATGTGAAAAATCTAGAGTAGATAATGTGTGATGGAATGATTTTCTCTGCACAACCCAGGCAATGTGTGGAGGAAATAATTTCTGTTGCACATCCTGGCCAGAAAAACATCCTGGCCATAAAATAATGTTTTGATTCCCTGACACTAAAAATGTTGTTGGAGAGTTGTTTTTTTTTTTCCCACCATTTCAGTGACACTTTCAGAGCACCACCAACACTTCTGGAACTTCCTCTCTTTTCCCACATTTTCCCATTCTTACAATCAGTGAAAATTTGACATCTGTGGGTGTTGATTCTATCTCCTGCGAGTCCCACATTCCCCAGGACAGGACTGAATCAAGCTTGGGATAAATCGGTTAGTAAACTGGTTTAGGATTCTCAGCAAGCATCCTGAGGAGGACTCAGCAATTGTGTGTCCCTGAGGTGGGTCTGCCAATGTCACCTCCAGCTGCTGAAACTCCTTTTGGTGTGGTGGCCAGTGGGCATATTAACCAAGGGACCATGAGGGTCCTATGGAGAAAAAAATTTTAAGAGGCACTCCCTAGGTTAGGGTGACAGTGATGCCTTAAATGGCTGCCTAGAAACAAAGACTGGACAGGAATAAAGGAATCAAGGAGGGATTTATCTGAAAGGCCTTCAGAGGCACACTCTGGGCTCCAGAGGCTCCTGCCTCAGTGCATCCCAACATGGACAAGGACAGCTCCCGAGTTCTTCCCACTTGGATCTCAGCATCAATTCCCCAAGCAGAACCCAGCCGAGGATGGAATTTGCCCAAGCTTGCCCCCCTGTCCCCAAGATTGTGGTTTGCAGTTGTTGGGCCTAGGAGAGTCTGGGTGTCCTTTGAGAGCTGGAGAGGCTTTGTTGTGTGTGTGTGAGCATGAGAGAACAGCACTGAACGAGCTCCAGGGAACTGCAGAGTGACACTGGGCAGGGCAGCATTTGAAAAATAGAAAAGTTAAAACCTAAGACATCAACAGAAAGAGGAATCTCCCAGGCTCTCTTGTTGCAATATATTAATGTACCCCAGTTCTGTTTCTCTGGTTAGCCCGTTGGCCTCCCCGCCCATTTTTACCATATATGTCCCTGCTCCAGAATGTTCTCCCTTCCCTGCCCCACTATTGGCCCTTGTTCCTCACTGCTTCCCCATTGGCTCCCATACCCTAGCCCCGCCTATGCACCGCTCCCATGCCCTCTGCTGATTGGTCACTGATGCTCTCTCTGCTCCACTTCCCTCCATGCCTTGTTCCTCCGTAGTTCTTGGTCTTTTTTCCTGGTTCCGTTTCCGTGTGTGGCTACAATAAGCCCCCACGGGGAATCTGCAATAAACCCCCACGTGGAATACCCCACAGGGACCCTTCCCGTATCTCTTTGCCGTCGATCCATCTAAGAAGCTTTCCAGGGTGTGTGTGGCACCAACGAGTGACTTTTGTTGGAGACACTTTGGGAAGGCTGCGGCATTATACCACCCGCACCTGCTGCAACATTTTGGCACTCCTTCCACACAACAGTCTGATACTGAAATCCCGTATTTTATCCTTCAGCAGGGTGAGACAGCCAGGCTGGGAAAGGACGTCCTTTAGCACATCAGAATTGCAGATCCGTTGAGTTTAAATATATTTTTTTGTGTTCCCTGGCTCGAGTTTCAATAGAGCAATAATTGCCACACACCTCATTAAGCTGAATGGTCTCAATAGGTCTTGAGTGGTCCGTGTCATTAAACAAACAGTTACTGGCTTGGGATCTGCCCGGTGTTTAGAAGCTGTAAAGAAGGGACCTGGAGGCTGTGAAACCTGCAGCTCCAGCTTCCCGAAGAAACTGGGCTGTCCTGGCAGGGTGGCTGCTTTGAGCCTTTGTTTTTGGGGCACTTTGAGGAGTCTGATCCTTCCCTGTGTCCTGAGGCAGGAAGACAATTAATGGTGCAAGTCTCTGGATGAAGAGGGGCTTGCCCTGGTCTCTGCCAGTTTGGATTTGGAGATTTGGAAGCTGGCACTTCCCTGCTTGTTAGTTTTAGGGACAGGAGTTTGGGTATATTTGTATTGAGGGTGTCCAAACAGAGAAAGGTGGTGAATTTCAGTATGTGGCACTGAAAGCAGGAGAAACAGCTGGGAGCAGGGGTGGTGACACTTTTTTTCTGGTTCTTTTCCTGAATCTGAAGTCTGAAGGACCAAGATGTAAGGTTTTGCCCCCTCAGCTTTTGTTTAGACCCCAAGACTGATCAGAAAAGGGTCTACCCCAAGATTCTGCTTCAGGATTGACTGGAGGCCAGGACGGGACATGGGGAACAGTGATTCCACCACATGTCCATGTTTAATTTGCTCTCTCAGATTAAACCCATCCACATGGAAGGCTTTAACAGTGGTCTGTGTGTACTTCATATGAAGGTTTGTATTTCAAGGGCCTGCTGGATGAAATTGAGGATTAGTTTTGGTATTCCCTTCCCATAACTTGACTAAGCTTGTGACCAACACTGTCAACAGAATCCCATTCCTACCAGCTCTGGTCAGAAGTAGAGGTATGGAGGAAAAGCATGGCAGGGCATATGGCATGGGCATGCCATAAATGGCCTCCACAGTGGCTCAACCCCAGAGTTCAGGAGAGCCAGGAAGCAGCTCAGGAGTGCACAGAGCTTCATGGCTTTAAAATTAGTGTCCTGTGAGGCAATCAGGCCAAAAGTCAGGGATGCTGTGCATGTGAATATGTCCACAGGCAAAATTGTCCTGGTGTGGGGACATGCTAGACACTCCAGTGTCACGAACAGTCCCAGTCCCTGAGGATCACAGAATCACAGAGTGGGTTGCGTTGGAGTGAACTTCCAAGATACCTCATTCCAACCCCCTGCCATGGGCAGGGACACCTTCCACTATTCCACGCTGCTCCAAGTCCCATCCAACCTGGCTTTAAACACTTCCAGGGATGGGACATGCACCAATTCTCTGTGCTCAGTGGAAGCAGTTCTGGATGGTACCAGTTTGTTCTTGATGCCCTTTAACCTGGGATTAAATAATCTCTACAGACCTGGATTAAAGAGGTGTTTGCACCAGATTTCCAGTTGTGAACATGCTGGGAAAGATCATACTGGACCTTCCTCAGAGAATAACACCCAGGAAGATGTGCCAAGGCTGCTGTTCACAGCTGGGTTTGTTCACCGCTTGTCTTGTACCCCTTTAGCAGGGTTCAGTCAAAGGATCATCAATAAATCGACATATGAATATTTCTGCCCAAAGAATCCTCTCTCTTTTATACCATCTCTTTATCCATTGTTTATTTGTTGGGTTTAGTTGTTTGTTTTTCATTTCAGTGTTCTGCTTGGCAGGAATTCATGGAATCACAGAACAGCTTGGGTTGGAAGGGATCTTAAACATCATCATCTCATTCCAGCCCTCTGCCATGGGCAGGGACACCTTCCACTAGAGCTCTCAGAGTGACCAACCTGGTCATGCACACTTCCAGAGATGGGGCATCCACCAATTCTCTGGGCAACCTGTGCCAGGTCTCCCTGGAATCTTCTCTCCAGGCTGAAAAACCCCAACTCTCCCAGCCAGTTTTCATAGGAAAGGTGCTCCAGCCCTCTGAGCATCCTCTTTAGGGTCAGCCAAGATCAACAAGTGATACCATGACCTGACATCAGTGGTGTTTGTGAGAAGAAGGCCGACAGAAGGCAGCAGAGGAGCTGCTCAGGAGGGTGGCTGGGTTGCTGGGGGCGGGTACTTGATAAAGAAGAAAAGATGCAGGGATCAGGAGAGTCCCTAGGTAATCATAGAGAAGTAGTTAAGGAGATTGTTTTTTGTGCTTCTGTGCTTTTGGGCCACAGAGGAGCCCAGGAAGCCTCTTTGGGGAGTTCAGCCAGCTGCCTCCATGGACCCACCGCAGCTGAGGAATCATCAAGGAGAAAACAGACCTTGTGGTCTCCACCCATGATGGATCCCACCTGCTGCCAGGGCAGGGATGGCTTTCCTGGCTCAGCAGATTCACCAGATTTCCTCTCTGCACATTCCCTTCCCTGCTGCCAGCCCTGGTGTCCCTGTCCCAGCTCAGCAGTGCCATGTTTGAGCATGTTGTCCTGGCAGAATGTCCAGGGTGAGTTTTGTTTTGGCACAATCTGTTGCGTTTTGTTTGCTTCAGGGCAGAGGAAGCGAAGAGTTGAAGCTTTTCCAAGCCTTTGAACACCATGACCAACCATCCCCACTCCTGAGCCTGCTGGATTGGCCCCCAGCTCAGCATTAGACTGTCCCTTTTTAAAAACAGAGCTCTGCAGTGACTGGGAAGGATGAACTTTCCTACCTTGTGAAGTTCTGTATTCCTCTCTTTTGATAATCTCAACTCGTCTCATTGTTGCTTGTATCCAAATTCTTCACGACCCTAATTTTCCAGCGATGCCTTTGGGATTCTCCTGCTACCAGCACCCTCCTGGGTTCTTCTCTGGGCATAGCATAAGATACCAGGAGCATTTTTGGTCTGGATGGGATAGTGGGTCAGATGAAACAGTTAACTGCTGTACTGGGTATTATTTTGGTGAGTGGAGTTACTTTGGCTGAGCTCACACTCACCAGAAACCTTCACAGACTGAGCATCCTTGGGGTGAGGCTGCCCTCCAACAGTGGCTGAAGGAATATAAATCAGACAGATAAACCCAGAAATCTCCTCTCCTTGGGGTTCTGCCTGGAATGAAAACCTGGGCCAGTGTTTTTTATCAGGTGTCCTAGGACCCCTCCCTCGTGGTCCCACTGGGTTAGTCTGGCTTTGGGGTTTCACTTCCATTCCTGGAGGTGGGGATGCTCCTGTGCTGCGTGAAGGAGGCAGAGGGACCTACGACAAAGGGACAAGCAAACAAAAAATCCCAGGAGCAGAACAAGAGGAGATTAAAGGTTTCTAATACCCAGCTGGAGTGGGTCCTGCTCTCTGGAGAGGGGCTGGATGAGCATAAGGGCTTAGGGAAATACCATAAATAGGTCTAGAGACTTCAAAGGTTTGCCCAGGAGTTTTTGTCTTGCACCTTCTCTCTCTGGATCAGAACTCCTCTCAGTGAGCTGGGGCAGGCACTGGGCACTCAAAGAAATGTTTTTAATGTCACAGAAGGAAAATAAACTAAATGAAGAGGTGGTGGAGGAGGGAATGGATGAAGCTCAGAGCTGCCCCAGGGCACATCTCCACTGGCACATGTCCAGAGAGCCAGAGGCACGGGCACACAGCTCGGTCTGGTGCCTGGGTGTGCACACACAGGGGAATATTGAACCGGGCTGGGAGAGCTGGGAATGTCCAGCCTGGAGGAGAGAAGGCTCCAGGGAGACTTTAGAGCCCCTTCTAGTGCATGAAGTGTCTCCAAGAGACGTGGAGAGGAACTTTTTTGCAAGAGCATGCAGGGATAGGACAAGGAGGAATGGCCCTAAGTTGAAGCAGGGCAGGTTTAGATGGGATATTGGGAAGGAATTCTTCCCTGGGAGGATGGTGAGGCCCTGGCACAGGGTGCCCAGAGAAGCTGTGGCTGCCCCATCCGTGGGAGCGTCTAAGGCCAGGTTGGATGGGGCTTGGAGCAACCTGGGATAGTGGGAGGTGTCCCTGGCCCTGGCAGAAGTTGGTACTAGGTGATCTTTAAGGTCTCTTCCAACACACCCATGAACAAATTCCAGTGCTGAGACCCCTGTGGGAAACCCCAACACCCCCCCAGACCCAGGATGGATGTGCTGCCTCCCACTCAAGGGAGAGTCCGTGGAGACGCAGTGTGCAAACTCACTGCAGGAACAAGAATCTGACTCATCCTTCAACCTTTCCCTGCTTCTCCAAAAATGTGCCATGAGGCCGATCTGTGCCTCCTGGTGCACTTCAGGGGGAGATGGCTTTGTTTATACTTGTGGGATCCTTCCCATGGAAACAGAACTTCTGTTAATCGCCCCAGAGCCAAAGGACCCTGAGGGGTTCCCCAGAGTGGCTTGAGAGCTTGGTGGGAAAGGACAAAACCTGCATGGATTTGTGCTCTGAGGTGACAAAGAAAGGGTTTGGTTTGAGGTTTCAGTCAGCCAAAGCTATCCCCAAATCCCAAAAGAATGAGGGACCTGCATCCTTCTGTTCTGCAGGAACATGCATGCCTCTGCCCACCCACAGCAAAGCCCGCACAGACTTTTCCTGCTCCATAAAGTACTCCTGATCTGCCTTAAGTCCAGTTTGTGCTTGGCTGGTGATTTGAACCCTTCCTGGGGACCCCTAGCTCTTTGTCAAAGCTCTCTGCACCCCCTGATGTGTGGCTTATCAGTGGGAGATCTTGCAGCATCTACCCCTGCAGCATTCACTCTGGCTTTTGGGGGCTTGTAGTGGAGAGACTTTTGGAGACTCTTGGCTCCTCCTCAACTCCTTCCTTCCCCATATCCCAGCTCAGGTGTGATACCCGTGCAGGGCTTGAAATATACTCCTGACTCCCCTATTTCCCATTCCTCTCTCCATCTTTTCACCCTGGGGGCTGTTTCCTGTTACACCAAGACCCTTGGATGTGTTTTTGAGGAGCGAAGTCCCTCCAAGGTGGGTGTTGTGATGCTGAGCTGCCTCTCCCTGTCCGATCCTCCTGTGAGTTGTCTCAGTGCAGTGGATAATTGTGGCTGTTCTGCTTTCGAGGACTGTTCCACTGAGGAAGTCCTCACTTTGAAAGGCAGCACTCACAGAAATGACAACTTTGTCTACCTCACATTTTAATTAAAACTTCCAAGTATTCGCCTTCGCCCCCACTCCTTCCCTCCCCACCTTTTTCCATCCCGATCCTCTCGCTGCAAATGAACATCCAGTGTCACCTGGGGACAGAGCATTAATTCAGCAATTAAATAATTGAATGCTCCTCTGGCAAAATGAACTATCTCCTGCCTTTCTTGTGTTTTACCACTTTTTCCCCCCCTTTTTTTTTCCCCCTCTTCTTTCTTCTTCCCTCTGGTGAGATAAGGCTGCCATTCTTGAAAGCTGTTTTAAATATTCATGTTTTAATTAATGGACTTTATTGCATGAACTCTATATAAGGTAATAAAGAAGACTGCCTGAGGCACAACATGGTTTGTTATTTCTTTTTTGCTGTTGTTTGTTCTTGAAGGGAACTAAGAAATAAAAAGCTTAATATGTTCCTTCAACAAACATTAGAAAGATACACAGGAATGACACCCATGGGTCATTTAGCCAGGGGGGACTCCCCAGCCCACAAGCTCTTTAGGATTGTGGAGCAGGATGGAAATACATGGGAACCTTGGAGGGACTGATCCCTTCAGGTTCTGCCATGGGCAGAGGAGGTTGGTGGGCTGCATCCAGAAGATGCACTGGTGGAGGTGGAGGCAGACCTGCAATTATCCAGCTGTCAAGAAAGCAGGAGAGGGACTTTTCACAAGGCCTCAGAGTGATAGGACAAGGGGGAATGGCCATAAGTCAGAGGAGGGTGGATTTAGATTAGATATTGGGAAGAAATGCTTTGCTCTTAGGGTGATTAGGCCCCAGCACAAGTTGCCCCAAGAGGTTGTGGTCTCCTCACCCCTGGCAGTGTCCAAGGCCAGGTTGGATGGGGCTTGGAGCAACCTGGGATAGTGGAAGGTGTCCCCTGCCCAGGGGGTTGGAACTGGGTGATTTTTAAGGTCCTTCCTGGCTCAAACAGTTCTATAATCCTGTGATCAAGGACCCTTCAGAACTATGAGTGTTTGGGGCTGAAGAAAATCTTTGGCTGTGCCTGGAAATTGAATTTGTTGGTTTTGTTTTAGGTGATGTTTTTGACAAAATAAAACAGAGGGAAAGTCTGGACCAGCCACCTTGCCCAATACTTCTGGGCTGATAAACCCAAATATTGATTGCACATTTCTGCTCTGGATTTTTGCTTTTATGGAAGGCAAACAAGCTGATAGAATGCATGAATTCATCAAACATCTGGTCTTGCCACTTATGTATTCTTGCCAAAAAAAGAAGAAAAATAATGTTAGTTTAAACTTCATTCCATGTGGGTGTTTTCTTATGGTGCAGCATGCTGAAATTAGTTTTTTCTTCGGAGTGTGTCATCTGTACTGCGTGACATGGGCTCAGCACCCAATTTAGCTTAGTCTTGTGATGGGAGGGGTCTAGAGATGCTGGTCCAGAGCCTTGTAGGAGAGCCCAAGCTCTGATCCTGCCTCTACCCGTGACCTTGAAGAAATCGAGGCATTTTTGCACATGATTTTCTCCCTCCTATTCTTTTCTTCTTTTATTCTGACTCAGATCTTGAGAGCAAATTGGCATTTTCTAGCAAACAGATGTGCAGTGCTGAGCACCAGCACTCCCTGAGCTGTTCTGGTATGGCTCTTAGCAAGACTGGGTGGAAATAGTTGTAATAGTCAATAAATACTCCAGTGGTCAGTATGATTAAAGTCTGGTCATGGAGTTACTTCTCTTCTAGGAAGAGAATCATCTCACAAGTGTTGACACCCTGGCATTTAATCTAGAAAGAGAGGGAGTGTCCAGCGCTGAAGGAGGCAGGTGGGTGGCAGAGAGAAAATATCTCTGGTGGCCCAGTGTGGGTTTTTACTTTGGTGATAAATAGCTTGTGCCCTGAGGATGCCTCTATCCCTCACCCTGATCGCTCCATTTGCTGTCTGCCTAATACTGATTTTTTAGAGCCTAAACCAAGGAAGAGCCAGAGTTCACCAGGTGCAAAGGTGGGGTCACTCCTCAGCTGAGCTGAAGGGCTCTGATTTTACACCAGGCTGAGCGAGGACAAAAGTGGGTTGGCCTTAATAATAAGTTGTCTCTTGGAAAAAGTCTCCATTCTATCTTCTGAAGGTGCTGTCACCTCTGTTGTGCACCATTTGTGGAGGTGAAAACGCTGGGATTGTGCTCTGGTCGTGGCTGGGGCATCTGCTGCTGCTCTGGGTGTGAGCCAAGGGCAGACAAATCAAGGTTGTTCTCAGATAATGGATCCTCACTCCTCACTCGTGCATCAGCACAGCTGGAGGGCATTCAACAAAGGAGCTGGAGAGACCATTAAGAGGAGTGAGTCTAGAGTGAAAATTCTTGCTCACTACTCAAAAATCTGTACTGACAGCACTGTGAGAGGCAGGAAAGCTCAGATTTGGGCAGATCAGGTAATGACAGGGATTCATTTGCCAGCACATATGTCCTAGGACGTGCCATTCTCCAAGCTCAGTTTGATCATAACCCTCATTACTGTATCTGGGACATCCACTGCAGTAAATGCTTTGCTGATCGCTTTGTGCCACGAGCTCTGTCTCTCAGATCTGATTTGAGCTGACTGACTGTGAGCAGCAGAGGAACTTGGCTCTCATGTCCCGTGTGAGGCAGTGAGTAACTCCAGCTCTCCCCAGTGGAGATGTTCTCGTCTCAGCAAGTCACCCTGAGCTCCCTGCTGAGCCAACAAAGAGCTGCTCCAGGAGGTGGTGGGTGGTGGGTGGGTGTGAGGGCAGGCCCTGGCCTATCCCCAAATAGGCCTCAGATGATGCCTTAGGTTTTAACTTTAATGTTTTTCAAATCCTGCACTGCTAATATAACTCTGAAGTTCGCTGGAGCTCGTTCAGTGCTGTTCTCTCATGCTCACACACGCACAACAAAGCCTCTCCAGCTCTCCAAGGACACCCAGACCCTCCTAGGCCCAGGAACTGCAAACCACAATCTTGGGGACAGGGGGGCAAGCTTGGGCAAATTCCATCCTTGCCTGGCTTCTGCTTGGGGAATTGATGCTGATATCAAAGTGTGAAGAACTCGTGACCTATTGTCCATGTTGGGATGCACTGAGGCAGGAGCCTCTGGGGCCCAAAAGTGTACATCTGAAGGCGTTTCAGATAAATCCCTCCTTGATTCCTTTATTCCTGTCTAGTCTCTGTTTCTAGGTAGACATTTAAGGCATCAGAGAGGGAAAGAGTCAGGATCTTTAACAAGGAAACTGGATAGTGGATGTGGAGGATGGGGAGTGCTTTTGGGTGACACCTCAGTTTGAGGGCAGCCTTGCGCTGGCTCTGACTGAAATGATTATCTTTGGGATGCAATGGGCTACCAAGGTCAGCCCTGGAGCCACCTGACCCTGCTGGTTCCTCTCCATCCCTTTCCAAGAGAGGTTTT
Source organism: Erpornis zantholeuca (assembly GCA_013400515.1). Classification (NCBI taxonomy): domain Eukaryota; kingdom Metazoa; phylum Chordata; class Aves; order Passeriformes; family Timaliidae; genus Erpornis; species Erpornis zantholeuca. Next base: position 95,144 of record VZTN01028756.1, read on the forward strand.
CCTGTGGGATCTGCCTCTAAAGGCTGGAGCACAAGAGTACTGCAGGGAGGATCTCAGTAAAGCCTGTGCATCCCAGGGTGTTCCTCTACTGCTGAAGCCCTATCTTTCCACAGCACTAAAGCAAACAAAGAAATCAATAATTAAAATTGAAAAGAGGCTCTCAGTAAGTCTAAACCTTTGGGAGGTTTCATGGTTGCTGAGATCTGCTCTCACATCTTCAAATCTCAAATCCTTAGCTTATTCCCATGCCTGCCCCCTCTCCTTGATCCTCCTCAGTCTCTGCCTCAGTCCTTTGCCTGCCCCATCCTCTCTTTGCTGCCTTCCTTTCAAGCATGACCTCTTACTAAAACGATACCATCTGGAATCTTCCTTATCCACACCTTCCCATGCCTGTTTTAATTTGAAGCTGGGCTTGGTGATGAGCTCTGGCTCACAGCAGGACAGAGGAGGTGTGTCTGCGCCTGCGGTTAATGAGATCCAGCTCTGTGAGAAGGGTGGAGCTTGTGCTGACACACCTGGTTCTGTTCACGCTCGGTTCAGACCAGCACTGGAAGCACTTTCAGCCTCACTGCAGGTGATTTTCACACTGAAGGAAGGGCTGTGACCTTCCACACAGCCCAGTGCACCAAGCCTCTCCTTTTTTCCTCAGCAGCAGCCACCTGCAACATTGGATGGGGAGCTGGTGGAGCTTAAAAAATAATAATAAAAAAACCCCTACATTTTTTTAATCACTTACTTGGGCTGATTTGCTGTGGCCGTGCTGTCACAGGAGCGGTGATGCAGGATAAATACCAGGGGTTCAAATTTAAGCTCCCTCAGCAGCTGTGCACATGGAGATGTATCCTTTGGTGCATTTTTGAATCCGAGTGAGCCAAAATCATCTTGGGCTGGCTCTGAGAAAGGTGCTTTGGCCTCCCCTCCTCTCTCTGAGTGAGGTCTTGCCCTCTCCCCCATCTCAGCACCAGCAATACGTGTGGTGAGTGACTCTGCACATTGATCCAGCTGAAAACCAACTCCAGGAAAGAAGAACAGGGATGAGTTTGAGTTTGGATCCATGAGGGGGCCCAAAGCATGGAGCAACCCCTGAACTGTGAAAAAGGAGGCACAAGGATGGTGCCTTCTGGCACCAGCCTGCCCTGAGGTCTGGTTAAGCTGCCTGCAGAGCCTCATCCCTTGGCTCTGCCCCTGCAGCTGAGTCACCAGCCATCCCTTTTGTTTGCATTCAGTGTAGATCTTGTTAATTGGCTCTTTCATTCCTCTAATTAAATGTAAATGCAGAGTGGATCATTAAACAGGGATACAGGAGCCATCTCTGAACAAAGCAAGTTTCAGCTGGAAGAGGAAGCACAGGCATCAGGTTTTCCTCTGCCCCTTCTACTCCAGGTCTTTCTGGTAGGGATGATTTCCATCCCAAAGGAGCTTCCCTGCTTTTTTGCTGCTGAAGGCCTCCTCCTGTGGGTGTGAAAGGGATTTCCTGGTGGCAACAGGATGCTCCAAGGCCAGAATCGATGAGCCAAACCTGGCTGTCTTCCCTATCCTTTGCAATCTAGTATGTTCCCTAGTCCTCCCTCCCGAGTTTTCCAGACTTCCCTGCTTGGATGCAGCATCACCAGGGAGGTTTGGAGCAACTTCTTGGGGCACCTCCCTGGCACTGCCAGCCCCACACTGTGCCAGGTCAGGTGTGATGGTGTTCACGGCCTGGTTTTGTCCTGGCAGCATCCTGCTGGCCTGGATGGAGGAGGGTTAAGCATTCCTTGCTGGAGCCTGTCTCTGATGCCTTGTGCTCGGCGGAGCAGTGACGCAGCCGCGCAGCGTGGCCGGATCTGTGGGCGATGGGAACAGATGGCATTTGCTCCTCTGAAAGCAGAGCTCTCCCTTCTCTCAGGGAGTAAAGTGATGTTTTCTTCCCTGCAGGGCTCAAATCTGTCCCTGGTGTGCTGCTCTTGGCCACCTTGGGGCATTAAAGGGATGATTTTGCTCCTGTTGCTGATCAGTGTCGGATGCCCTGGATCCTGCTGGAAGCAGGGGGTGTGGGGGATGGATGGAGAGGGGTGTTTGTCCAGGATGTTTTTCTGGGGCTCAGCAGATGTTCTGAATGAGCAAGAGTGACCTGGCTGCAAACCTGAGTGGACTTCAAGGAGCTGAACTTGGCAGCTGGACACTCAGTCTGTGACCAGCTGGATCAGTTTTCTGGAAGAAGTTGGGATTTGGAGGCCATTTTAGAGATGAACACCTGGCTTTCTATCATTATAAGTGCTCCAGAGATTAATTTCTTCCCTGGGAGGGTGGTGAGGCCCTGGCACAGGTTGCCCAGAGAAGCTGTGGCTGCCCCATCCCTGGGAGTGTCCAAGGCGAGGCTGGACGGGGCTTGGAGCAACCTGCTCAAGCAGAAGGGGGTGGAATGAAATGATCTTTGAGATCTTTTCCAGCCCAAACCATTCCACATTCCTATGGGCACAGCTCCCCAAAGCATGGAGACACAGGGAAAGGGCAGGTGACGCATATGCAGCAGAGTTCTGCAGATCCAGGTGGTTTCCAGTGGATGCATAGAGCCAGGGCGATAAAAAGGGTCTGGGGTTCTGGATTAGAGGATTAAAGCTGCATCTGAGGCTGTGTGTTCACCATTGGGGTCACCCCGTAAGGTTTAGGGACAGCAGGAAGGGATGGAACATTTACCGCGACCAGCTTAGGTCAGTGTGGTTGTGGGGCCTCACTGGGAGAGACAGCTCTGCCCTCCCAAATGCCACCGCTGTGCCCTCCCAAATGCCACATCTCAGCCTAGGACAGAAGTTGCCATTTGGTTTAAACGCGGCCACGCTGCAGAAGAAATGAGTTTGTCACATTGAATCAAGGCAGCGGGAGGAACTCGCGGACCCCCGCGATGACTCCGAACCTATGCCGTGTCCCCTTCAGCGCTCCGCATCCCGGCAAGCCACAACCCCCTCCTGCAAGCCTGGTCCTGTGTCACAGCCCATAAGGTTCCCTGGACCAAGGGGTGAGCTCAGGTCATGGGGAAGGGACTGGCTGGTTGGGTTTCTTTTTCTCCGGGATCCAGGGAGACCGGGAGCGCGCGGCTTTTCCTCCGCTTTGCTTCCTCCCGCGACGCGCTGGCCCCGAGGGGGCTTTGCCGCTGTGCTCTTGCATGGCCTGGTGGGATAATTATCAGGGGGGTGAGGAGCCCAGGGAGAGTCCACGGTGCCGTGGAGAGCTCTCCCTGCTTCCAACCTGGAGGGAAGGAAGGGGGGAGGGAGCGCTTGACCTTTTTTTCTGCTTGGCTGTGCCCTGCTCCTCCGAGCAGATGCTGCTCTCACTCTGGGAGACACAACCACCGGGGAGCCAGGGCTCTGCAATCGTGGCCTCTCTGAGGCTGCTGCCCATGGGGTGTGGTGTCCAACCCCTTCCATGAGGAGGGCTGATTGGATTTTATACCTCTTGAGTGCTTCTCCCTGGTCTCACTGCAACCATAACAGAGGAAAAGGGTTTAGGTCTCTGCTCGTGGGTGCCCAGCATGTCTTCGGGCAAGAAATTTAATGTCTCCGTGCCTCAGTTTCACACATGAATAAAGGGTTTAAGTATCTTTAAGGCATTCAGAGAGAGATTAGTAGGAAAAAGCAGTGTTTTTCTTTCTCGCCTTCTCTATCTTGGTGTCTTTTTCTCCTTCATAGAATCACAGAATCATTGAATCATTAAGGCTGAAAAAGACTCCAAGATCATCAAATCCAACCTTCAACCGATCACCACCTTGCCCACTAAACCATATGGCAAAGCGCTAGGTCTACACATTTGTTAAACACTCCCAGGGATGATGACTCCACCACTTCCCTGGGCAGCCTGTTCCAACACTTAACCGCTTTTTCAGTGAGGAAATTTTTCCTGTTACCCAACCTGAACCTTCCCTCGTTCAACTGGAGGCCATTTCACCTTGTCCTATCACTTGTTGCTGGGGCTGATTTCCTTTCCTTTCCTTTCCTTTCCTTTCCTTTCCTTTCCTTTCCTTTCCTTTCCTTTCCTTTCCTTTCCTTTCCTTTCCTTTCCTTTCCTTTCCTTTCCTTTCCTTTCCTTTCCTTTCCTTTCCTCCTTGCAATTCCCACTCATCCAGAAATGCCTACTCTCATCCAGCACTTGTGTAAGTGTCCTCTAAACCAGGGAAGGATTCTGCTCCCCCACTGCCTTGGGGTGTGCCATGAGCTGGACTTTTTACTGACCCGTTCCCAGGAGTCCAAGTCCAAGAACAGAAATGCTTCTTTTCTTTCCAGAGTCTCAGATGGATATTTGGGAGGAATTCTTCCCTGTGAGAGTGGTGAAGAGCAAATCACAGGTTGCCTAGAGAAGCTGTGGCTGACCCATGCCTGGAAGTGTTTAAGGCCAGGTTGGATGGGCTTTGGAGCCACCTGGGATAGTGGAAGGTGTCCCTGTCCATGGCAGGAGGGTTGGAATGAGGTGATAGTCAAGGTCCCTTTCCCACCCAAATGAGATGATCTTTAAGGTCCCTTTCAGCCCAAGCCGTTCCATGATTCTGTGATTCACATCATAGAACTTTCATTCTATGATTCACATCACAGATCTTTCATTTCCTTTTGAACCTTCTACTAATTCCTAATTAGCCATGGGAGGATATTTTCACCCACTTGAAAAGTTTTGTCTTAAATTTCCTGCCCTTTTATTTTTCCAAACCCATTAAAAATCTCCTCCTAACTCCCCCAGCAGTGACACACTTCCAGTTCTTGTCTTCCTGCTCCCCCTTAAAATGGGTCTAGCAGGAATGTCCCACACAGAACATCGAGTTCTAACACTTCCCTCTTTCATCTAAAAACACAGAAAAACCCAGATGCTTCCATGAAAAATTGTCTTTTGGTCAGGAAACTTAGATATTCTAATAAAAAGTGTTTTAGGAAACTCTTGCCATCAAATTCCCTGATGAAACCTCTTTGCTCTGCTCTGTGCTGAGGTCTTAGCTGTGCTGGCTCTGCTGGCACTGGATTTTTTTAGGGGGTTTTTGTGTGTTTTGTTTCATTTTTCCTGCTCCTGAGTGAGCTTCTTCACAGAGGTGCTGGAGAAGCATTTTCAGCCTGGAGATCCTGATTGCCTGGGATGTCAAAGTTTTGGAGCAATGACTGCTGGAGCATGGCTTTCCAAAAAAGCACCATCAGCTGCAAACTGGGGTATTCCACATCACAATCAGCTGCGCTTTGGTGCTGGGTAAAATAACTTTATAGTCCTTCTTCCATCACAGCTGTGTTGTGTGGCTGTTCTGTGAGCCATGGAAAGATGAAATTCAGGAGCAAAAATTCATATTATTCATTACTTATGAAACTCTTGTTCATTTTCTACTGTCTTGGTAGCTCTTCCATTTGAAGATTTTTAATCTTCACCAATGGTGTTGTTTCAGGTTATTTGTTTGTTTAATGGCATGTAGTGATAGAACAAGGGGGAATGGCCTTAAGATGAAGGAGGGCAGGTTTGAATTGGTTATCAGGAATAAATTCTTCCCTGTGATGGTGGTGAGGCCTTGGCACAGGTGTGGCCTTGGCACAGAGAAGCTGTGACTGCCCCATCCCTGGAAATGTCCAAAGCCAGGTTGGATGTCCAAGGGTCTTGGAGCAACCTGGTTGAGCAGAAGGTAAGTTGGAACAAGATAAATACCTCTTCCAACCCAAACCATGCTAGGATTCTATGAGTCTCTGCTGGTTGGTGATTTGGGAAATGGTTTAGAACTTCTACCTGAAAAGCACAGTCCAGATGGAGCCCAGGGTAGCCAGGGAAGGGCCTGTGGGTGTTCCAGGCTGGGTGAGTTGGAGGGCTCGCTAGACAGGGAATGACTTGTTCTTCCCACTTGTCCCCAGACTGAACGATGTTCCTGTAAGCTGATGCACAGAGAAACAGCACCAATAACAGCTGAAAATGTGCATCATTCCTACAGATTCCTGTCATGGCAACTGCAGGTTGGCTTCCCATGTTCCCTCTTCCCCCTCCAAAATCAGCTCCCGCTGTTCCTTAGACGGGGTGTGGATGCAAAAATCTGACTGAACAAATCTATTCCCAGACCAGTCTGAAATGTTGTGGAACACTGGGACCAAACTTTCTAATTTTCTGTATCAAGACTCAAGAATTAGAACCAGCTTGGTATTGGCTTTTCCATCCCTAGGCAGGAGCTACTCAACCCCTCCCTAATCCTTATGCAGTCCATCCCTAATAATCTGTTGTCCAAAACCAGTGAGGGAGCCACCATGTCCAGATTTATTCCTGTGTCTTGTGGGTGTTTGGGATTATAAAAAATTCCCCCGGGTTGGATGGGGCTCTGAGCAACCTGAGCTGGTGGAAAGTGTCCCTGTCCATGGCAGAGGGGTTGGAATTTGATGGTCTTTAAGTGGAATTAGATGGTCTTTAAGGTCCCTTCCCACCCACCCCGGTGCTCGTTGTGGGGTCACCACACCTCGAGAGCTTTTTTCACAGCCTCCTTCATACAGAGAATATCTCAAAGCTGACACAGGAGGAGCCTCCCCTCTCTCCCATGAAATCCTTGCTGGAGACTGTAACTGCTCCGGAGTTTGAGCTGCTGAACCTAAAAAGGAACAAAAGAGTTATTTGCAGGATACATGCTGGGAAGAGATTAAACCTGACAACTCAGCTACGGAGCCTTCCCCAGGCGAGGAGAACATACAGAACTGAATTCTATTTTCCCTCTCCCCCAGCTGCTGGAGGAAGGATCATCCCCGGAGTTCCTGGGTTCTAACCCCGTTCTGCAGACACTCACTAAACAACCTCTTTGTATTTAGGGAGGTCCCTCAGCACTTGGTAGTCATGGCTTGATCATCGGGTGGGGATTGTGGGGAAATGCCATATGGAAGGAGTCTTTCCCAGTCTCAGCATTCCAGCTGGAAAGGAGGGAGAGGGATGGTGCTGGGTCAGTACTTCAAGTGATTGCTCAGGACCAGTCAGGAGCAGCCAGAGCTGCAGGGCTCCAGCCAAGGGGATTTTTTTATCCTTCACAATCCTTGTTTTTGGAGATGTGTCTCATCTGAGCTCCAAAGCAGCACAGCCTCCCCTTTCTTCTGCACCTGTAAACTCTGTCCGAGTTTGGGCAAATGTCAGGGCAGGGTGACAATCCCCTGGTTCATGGTGGGTAAGGAAAAAGGAAGGCCGTGACACTGACAGGAGGTTGCCAAACTTTTCTACCCCACTCTAAAAAATTAGTCCTGATCTAAGCAGAATGGTTGAAACCTCGATCCCAGCTCTTCTCAGCTGAAGGAGCTTTAGTGAGGTGATGCTTATTTCCCCAACAGGTCCATTGAGATGCAGGGTGATGTTAGACAAAATGACCATTGCTCATCCCCCAGTGTCCCAGTTAAAGGGTCTAACTGGTGCTAAGGACAGGCTTTAGGGACAGACTGACTCTTCTGCGTCTTTCAAAAGCTGCTCTCCTTTGAAATGGTATTTTGGAGGTCCTCTGGGCTGCAGCCTGCCCAGGATATCTCATAAGGACGGGGGCAATTGCTTCCCTGCTCCCGAGCTCTGGGCCTGGGGCCATCCTCAAGCCCGGAGTGATCTGCATCGATTCTCCTCCCCCGGATGCCACAAAGGTTCCCCTTTGCAGATCGTTGTCTCCTTGGTAACTGAACTACATCAAATCACAGCGGGCTGGAGCTCATCAGCCTGCAGAGCCCGAGCCCTGAGAGGGGAAGGAGGGGGAAAGAGGGGAAGCATGTCGGAAGGATGTCGGAAGGATGTGGGAAGGATGTGGGAAGCCTTGGTCTGGCTCATGAGGAGCATCACACAGACAGACCCACCAGGATTTTTCCCAGCTCCGTGTATGACAGGTCTAACAGCTCACCCACCCCCTCCCAGCGTTCTCTGTTTGAGGAAAACTTTGGTTTCTCCAGCCACTGCCTCACCCACTCCTGATGGATCCCAATCTGTTTCCAATTGATTTGAGCCCTTCCTGTTCGTAAGCAACTCTTGATTATGTAGAGCTGTGGAGACATCCCGAAATTAAATCCAGGGTATGTGTTTAGTTCTGCCCTCTGGCTGTGGGTGAAGGTGCTTCTTCGAGGATGTAGGTTGGGTATTCTGGGTTTTCTTCCCTCTCCCTCTTTGGTGTAACTTTCGTCTTCTTTCAGCATCCCTGGGCTGTTTGCTTTGCAAGCAAGTCTGGAAGGTCTGCCTAATTTTGGCTTTAAATCAGAAGCAAGAGAGGAAAATGGTACAGAACAGTAAAGAGTGGTTTTCCCCCGACAAAATTAATCACTCTGCTCCAGGCATCTTTTTCATTTGTTCTTTACTCTGGGTCTCCTTTCCTTCTCACTCACCTTCGGAGTCTGAATCTCCTCTTCCCCTTCCAAGGGGGCCCCAGCCCAAAAATCACCTTGCAGACTCTGTCATCCAGATATTTAGTGTCTGAAAATTCAGACCCAAGACAGAGGAGAAGAAAAAAAAAAACCCAAACTCAAACATTTTAAACTGGAGTGAGCATGCAGTGATCTCAATTCCTCCATCTTCAAAAGGCTGGGCAGAGGAAGGGGGAATCTCATCAAAACATTGCTTTGCTTTTAGAATATTTTTAATAAATATATATATATTTGGGTTATTTTAGTTATTTTTTTCCCTGGCAATGACATCAAGGGGTAGAAGTCAGTATGGGCAGAGGCGTTTAGGAGCGTAAGGAACCAAAGTCCCAACTCCTCCTGATGCAATTCCTTTACAAACAGCACCAGTTGTACTTTTGGAAGGACATCATTAGACAAGTATTTTCCCTCCAGCCCCTGGCAAAAAGTCAACATTTGCATTTAAATAGTTCTTTTGCTACCAAACAGAGGCGTATTACAGAATAGCTGCACGGAGATAAAGATTCCTTTAAGACAGAGAAGGAGGGGGGGAAAATCTTAACCTCGGTGAAAGCCCAGCCCATTTCCCATGTGCTGTCAGCAGAGGAGAGGTTATTTATGCATCCCAGAGTGTGCCCGCTGAGATATAATCTACTGCTCTCAGGAGCCTCTGCTTGCTGGGGGTGGAATTATAAGAATTAAAAATTACAAGCGTAAAACAAGGCCAGTCTAAAATGAAGTATTACCCAGTGGGTGTAAATAATTTATGGGCGAAATAACCCTCCTGGGTCCACCATTGATTCATCTCCACAGATGCAGAGAGGAATAATCTGTTGGAGGGGCGTTGGAAAAACCTCCACGGTGCTTTCGAGGGGCCAGGGTGGTTTCTGAGGGGCTCTGGGCCATGAATGGCTCCATGGGGAAGGATCGGTGACCACACAAAATCGACTTTCCTCTGTTAACAAAACCTTTCTCAGAGCTGACCGAGGGAAAAGAAAACACCATTTGGTGAAGGGAAAAAAAAAATTAAAAAACCATGTTTTACTCTTGTGCTCAGAGCAGCAAGTACCAGTAGTTTGCCCTGCTTGTGCAGAGATCCCTGAAGGACCCAGCAAGATCTTCTCTGGCAAATATTTGCCTTTCAGCACCATCAAATCCCTTTCCAAAGGAAAAGCCTGGCTTTTAGGAAAGGTTTTTCTAGGTCTGCTGAGTGCAGGCTGGCTGTGTCTGGGGTCAGAGGTGGAGGGTGGGTGAGGTGTGGGAACGACCTGCAAACCCCACCCGAGCAATGTTTGGGACAATAATGGATAAGTTGGGATGAGAGCTGGCTGGGTCCTGAGAGGAGAGATGCTGTCACCTCTCTTTTGAGTGCTTGGGTGCATGGCTTAGTGGTGGACCTGGCAGTGCTGGGTTAATGGTTGTGTCGCTGAAACTGAGGGAAAAACAAAAAAAAACCCACATTTTTTTTTTTTTTTTAGTGTTAGAGAATCAAGGCGTTATCTTATTCTGGCCAGGATGTGCAAGAGAAATAATTTCATCCACGCATTGCTCAGGTTGTGCAGAGAAAGTTTTTCCATCACACATGATCTTTACTAGATTTTTCACGTTTTTTATAGAGTCAAAACCCAGAGAAATTCACTGGTTCAATGCTCATTGGTCCAAAGAAGAACAGTTCTTAGTGTTTGGGTTCCTATTGGTTATCAATCCCTTCCCCTTCAACATTAATTAGGTTTTCATTCTTTGTTCTCTTATCTGTCTTTTCCCAGACCAGATGTCTCGGACCATGCCAAGGGTGATGTTTGAGGCTGATGTTCCATAATGGTTGTTATCTTTTGTGTATCTTCTGTGATGCCTCCAGTCTGTTGAGATGTTCAGCCCATCAGTGCTGAAACAATCTTTAGAAAAGAAACTTCAATTTCTTTCCCCCTGGGCAAAGGCGAACAAAACTTCTGACTGAAGTTATAGAAAAATTTCAAGTTTTGTATCATTTCCCACAGTTGGACTCGATGATCTTAGAGGTCTTTTAGTTTTAATGATTCTGTGATTCTGTTTTGTGATGCCAAGTCCATAACTCAGAGCTGGCCATCTTGAGAGACTGAACCAAGGCAGTTTTACCTGGGAGAGTACGAGGAGAAAAGTGTTTGCCCATCATGAATCTATGGAATCACTCATGGCAGGACACCAAAGAATCCATAGTTCCAGAAACAAATCCAGCAGATTTATAGAGTAAAAAAAAAAAAAAAATGTTCACAGTCATTAAAAAATAAATCCATTCCCTCTGAGCAGAGCACACATTAGACTTGTCCATCAGTGTGCCCATCATGGGTCCAAATGAGGCTCCTTCATCTACAGCTCTTTTGGCAGCAGAAATCTTAGAATCAGAAAATGGTTAAGGTTGGAGAAATCTCTGGGATCATCAGATCCAACTCCTAACCCAGCACTGCCAAGGCCACCCTCCACTGAACCATGTCCCCAAGAGCCACATCCACACATCTTCAGAACACTTCCAGAGATGGTGAATTCACCACTTCCTGGGCAGCCTGTTCCAATGCCTGACCACCCTCTCAATGAAGAAATTTCCCCTAAAACCCCCTAAAGTCTAAACCTCTGCTGGTTAATTTCTTCCTGTCTGATTATTTGCTTTGCTCCTCATCTCCCCAGTGTGTGTCCTTAGCAGGGTTTTTGTTTCTGCTGGAGTTTAAGTGCCAGACCAGAGTGTTTTCTTTTGGGAAGGTTTCATTTTGGGTGATGTCTTTATTAGTCTGTGCAGTTGAGTGTAGATGTGTGAGAATGGTGAGGAATGAATGAATTTTGGGATGTTCATGGAAAAAAAATCCTGTCTCATGCACGTCTCCCAAAAGCTGTAGCTCTCTCAGTCACCTCTAACCACACCAAAGGACCTGGTACTCTGTCCTGCCAGGGTTTATCACCTACTGGACTTTCCCTGGTGCATATTTGGTATCTTCCAGTAATTCTTTTTATTTTTTGAGCTGATTGAGGGCATTTTCCCACTTTGTTTTCCAGACAGAATAGCTGGGGTGAAGGTTGTTTGTACCTGCAGTTTGTAGTAGCAGACACTCTCCTGTTTCCTGAGGCCCTGCAAAGCTGGTGAACCAGTAAGAAAAAAGCTTCCTGCAAGTCAGAAACTGATTCTCGAGATAATAAAAGGTTAATTACCTTAGGAGGAAGAGAAGAGCCAGAGGAAATGCTGCATGGACACCTAAGGGTGCTTAAAGAACTTTGAGAAAGGAAATGAGTAAGAAAAGAAGTCAGTGTTTGAAAGGAGGGGGACACGGCTCTGGCTACTGGGATTATTCATTCTCAAAGGAAACATAAACGAGCTAAACAAGGAAAATGCCACGCAGAGATCACACATTGTTTTTAAGGACAGGCCCCTAGACATGATCCCTGCTGCTGAGCTGTGACCCAGCTCCCAATCAATCTCTCCTTCCTGAAATGTCACTAACCTGCACTTAAGTGCAATAAGCCTTCCCAGCCTAATTGAAATTCTGAGCCAGAGTCAGGAGACATTTGCTTCAAGTAGTGTTTTAATTGTCTGCTCCCCAGGCTGGTAACAGAATATTTTGCGTCTTGTATTATTCAGGGAGACACCAGAGCTCAACCTTTCCCTTCGGGCTCGTGCCCCTCCTGTCTTGGGTTGCTGTTCTGTTCTTTATTTGGCCTCTGCTCACGCATTACCTGCGTGGATCCTCGTGTGCCTGCTCAGCCAGGGATCAGAACCAGCCCATCTGCTTGGATGCAGCTTTTTGATTCCCCTTTTTATCTAGAAATAGATAATTTCCGGGAGGCATCAGGCCGAAACCAGACCCCTGGGCTTCTGTAGCCTGGAGTTATCTTTTTGTCTTGTGTTTAGGAGGACTCCTTTTTCCCAAGCACTTGCCATTATAACTTTCCATGCACCAGTTGCTGTAACCAGGGGATTATTCTGGCAGAGAGTGAAGGAAGATTCAGACTCCCTCTGGCCTTTCCCTTTCCTCCCAACAAGTGCCTCACCAAAGCCATGTCCAAAAACTTGTGCACAAAACCAGGTGGAAGTTAAGGAAGTCACCACAAAACATTGGATAAGGCCAGGCATCCTCAAGAAGAGGTAAAATGAACCGTAAAGACCATCTTAATCTTTCTGGTCCTGTTGAACTCTCGTTGGCATTGGGTCAAATCCCCATCTGTGCTGCAGTCTGGAGGAGCTGTGTGATCCATTTCCCTGTGAGAACCTTCCTGTCCCTCCCCACAGAGGGGATCCTACAAGTGCCCTACATGCCATGCCATCATCTATGGACCAGAATCAAGCAGAAGAAAAACCCTCCTTACCTGTCTTACCTGTTTTATGTGGGCAGGTACCACACCTGTCCAAAGAGGTGGGCTTGTTACAATCCCCTTCTGGGTAAGATTGTGACTCTGGGATCTGCTGGGGTTTTTGGATACAATGGGCTTAGTAAAAACCACACAGCTGCTTCCAGCTGGGATCTACATCCATAGATCATGGCCACCAAGAGCAAAAGTTGTCTTTCCTCTCCCAGTTTCAGCACCTTCCTACCTCACCCTATTTTCCCATCATCATCAGAGACACTCCCGCCTTGGCAATCGGGCAGAGGGAAGATGACTCTTCTGAGGTCAGGCATGAGATTTCTGACAAGCCTGAGCAGATACCCAGAGCCCTGCGATGCTGCTGGTCCTGCCCCTTCGGAGAGCACAGCTCCCTGCACACCTCAGATGCCCTGGTTTCAGTTTGGTCTGCAAGGGACACCTGCAGGTCCTGTCCTGAGAGGGGACTGCCAAAGGGACAGTTGGATGTGGCTGTGAGTCAGCAGGAGCAGGGAAGGCACCTGGATAGAGCGAGTTCACCACCTGCCTGCAGCAGGCAGGGTTGTTCCTTCTCCTTTTATACAGCTCTGGCTCGTGGTTCCTGCTGGTTTTAACAGCTTCTGGTTCTCTGCCACCTCTCATCCCTGATGAGAGAAGGATTTCTCTGACCAGAACACATCCTTGATGTCTAAGGTGGTCATTTGGTCTCCTTCTATAATCATCAGAGAGAAGTGGATATTTCTAGCAAGGTGGCCAAATATAAAGTCCACATTTTCAGAGTTCTTATTTTCCTGCTTTATTTATGAGGTGCCCAGGTGGACAGATCTGCACCACAGACCTCTGAAACAACCTGGGCTGTTTGTTGCTCACCTGGTAATGCTCTCCAGGGGTGTCTGTGGCCTTGCAGTGAGCTCAGAATACAGATCAGGCTGCTTTTCTCTTACTCCCCTCTAAATCCTGCTCTGCAGGGAGAAGCGGCCCTCGTCAGGGGAGCAAATTGTGGTTTATGTGTAATTGATTTGGAGTTCCTCAGAGCTCTGTTCTCCTGTCAATGCCCAAACAACCCAGTGTTCCAGGCTGCAGAGGTGGAGACAGGAACTATGCCTGTTGTTTGTGGGGTTTGCACTCACTCTTCCTGATAAGATCAACTCAACAGTCTCCCCATTTTCCTTTTTTTTTCTTGCAAACATTTTTTGGGTGTAGCTTTGCTGATTCCTTGCTCTCATTCCCACACATTCCCACACTGCCTTTTGAGAAGGATTTTGAAAAAAAAAAAAACAAACCAGGGGCTGATAACAGCGTTGAATTTGACACAGCTGGACAGTTTTAAGGCTGAAGCCCCTTCCCATAATCTTTCCTCATAATCCAGCTTTGCCAGCACCATTTCTTATTCTGATCCTCTACTTTGAAGTCCACATCCCACCATGAGACACCAGAACAGGCTCAACCTCCAAATTTGGACCCTTTATTTTTGATATATGAAGCTAGACCACTTGAATACCCCCCATAGAAAGTTTCTGGAAGTTTTGGTGGCAATAAATGGGCTGCTACTCACCCTCAGCCTGTTTCACCCCAAGAAACCACAATGGGAAGTGCAAGGAGCACTTTGCTAAAAAGGATTTACACAGATACTTTCTTCTATCAAGATGTGCTACCCAGGACAGAGTGGGCTTGAAAAGTAATTTTCACATTAGGGATGGATAAAAGCCAAGTCCAGGTGTGCAGGGCTGAGATATTTGCTTTGGTGGTAGCTTGCACAGCTGGGAAGAGCTGGTGCCTCTCCTGGTGCTTGGGGAGTCCCTAAAAATATCTCACAGCTGTGTGAAAGCCATGGATTGTGCCAGATCTGCACTTGGTCCTGCTGAACAGCTCGGCCAGTAGATGTTGCTCTTGGCTCATACTGATGTGCTCAAAAAAATAAAAAATAGATGTATCCAACCTGAGACATCTGGGAATCATCTGGAGCCAGGCAGTGCAGATCCATCCTTCACCAGCTTCCTGCTTTTGGCCTTCATGGGCCATCCCAGATGACCCCAGAGAAAAATAAAATATGGCACAACTCCTCAGACAGCAGTCACTGGTAATTAGATATAATTTTGAGAGATTGTTTGCCCTGTGTGAAGTGAGAATTGCTGGACAAGCAGTCGGTATCTCTAGGGGAGGTTGCATTCATGGAATCATGGAATCACTTGGGTTGGAAGGGGCCTTAAAAATCATCCAGTTCCACCCCTTTGCCATGGGACTGAACCTTCCACTATCCCAGGTTGCTCCAAGCCCCATCCAACCTGGCCTTGGACACTTCCAGTGATGGGGCAGCCACAGCTTCTCTGGGCAACCTGTGCCAGAGCCTCACCACCCTCTGAGTGAAGAATTTCTTCTTAATATCCCATCTAGATCTCTCCTCTGTTACTTCAAAACCACTCCTGCTTGTTCTGTCATTATATGTACATGTAAGAATTCACTCTCCCTCCTTTTTCAACCTCCCTTTAATTACTGGAAGGCTGCAATGAGTTTATCCAGAAGGGATTTAGCCATGTTCCTCATTTCATGGAGTGTTATAGGAAAGGGAGTCACCTGGTGCACTTGCTCTCCATCCTGAATAGTCTTGGCAATCCAGGATAACCCAGCCACTCCTGGCTCCTCCGAGCACCAAAGGTGACAAAAGAGGCAGGGAAACCTTCCACCATCTGTCTCCATCCTCTATTCTCATATGGATTCATTTCCAGTCAATGTGGGGAATGTGCTGGGAGGAAAACACCACCCTTGGTCCTCCCAGAACCCGCCTGTTTGTTCAGACAATCTTGTAGCTCAGGGACGTTTGTCTGCCTTCCCTCACAGAAAAGAAAATAGCTAATGCACATGATGATTAGCAGGTAAGTAGGGTCAATAATTTGTAAAGTGGTTTGAATCTCCGTCTATCTGTTAATAAACCCACTCTTCTCTCCCCTCTCCACACACACTCACCTCCCTCGCTCTGTAGCTCCAATCACAGCAGTAATTAGGCACAGCCTAATGCAGGCTCTCAGGATCAAGGACTGTCTGCGACTGTTTTGCCCATGGAGTGCCAATCCCAGAATGAGTCTCATCTTACTCAAGGCCTCTTAACGCTGCTGGAATATAAATGGTAAATAGGAACAACAGGAAAAGTAATTTACAAATTCCTGGGTAAATGCTGAGCCTTCGTGGCATCTCCTCATCTGTGATGATTTAATCGCTCAATTCTCTGCCTTTCTTTTCTTAAGCAGGACCTCAGACCAAGGGAATTTCACATCAGATTTGTCTCCAGGAATGAAGGGATTTAAGCCTTTAAGACCTTGATCTCTCAGGGCTGAAGATTATGGGTGTGAGGGACTGGATCAGCAGACTTGGGGTTAAGAAATGTTCACAGAGATGCTTCCATTAGAGAAAAGGCTTTCTTTTGGTGGTGATTACAGAAGAAATCACCACCTCAGGAAAGGGAGGCCTCACCTGTTCTGTTCTACATCAAGAGATTATAAAGAACAAGAGCTTAACTCCTATTTAGTTTTCAAGCTAAAAAACACAGGCTGAGACCACAATTCTGCTGCCTGCAGGACCACACGAATCCCATTTGGCATTTCCTTGTGCCACTCTGGGACTTTGAAGGGACATAGCAGGCACGTGTGAACAATCCCCTCCCACCACTGATAGAAAAGGCGACGACTTTGGGAACGGTCGATTACAAATCAGGCTGAGAATTGCTTTGTTCATTCTAATCCAGGGTCTCTGAGGGATCTGTGAGCAAATTGCTGTGCCTGCAGTCTGCTTTGTAGTGCTGCAGCTTCAGCTTCCCGGCAGTGATGCTAAGGACTCACATGCCACACCTTAATGTCGAAAGATCAATATTAACCTCGTCATTATAATGCCAGTAAAGGTTGATGGTATTGATTTCTTGCCCTTGATGCCAAGGCATGTTGGGTACCACGTGATGATTATCTCAGATGCAGAACTGCAGCTGCTGCCTCCTAAAACTCTCATTAAGCAACCCAGAAGCAGCTTCTCATGTGGTGTCTCTGCCTTCTCCTTGGACTCAAGAAATTGGGGAATTTAGGATGATATTCTATACTCAGAGAGTGGTGAGGCCCTGGTGCAGGATGCCCAGAGAAGCTGTGGCTGGCCCATCCCTGGAAGTGTTCATATCCAGGCTGGATGAGGCTCTGAGCAACCTGGGGTAATGAAAACTGTCCCTGGCCATGGCAGGATGAGCCTTAAGGTCCCTTCCAACACAAACCGTTCAAAGAATCTATGAATTTATGATCCCAAACCCCACTGTTTTGGGAAGGGATTTCCCTTCTAGATGTGCTTTCCCCAAATGTACTAAAAAGAGAAATACTTAAAAATACTTAAAGGCATTCATTACCTGTGCAATGGAAAATATCAGGTTAAGCTGAAATCCTGAAAATGTAACTGAATCTTGCCTTGGCCTGGTCTAATGGGAGGTGTTGGAACGGAGGAGGCAGGAGGGTTGGAACTCAATGATCTTTAAGGTCCCTTCCAAACCAAACATTCTATGATTCTATGATTTAACTTCTCCCAATTTTTCCCTCACCTCCCCCAAGTGTTAATAGGAGCCAGCCATTCTGGGTGCCCCCCTCTTAACGAGGGGACTTGGAGAGAGGCAGAGACACAGAGACGAGCCTGAAACCTGCTCCTTCTGCAACAGAAAACACAAATAACGTGTCAGGGGCAGACCTGGGAACTGCCCTGCACAGCGAGGCAGCCTGGATTGGCATCTTCCCATGCAGGGTGAGTGTACCCAACAGCTCAGAGGAGAGGACACCGATGGGAGAAATGCCTGCTCACAACCTCTTTGTTCCCCAGCCTTCCTGGGAGGTGTCCACACAAAAAACTCTTCCATGTGGTTTTCAGCCTCCTCCGTTCCTCTCCCTGGCAAAATCCACATCACTGACATCTCTGTATGAAGAGGGTTTGGCTGTGCCCATCAAAGCATTGACAGGTGCCTATGGTCATTAAATATTTGGTTTAATAGTGCCAAGGTGCTGCCTCAGCACTGGGATGGAGTTTTGCTTTTCTGGCTCTTGGGAGCCAGTTCCTGGAGCCAGGAGCTCTGGAAGACAAAAATGTTGTGGTGTCCTCATCAAAACTGCTCTGAGAGAGGGATGCTTGGCTCCTGGGTTGTCCCCCTGGGTGATTTTCTCTCCGTCCTCCTGGAAGATGTTCACCTGAAGAGAGTTTGACTTCTCTCAGTGTTGTAAAAAATACCATGGGTGTCTTTTAGCTTTACAGCACCTCCCCAGTTCATCTCACGGAAGCAATAATGGCACAGCCCTGCCCTGCAGTGCTCTTGTGATGAGAAATATGTCACAGCTCATGGATGGAATTGAAACTGCAGTCTTGGGGATCATAGGAATCCTTCAGGTGGAAATGCTGTCCAGGGAAAAAGATGGAATTGCACGGGCTTGTAGAGTTCTGGGTGCTATAATATTTCATGTCATTTATAGGTTTATGCAGTGTTCTGCAAGTGTTTTATAGGTGAAAGCCAAGGCCCTGCAAGCGAGGAAAGATGGAACAGAGAGTCATTGAATTGTTTAAGTTGGAAAAGCCCTCTAAGATCATTGAGTCCAGACGTTAACCCAACTCTGCCAAGCCCACCACTCAACCATGTCCCCAACCAATCTTTTAAAGACATCAGAGGAAATTTCACAAATGCTGTCCTTTGATTTCCTTTTATCAAAATAGATGGTGAACCTGGTATCAGGGAAGGTTTCAATCATCTTGGGCTGCACAGTTAGATTTGGATGGGACATTGGCATGTGGCTGTGCTAATGTGTCCCCACTGTGCTTTGCCCTGGGGTCTGCAGCAATGTGAAGAAGCAAACAGTGTGTGAACCCAGCTCTGGTGTGATTTATACAACTTCAGAGAGGTTCAGGGCGGGGAAGCATTTCATTCCTCCCCAGTGGTGCAGGCTGGATTTCTCTTCACAAGTCTGTTCTCTGATATTTTGCCTGCTCTGCTTTGAAACTAGTTAAGTGATTAGGCCTCTATGGCTTTCTTATGGGAAGATTCTTCCATGGTTTCATTTGATCTCCTGTTCCACACTAAACATTCCCTTTCTCATTTCCCTGCCCACCTCCCCCACCACTTCCACATAAATAATCTCTCTTTATCCCTAGTGTTTCATTTACAGGGATTCATGTAATAAGCACAGCTTTATGCTGGGTTTCCTTGAAAGCTGCACACTGGCCTCATTTCCATCTTCCTTAAGTGATTTGTAGAGCAGAGGGAGATGGAAGCTGGTCCTGAATGTTTGTACAAATTTGACCTCGTTACCTTCATTTGTGGGGACTTGTCAATGTTGTGGGAATCAGTGGCAGCTTTGACCACTCAGCAGCTTTGAAAAATCATTGTCATTTATTTGGGTGCCCAGAAGTGAGTGACCTGAGCAGATTTTTGAAATTTCAGGGGTGGGAAATAGTGGCTTGACCTCAAGCTGGCTGTGCCCTGACAACACCTCCATAAGGGAGAGTCATGGTGTTAAAGTTACAGTAGGAAGAGGCCAAGCAACTGGGAAAGTACCAGGAACCACCTTGTTGGTGAGATCAGGAGGGTTTTGGCCCAATATCCTTTCATTAGCAGTGGCTACCAAGGGAAAACAGCAGAACAAGACAAACATACAACATCCAGTCAGCCTGAAAGGAGACTGTGGCCAGGTGGGGCTCAACATCCTCCCAGGAGAGATTCGTGTTGGACATCAGGAAGTATTTCTTCACTGGAAAGGTTGTCAGACATTGGAATGGGCTGCCCAGGGAGGTGATGGATTCACCATCCCTGGGAGTGTTCAAGAAATGATTTGGATGTGGCACTGAGTACTGTGGTTCAGTCAACAAGGTCAGAGGTTGGACTCGATGATCCTGAAGGTCCTTTCCAGCTTTGTACAACTCAGCAGCTTGAAGCCCAGGGAACTTCTGAACAAGAGGTGCTGGGTTTGTATCTATCATGATTAATGGGTTTGTCGTTCATGCATTTCCCCAGTTATGTTTTGTATTCATGGAAAGTTTGGGACATTTTTTTGCTGTGAAAGCATCACATTGTTTCCCACCGCTCTGTGTCTGTAAATTATGTCCTTCACTGGTTTTGCACCTGCCTTCTGACAGTTTCATTTGACACCCCTCAATTCCAGTACTGGAAAACTCAAGGAGCAGCCAGTCCCTGGCTACCTCACCCTGGCATCTCATGGACTTTTAATGCATCTTTATAATTTTTCTCCTCTCACCCATCTCCTTTCCATGGAGGAGAGTCAAACAATCATGGAATGGTTTGGTTTGCAGGGGATCTTAAAGATCACCTCATTCCAACCCTCCTTTCCTGTTCAGGGACACCTCCCACTATCCCAGGTTGCTCCAAGCCCTGTCCAACCTGGCCTTGGACACTTCCAGTGCAGCCACAGCTTCTCTGGGCAACCTGTGCCAGGGCCTCACCACCCTCACAGTTGAGAATTCCTTCCTGTAATCTAACCTAAATCTACCCTTTCAGTGTAAAACCTTTCCTCCTCATTCTATCACTTCATGTCCTTGCAAGGAATGATTTTGCTTTTTAGGGAGCTTGGGGCACCGTTTTTGCTGTTAATGTGCACAGTCTGCAAAGCAGCAAAGTGTTACACTGGATTTATGTTGGAAAGGTCAGAGGAGGAATCACTGGAGCAACTCCCTTGTGCTGCTGTTGACTTTCATCTCATGGGACACAAGGAGGGGATGTCCTCCTGAAAGTCTTCTCTCCTTTTTTTTCCACGGAAGGAACAAACTGAATGTGTGAATTTCCAGGGAATGATCACCGGTTGGTGTAAAGAAGGATGTCTTCAAAATAGCCCCTTCTGGACTTGCTCTTTTCCAGCACAGTAGAGAGTGATAAAGGAGCAGCTCCCTCACTTACCCCATTGTACAACAAATTTAGGATTCAGATGGTATAAGACAATCTCACTCTCATTCTCCCTTCAGTATCCTTCCTCCTATTTGCATAAGAAATGACATTTTTTCCACTCATTTGCTAATTGAGATGATTCAGAAACTGTGATATTAATTCCACTACAAATATTCCCAGTGGTAGCACACAGAGCTGTGATGGGATTTTTGAAGTCTGGACATGTTTTTCAGACACAAAGTGCCCTGACCTGCTGAGTTGGAGACAGCTGCCCACGAGATGTGTCTTCAGCTGGGGTCAGTGAGAGGCTAAATCCAAAAAAACAAAATCGGAGGTGGATGTGGGGTGTCAGCAAAGCCCCTTTTGCTGTGCTCTATTGATTGTCTCGTGTTGATTCCCTAGTTTTTGCTGTTGTCACTGCCATCTAATGGAAGGGATTGCTGTTAAATTATGAGGCATGATTGACTGACTGGCATCTGAGACACATTACAGCTGTCAGCTGCCAAGATAAACTCCAGATCAGGATGCAAATCTTCCCAAAGATCAAGGGTGTTTGGACAAAGTGTCTAAGTGGAGTCCTCTCAGTTAATTTGCAGTAGGAAAGACCCATTCTTTTGTCATCTCTGCTTAGGATTCAGAAAGAGAAATGCTGAATACGAACTTGCTGGTTGATACAAACCATCTTGGAATTTTCTCCATTTAACCAGAGAATTAGAATGTATTGGGTCAGCCTTGCATGAAAAGTAATTTGTTTTAGTCCATGATCTTGATAAGAACTGACTGAGAAGGATCAAAAAACCCTTTAGAAAGTGGATTAAAGGCCTCCCTGAACGACGGGCACTCAACCAGCCGCGAGCCTCAGATGCAACAGCCACCTTTGTTAAAACACATTCTAGGAGCTTGGGCTCTTCTCCAAAAATAGAAAATACGAGTTAGACTGGGCTGTGTGGTCAAGGTGACAGCTGCTGGTTGTGATAGGAACCTCTGGAGCAGGAGCCACAGCTCCTCTGGTTTAGGGGAATAAAGGGCAAATTGAGAGAACCCTGAGGTTCTATGGGGCTGTAGCCGAGAAAAGCGGGAACAGGTTGGGTGTGTGACCTTCAGAGGAATCATTTTGAAAAGCAAAATCCTTTATAGAGCAGTTGCAGCAGCCTCATTATTTCTGGATTAAGGACAGATGGCAACTCAACCCTCATCGATCAGCAGGAGCAGCTGAGAGCTCATGGAAGAGGACTCCAGGGGTAACAGGGACGGTCTGCAAAGGGTCCCATTAACTTCAGTCTGCATCGCATTCCCAGGGAGGAATCCACATGATCCTCAAAAAATACCCAGCCTCATGCTGGAAATGGAAAAAGGGGCAGAGCAAGGGCTTGTGTGGTGGGCAAGTGGGTATGAACATTTTCTAGAAGGTTGGGAGTCTGTGGGGGCTGTGTCAGCTCTACTGATGCCTTAAATGGCTACCTAGAAACAGAGACTAGACTGGAATAAAGGAATAAAGGAGGAATTTATCTGAAAGCCCTTCAGAGGTACACTCTGGGCTCCAGAGGCTCCTGCCATCCCAACATGGACAATGACAGCTCACGAGTTCTTCCCACTTGGATATCAGCATCAATTCCCCAAGCAGAAGCCAGGCAAGGATGGAATTTGCCCAAGCTTGCCCCCCTGTCCCCAAGATTGTGGTTTGCAGTTCCTGGGCCTAGGAGGGTCTGGGTGTCCTTGGAGAGCTGGAGAGGCTTTGTTGTGTGTGTGTGAGCATGAGAGAACAGCACTGAACGAGCTCCAGGGAACTGCAGAGTGACACTGGGCAGGGCAGGGTTGGAAACATAGAAGAGTTAAAACCTAAGGCATCACAACAGGCAGAGACTGAGTGATGAACTGAGGTATGTGGCAGCTGTGGAGCCTCACACAGGACCATATCACACTTGTGTCTCTCCTGCATCTCCTGCATTGGGCTAAGAGCATCTCTGTGATTCCACAGCCATTGCAGATTGTTCCACAGCCATCGTAGATCATTCTTTTCCTAGAATCATGGAATCATTAAGTTTGGAAAAGACCCCTAAGATCACCAAGCCCAACCGCCAGTGTAGCACCCCCACCATGTTCAGCCCCACCATGTCCTCAAGGGCCACAACCACACCTTGTTTGAACACTCACAGGGATGGTGACTCCACCCCTTCCTTGGGCAGCCTGTTTCAATGCTTAACAAACCTTTCTGTGAGAAAAGTTTTCAGAATATATCATCTAAAACTCCCCCTGGCACATCTTGAGGCCATTTCATCCTGTCACTTGTTACCTGGGAGAAGGGACTGACACCCACCTCACTACATGCTCCTGTCAGGGCATTGCAGAGAGAGATAAGGTCTCCCTTCATCCTCCTTTTCTCCAGGCTGAGCCCCCCCAGCTCCCTCAGCCACTCCTTTCCAGAAGCCAGATGCAGGAGTGGGCACAAGAACACCATGTTTTCCTCATGGTACAGCATTTTCCCCCCCTGAAAGGTGGAATGGGAGTAACTTCATATAATAGACCCTTAACCACTTGTTTACAGCTCCACTAAAAAAGACAAATCACTTGAAGCAGTGAAGGACTAGACCCAGGAAAAGAAGGGGGATTTCAAAAGGTTTATCTGACAGCCAATAAACAAGATAAATAACATGCAGCATTTAATTTGTCAGGAGCATGGTACAACCTGATGATAAAAAAGGACTGCTCCATAAAGTGGGGAATACCTTTGTCTTGGTTGTAAGTGCCTGGGTTGATTTACTAAGTGCCCTGGTACTTCCCTAGCTCCTCTTTAGTACTCCCAAACGGGATGGAAACTGAGGAATAAGGAGAGGAAAGAAGTTATCTGTGCTCAACCTTATAAACTGATCGCATTCCAGTTGAGTTGAGATCATGATAGTTTTTATCTTATTTTGACTGTTTCTCCGATTGTTGAGGGTAAGCAGAGTAAGAGTCATGCCCTCTGCTCTGCTCAGGTGAGACCCCACCTGCAGAGCTGCCTCCAGCCCCAGGGCCCAGCAAAGGAAGGACCTGGAACTGCTGGAGTGAGTCCAGAGGAGGCACCAGGATGATCAGAGGGATGGAGCAGCTCTGCTGGGAGGAAGGGCTGGGAGAGCTGGGATTGTTCACCCTGGAGAAGAGAAGGTGTGGGGTCTCTTAATTATGGCCTTCCAGGACCTGGAGGGAGCCTACAAGTAAGAGGGAGAGGAACTGTTTACAAAGGCCTGGAGTGACAGGCCAAGGGGGAATGGCTTCAAGCTGCAAGAGAGCGGGTTTAGGTCAGATATTAAGAACAAATTCTTCCCTGTGAGGGTGTTGAGGCCCTGGCAGAGGCTGCCCAGAGAAGCTGTTTCTGCCCCATCCCTGGCAGTGTCCAAGGCCAGGTTGGATGGAGCTTGGAGAAACCTGGGATAGTGGAAGGCAGGGGGTTGGAACAAGAGGATCTGTAAGGTCCCTTCCAGCCCAAACCATTCCATGATTCCATGATTTAAGAAATCAAATGCTGGCACCTTCATTTTCCCTTATTCTCTCCTAGTGAGACCAGGCAGCATCTATTTCTATGTATATTTTAGGGGATCAGTGCCATAATTGGTCATATCCCAAAATGCAGAACTGTGTGAATAATCTGTTGTCAAACTGGGGACACCACAACAACCAATGGCTCTAGGTCCACATTTTGCTTACAAACACAGTATAAAATAACTTCTAAAGACACCAGAACAATTTGTCTCAACAAAAAGCATCCCAAATAAATCACAATCCAAGCTAAGGCTTGCGCGGAGCTGCTTTCTCCCTTCCCTAGCCTCACTCTTAATCTGCAAGTGAGTGAGACTAAAGAAAGACATCCTGAAAAGGGCAAGTCAGGAGTTGCTTAACCCCTAAATGTGTCTGGTTACAGATATCCTATTGATCAGCTCGAGCCAGGCATCAGGATACCTCTCATTATGCTGATGGTTTCTCTCACAATGAAACACAATCTGTCTCCCATGGGGAAATGGAAGGAAAGCCTGTGTTCCCACACTGTTTAGAAAAGTGACCAGCACAGAAAGTGACTTTTGAGGGAAACACAGTCTTCTTCAAGGTCAAATACTTGTTGTGTGCCAGTAACAACTCCGTCTTCCACACTGCCACCAGGATCTGGGCACTTTGCTGGCAGGTTCACTGCCCTACATTTCCATCCCACTCCGTTTTAACATGTTATTCTCATGATTAAGTATCTCAGCAGCTTCTGTGGCCTTCAGCAGTGGGAATGTTGCTGAGCCTGTGCTTATTTTCTCTCTGTCTTGGAGGGAAAAGTTAAAACACAGCCAGGCTGGAGGTAGCAGAGTATGAACTCGTGGGTTTTTGCTGTGGAGGTGGATGAGTATTTGCCCATTCCTGTGCAAGGGGGTGCTGATAATGTCCCTAAATTCTGATCTGACACCTAGCTGGGCTCATTTTTCCAGAAGGGGCTGGTATCCTATCTAGGGCATGTAGGGACCAGCAGAGCCCAGAGCTCAGAGTACAGCCACGATTTCCTCATAAATAGAAATTCATGGAGGCTGAGTCAGCTGAAGTGGATCATCTGCATCTCTGAATTCTCTGACTGTTGGCAAGGGAGAAAAGAAAAAAAAAAAAAGGGGGGGGGTATTTCTATTTTATTTAAAAAAACAAGAATTTTCCCAGTGTTTCCTGTCTTCAAAAAATCCCTGCATCTTTAGCTCGTTGTCCTTATCTGTGCCTGAGCACAGCACACAGCTGAATTCCCTGGACCTGAAACATCTCCAAGGGTAGCTGTGGGTAATGAGAGAATTCACAGCAGGGAAAGCAGCCATGTGAAAGTGGCCACCTCTGGGCTGAAGGGCCACCTCTGCTCCTCCCCATGAGGTGGACAAACGATGGAGCAGAACAGTCAAGCCAAGGCTTATTTCAGCAGATTTTCGATTGCTGCATGCGGCCGACGAGGAGCGAACTGACCACTGAGGGATGTGACAGCTTATCCATCACCAGAAAGGGCTGGATAATCCCCTGCTGTCTTGTACAACCCAAAACTCAGCCTTGCTGGGCTCCCTGCAGGCATTTGGACTGTGGGAGGCAAGGCAGATTCAGATGGTTGTCACAGTCCATCCTGCCATCAGCATCTACGGATGTTCCACCAGGGCCAGTTGTTCTTGGCAGGAGGCTGGAAAGACACAGGGGAAGGCTGCAGAGGCTCAGAATTTCCCTTCTTAAGTAGCAGGATCACCCCTGGAGCCAGGTGGATCCATCAGTTTTCAGGGCTGTAGACTGTGGTGCAATGAGGAAAGCTGAGTGTTGCTGGCACCAGCACTGAGCGTGGCTGGGGAGAAGAGCCAAAAATGCACCTTTGTCTTGTGGTGCTCACAGGTTGCTCCTCATGGGTTCTGCAAAGGGTGCTGGAGGAAAATGGCACCAAAACCGTCCTCGGGAGAGGTGCCTCTCTGTGGCTGGTGGGGTCTGCAGTGTGGGGACAGGAAATGTCTTCCTGCCATGGGGGAATATGGGTGGTAGAGCACTTATCCCTGCCATGCTGTCTTCACATCGTGTGTCCGTGTGGTGGCAGAAGGAGGAGACACAACCTCACTGATGGTGGATTTGTTCCTTAAAGTGGTTTTTGCTTGTGTCTTCTGGGGTTAGAAGCCAACAGGACACAAAATGGGCAGAGAGTCTTGTCAGAGACAGGATGTCAGGGCAGGATGGGGTGGAGAACCATGGAGACTGGGTTGGGTTTCCATGAAGAATGAATTTGGTTTTACTCGTTATTTACTTCACTTTTTCCAGAACACGATGTTCAGCACAGGCAATCCTGTGCTCTTGGCACAGTAAGCACAGAAGAGCAGGACTAGTTGGAATCATAGAATATCCTGAGGTGGAAGGGACCCCCAAGGATCACTTTTGGCTCTGCACAGGAAAGCCCCAAAAACCCCACCATGTGCCCGAGGGTGTTGTCCAAACACTTCTTTAAACTCTGGAAATAGGAATAACCGAAGAGAAGTCAACTTAAAGGCAGGGCAATGCTTCTCCATCCCCCTTCTCGACTTTCTGGCCTACCCTGCAGTGGCCAGTCCCAACAACACCCCAGTTTCAGGTCCTGGCAGCTGGTACCCAGCCGGGCCTGCCAGGCCGGTGCTGCCTCAGCTCCCCAGGCCCTGGGCTCTCACTGGGGCTGACGGGGCTTTTCTGGATTTCGCCCAGGTGGTTGGAACTCGTGGTCGGCTTGGGGCGACTGCACCAAGGACTGCGGGGGCGGCCTGCAGACCCGCATGCGCTCCTGCAAGCCCCTTCCCAACGAGGGCCTGGCCTGCGAGGGAGTCCTGGAGGAAGGACGGCTGTGCAATAGGAAGGCTTGCAATAGTAAGTGGAGGCATGTTCCCCTTGCACGCGCGGGGCCGGGGCGCCCTTCCCGGGAGGAGGAGGTTGGCCTCATCCCCATCGAGGATGGAGGGTGCTCCAGAGGCTCGGGGGAAGCGGCCCCAGGGCTGTGTTGGAGCAGGAAGCCCAGGGGAACTTGAGGATCCGGCTGTGCATGGCCCTGCCCGTCCCTGCCTGTCTCGCATGCACGCGCACACGTGCTGGCACAGTCTTCCTGCACCTTCCGGGCCTGCAGCCCAGAGAATTTATAGGAATCCATGTATAAGCAGGCTTGCAGCAGGTTTTCATATGCTGGTGGTAAATCTGCCATGTCCTCAGAGGCATTTTTTTCGGTTCTCCCAAATAATTAAAGCTGAGAGGGATGTCAGTCTTGCTTCTTCTGGGTTTCGTTCAAGAGCAGTGAGTCTGTCCCTTTCTTTTACAAATGGAAGCCCCCAGTGATAAGATGTGGAGAAAGATCTGGCTGTTAGACAGGGATTGAGTGATGCTCCACTCTCTCTCCATAATGCATCCTCTTTCCAGGTCCTCTTCTCCAGTGAACAGGGGACAGAGTGCCCACACCAGTCAGATGTTGATGGGTGAACCTCCAGCACTTTCATCCCCAGTTCTTCTTTTTCTTAAAGCTGAGTTAAGAGGGGGATGAAGAGGAAAAGCCAACTGCAGACACAGCTCAGCTCAATAAATACGAACAAATGGCTGATTATAATTATTCCCTTCTTTTTATTTCAAATTCAGAGTAGAGAATGTTTGAATAACTCCTCTGACTAGTCAAATAAGTAAGGAAAGTTCAACTGTCTTCAAAGGCTGGGAAGTATCTCCTGGAAAGGGGGAAGTTAAATAAAGGGACATAAATATATTCCTCTAATAAGGGCTAAAATGATTTCATGCATTTTTTAACATTTCCATAAATTTAAAATATGTTGCAATTAGGCTTAGACTTTTTTTTTTTTTAATGAAACCTGGTATATTGAATTCCATCTCCTTGACTCACAATTGCTAAATTCTCTTTGAGGTTTGCCCACACCAGGGATATTTAATCTGTGTCTCCCATGCTTGGTGGCGACTTTGTTCTCATGGCTCAGCTGTGGCTTGAAGTAGGGAGAGTAGGAGTGCAAGGACCTGGAATCTGGTCCTGAAAAAACATCCAGCTGTGGGATTGGGGTGTGCCTGAGTGGAGTTGGAGGAAAGGCCACACTGTTCGTGGTGAACAATGTGTGAAGGAAGAAGGTAGAGATGGCACTGGGAGTGAGAGCAGGATTTGCAGGGCTGGTCGTTCTTTAAACATGGGACAACAGGAAAAAAATCTCCTTTTTGTGTCCTTCCTGTGCTGGATGAACTAGGGGGGACTCAGTTCCCCAGATTCCCTTTGCAGGACATCCTTCCTCATCTCTAACCATCTTCCAAAGCCTCCATGGGACCTGTTTGATTCTTTCACAGCCATCTTGAAGTGGTGAGAGGGGGGAAAACCCTGTTTTCCAAGGTGAAGACCCTGTTTTCCAGGGCCAGCCTCATCAGCACTGAGCAAGGAGTGTAACATCTTCCCTTGATCTTCCCCAGGGGCAAAATTTTGGTTCTTCTTCATGGTAGATCTCCTGAGGCTTTGGTGGAGAGGGGCAGGATGGGGTGGAGAACCATGGAGACTGGGTTGGGTTTCCATGAAGAATGAATTTGGTTTTACTCGTTATTTACTTCACTTTTTCCAGAACACAATGTTCAGCACAGCCAATCCTAAGTGCAGAAAACCTGGAAGGACTATGATTTGATAAATTATTTCACTCCTCTTCCTGTCCTTTTTCCACTGCATCCCCAGTCAATTCCTCCTCCAAACTGCAATGAGATTAGTTCAGCTCAGATTATTTGGGAAGAAGGAATTTTGAGCTAAGTGGAAAGTCCTAGTTTGGAAGGAGAGTCCACCCACAGAGTGGGGCAGCACAAACTGATTTATTCAATTGGAATAAATAAATAAATTCTGATTAATTATCCCAAGATCCTCTTTTCAGACAAACTGCGGAGCTCCATTTTGATGTTTTCATGCTGGAAAGGATTTGTGGGGATATGTGAGCAAAAAATCTTTCCAGAAGCGTTCTCCATGCACGTCTTGAGGTCTGTGTCCTACTTCAAGATAAACCTGTATCTCTTCATATGAAAACTGTTCACTTGGCTCTGAACTCGCCTCTCAGTGTATGTGCCTTGTTGCCTTTACTCAAGGAGATGCACTTTTGACCCAGAAAGGGTTTCTAATTTTCTTGCATGTATCACTTCCTTCTCGTTACTTTGATCTGCACCAAAACCTAAGAGGATTTAAAAGTAGAATAGAAATCCAGTTTCAAATGTGTCACTGTTATTTTCATATTGACTTTTGCTCATAGATTTGTTAGGGATGAGTAGAATGCTCATCCTTCCCCTGGAAGTGTTATTATTCTAAGTGCTCATTATAAGCTGCAGTTAAGGTTCAAATTTTCTTTTTTTTAATTAAAAGAAAAAAATTAAGAGAAATTGAAAAAAAAAAATAGAGGGATCGGCCAGGACAACAACTTTATCCTGAATTGTTCAGCATTTAAGCAGCTTGTAATAATTCCTGACTGCCTCTCCAGGTACTGTGGAATAGCTGAGATCTTAATTTTCTAGTAGGAAAAAAAATCAGGAAAAAAATATTTTCCTTGAACAAAGGGCCATTTGTAATCCTGATAAAACAGCAGTACAAAACAGGGATGAGCACTCTGATATTTCCCTCTTTGCTGTGGAGGTAAATTGAACCTTGCCCACTGAGAAATTGCTGGCTAAGAAAGTCAGGTTAGAATAACACAGGCATCCTTCAAAACAAGGATAAACCCATCTCTTTTCTTTAACTTCTCCTTTCTCACTTCTGCTAAAGTGGCTCAGAAGCTGATGGGTGATGAGCAGGAGTGTTTTAGCTGTTTAATCAGATCAGATCTCTGGGGCAGGTTCTCAGAGTGCTGACACTCGGCTCCCTGGAGCTGCTGAGAGGAACTTTCCTGGAAGTTCTTTGAGGGTTCCATTGGTTGTTTTATTTTGCCAGGCCACGGAAAATGTTTCAGAGCGTTCTTGTCACACAACTCCTCCCCCAGGTGGACCTTTCCCAGGTCCTGCCGCTTTCCTCTTCCCGAGCTGCCCTGGGTGGGCCTTCAGCAGGTCTCAGCATGCAGGAGTGGGAATGGTTGGAAAAACCTCTCTGTTTTTCCAAAAGGTGTGACTCGTGCCAGCCTGGTCACCAAAATATGGGTGCAGACACCTGGGACCCAGAGCTGAGTCCAAACTTGTTGTCTGGAGGCCACAGAGGTTGAAATCAGTGCACAGGGGTGGCTGAATGACTCCACAGATACCATTTTTATGTGGTCCTCGTGTTTTCCCTCTCATTTGGGCCCTCATCTCTGCTGATTCATGTGATAGAGTCTCTTGCTTGATGACCTTCTGGCTAAATTTCCCCAGGGATACACACCCAAACACAGCAGGAAGCGAGCAAGGTAAGTTGTCCATGGGCAAAACCAAAAGCTGTGAAACACTGAGGAAAAACTGTATTGAAGGCTCATCCCAAACTGGGAGGGAAACTTTGTCTGGTAGCAGCAGCTTGGCTTAGGCAGAGCCTTTATTTGTGGCAGCTCAAGAGATGTACTCTGAAGGAAAACACTGCATTTTTGTCATAATTCTGATTTTTCCTTGCTAAAGGACTTGGTGATATCTCCCTCTCCAGCACAGGGGAGATTTCCTCCATCTCTTGGATTTGGGCAGGAGCTGCTGTTTTGTTGAGGGAGGGAAAACAGTGCCAACCCAAATGTGCCTGCACAGGAACTTCCCAGGTCCACCCACTGTGGATGGAAAAGGGATGTGCTCCAGAGGCTCTTCTTGGCTGCAAGGTTCTTGAAGCTGTGTTTGCTCACAGCCTGGCAGGCAGAGGGTCCCCACAGGGAGCCTGGATGGACAACATCCCAACCAGAGGGGAAGTGTCCCAGCCCTGAGCCTGGTGTGGGAGCTCGGCAGTGCCGGGGAAGCGTAAGAACAATCAGAGATGTGGGCAGCCTGCTTTTATTCCTGGGGAGTGAGAACCAGCAGAGGAGCCAGCTGAAATCCTGCCATCCCATCTGGCAGAGGCTGCGCAGAACCATCCCTGACATTTATGGATATGCAGATTGGGAAGACGCAGCTCCCCACGGCCGGGAAAGGAGTGACCTCACCCTGACATCAGGTGCAGGAGGGTGGCACTGGCACAGTCTTGTCGTTGCAGGCTGGATTTTCAGCATCCAGCAGGTTCAGGATGGAGCCCTTCATCCATGTTAGTGGTGTGAAGGAATGCATGTTCCACATGACACTCCCAAGGCGGAGCCTCAGTCTCAGTCTCTGCCGCCCCTCATTCTCATTTAAAAAAAAAACCTAAAAAAATAAAAATAATAATAAAAAAAATGCTGCAACCATGGAGCTGAAATACCCTGGGCATGTATGGGAGCATCTTCATTCCCTGCAGGCCAGGCTAGAACTCACTGCAAGCTGAAAGAGTTCCTATAGGTACCTCCTGCTGCTGCTGCTTCTGCTGCTGCTGCTGCTGCAGAGACTTTACCCTGCCCCTTTTTTTGCTGGTGGTTCAGGCATTTCACTTCTGAGAGTCACAGATCCCCCCCAGTGATGTTTTCTCAGACCTCAGATGTTCAAATCAGAATGCTTTGGGTCATTTCCTTCACTGGTGTAATTGCAATATATCTGGTGGCCTCCAAAACGACCCTCTTCTCCATCCACTGAGATTTTGGGATTTAGGGGTTGTTGGTGATTCTGTGCTTCTCATTTTCACTCTTTATCAGCAGACAGATGCCCCAAAACCTCTGTGGCCACCACTTTTCCTTTCTGTTTTACTGCACTGAGATTCATTCATCCTATTTGAATGTTTTGGGTATTTTTAATAATGTCTCTCCCCTCTTTGCTCTGGTTCATCCTTCCATTCCCACCATCCCACCTCGCCTGAATAATTTTCACGATCCTGCTATTTGCTTTGCCTCTCCTGTTTGGGGGATGAGTGCAGAGTGTGTAGCTGTGCTGAGACATGTTTGGATGTTGAAAACTTGGCCCACAGCACTTCAAAGTCTCTGCCTTTATCCTATTTTTCCCTTGGTTGTGCTGCAAGGGGCTGTCTGACACACTGCATGTTCTCATTAGAAGTGTTGGTCACCTGCTTCCTATTCCCACTCCTGCCAGCACAGATCATCCTCCACATCCACATTTGAGCTGTGTTCTTTCGAAATCTCATGTATTCGCCTCTGCTTGCAATTGAAACATCCCTGTGTTGGTTCCAAGAGCATTATCCCTCTCTTCCTCCTGTCAGGATTTGAAAGGTGCTTGGGTTTCTCGTGCCATTCTCACTGCGTTTATGCAGCTGGGATGTAAATTGAGTCTAGGTCTTCCCTGAGTCCTGGAATTTCTCCTCTCCACTGACCCTGCTGTGGGAAAAAGGCTGGTGAAATCCAACCAGTTCCCTACTGCCTTTAATTTTTGACCTCCACTCTGTAAAGTTCAGGTACCCACAGCAAAGCAGCACTTGCACCAACTTCCCCGTGTTCCTGAGGGACTTGGTGTTTCCCTGCTTCCTTCAGAACCAGGATTGGTTTGTGCATCTTTCCAAGGAAGCTGCCCAGGTTAAATCTCAGCTGTGCTCTGTGTTAAATGGAGACAAACTGACTTCTCTGCACATCCTTTTCCAAAGGGGAGGAAGGTTTCCTGGAGCAGTGGAGCAACCCTGGCAGGGGAGAAGTTTGGGGGAAGCTGGAAGGGTCACTCATTCAGCCTCTAGGCCTGATTTGCTTTAATTAGCATGAGAAATAACATGATCTGTCATACCTGTCAAGGAGCAAAGGAAATCATTCAGTCCTTCAAGACTGGGATAAGTCACTAGGAGATGTCAGCAATGGGGCCCAAATAATTGGTGAGAGGAGGTTCAGGGTGTGAGACCTGCAATTAAACCTTTTTCTCTTTTATCCTTCCTTCCCTCTGTCCTGCCTCCTGTCTCTCTGTCCATCTGTGAGCACTGACTCCCGCTGGGATTTTCAATCCCAGGTTTTCCCTGTCACCTTCCTTGCTCTGGGCACCTGACAAAGCCATCCAAGCTCCACATCTACTCCTTGAAGCCCAATCCCCACTCTCTCCTCCCAGCTTAGTTAAATCTGTGGGAAGCCCATGGGATGTGCTGCAGATGGAGATTTTGTGTGTTCTTGTGAGATTTCATGGGGAGGGCTTAAATCAGAGCAGATGAAAGTGTGTGGGTATAGCCAGGAATGGGTGGTGGGGATGTGAGAAGTCCCAAATAGAATAATTTCAGTTGCCTCCTTACAAACACACACACAAAAAAAAGAGTATTGGGAAACTATTTAGAGTTTGTCTTTTTTAAACTGAATCTCCCAGAGGAAAGTTCCATAATTTATAGATATTAAAAACATAGGGTTTGAGACCTTTCTATTCCAGGAAAGAGCCAGACAAAAACAAGGTGTTTGCAAATCTCAGGGTGTTTGAGGTCCTGGTGTCTGGCTGTGGGTATCTTTCCCCTGAGGATGGCAGGTGGGTGACTGCCCAATCCCATCCCTTCCAGCTAGCAACCAGCTGGTGCTGGGAAAGTTTGGAGGAGTCCATGTGACAATTCCTAGACTCCTCAAGTTCTGCTTTCAGGCAGCACTGATGGTAAATAATACAATTTCACAAACTATCCCCTGATCCAAACTGCTGAATATAAAGCCTGGCTCCTGGCAGGGACTCTCTGAATCATTCCTCTGCCTCCTCTGCTTTCCCTTTTTGGATGGCAATAAAGACTCCTGCCACCACACTAAGCTTCATTAACCTTTATTAATTTTCTCAGGGTTCCGGGATCAAATTTGTCACCATTTCATCTCTTGGCAGTTCGTACTTCTTGAAAAGATGTCTGACTGTTTTACCTCCTTGGGGGAAAAGATCTTCTGTCTGGTACTTGCTGTTTGGAAACAAATTGGCTGCCAGATCACAGATTACTCGGGCTCAGCTCTGCTCTCTGCTATTCCATGTGACTCCGATGGAGTCAGCTGAGCTTTCCTGATTTACGGAGGCACTCCTGGTGGATGGGATTTGGTTGTTATTGCTGGGTTGTTTCTCTCTTTGCTAAGGAGGGCTGCAACGTGTCCAATAATACAGACTACAGAAATTTTAGTTTTCCTCTCCAGCCAGTTCAGGGCTGATCCACACGGGATGAAAATAGAAAGCTGGTGGAGTGTGGGCTCAGAAGGAACAGTTAAATGCCTCTGATTTACAGTGGATGCATTATTTACCTTCTGAACTCAACACCGTGGGCTCCACTGGGAGATTTTCAGTAGGACATAAGGGTCAGGAGCTTGTCTCTCATTGAGATGGAAAAGTTCCCAGTTATAGCTCTGTTGGTACTTTGCTGATGCCAGAATTTCTTCTCTCCTTGTTGCTGGTGGCAGGGTATGGTCTGTGAAGGAGACATTCTACTGAGATATCCCTTTGCTTTCCACCTGCCTGCTCCACTCAGCATTTCCTGGTTCCTCTACGGGGCATTTCTAGGCAGGTGCTGGTTGCAAGGCAGAATTTCTCACCAAAAACTTGGTGGCACTGCCAGTCACCGCCATAAATCTCAAAACACATCTAGGGATGGTGGGATTCAGTGCCAGCATGTCTGAAAAGGATAAGTCCTCCTCAAGCTCAGCAAGGAGTGCAGACACCCTAGAAAACCACCGAAATTAATTAAAGACTGGACATAAGAGATCATACTCTGAATGGTCCCAAATCTCACTCAAAAAGGGGTCAAACCATCAACCAGCCAGTGTATTTCAGGCTGGCTGAAGACCTCGGGGCAAACTGGTGGCCAGGGGCGCTGGGGTTGGAAAGCAAGGTGGCCACGTCAGGGGAACGTCGCAGGTCGCTGTCGTTAATTCGTGTAACCTTTGTAGTGAAAGATCTTGCAGAGTGAACCAAGGTGTATTTACATGACCCATTACCTTGCCATAGCCAATGGACGCTATAATTCCAGAAGCCAATCGCTGAGGTCCACAGATAACAGAAAGCGAGAGGACCCTGACGAACTGCAGCACTACGGGTACCCTGCACCTCAAATAGGTAAGCTCTGACCTCCCGCAGCGGCCTCTGGAGCTGGGACACTGCTCTGGTCACTGCACTGCCCAGCTGGGCTGGGCTCTCTGCACTGTTTCAATGACCTCCCCTCCCCAACCATCTCCATCCCCCCCCGGTCAGTGTGGGCGACACTCCCCCCCTGTTGTCACGCGCTGGACAAATGGTCATCGCCCCGTTTGTGCCCATGCCATCACCCCGCAGGGTTTTGTGTTGTCGCCATCCGCCAGAGAAGGCAAAAAGGGACAGACACAAAGCCCTGACAAAGAGCATCCATCTCACAGAGCGCTTTCCCATCACCCTGCCTACTCCTGAGTCACTGCTTTGTCTGAATTACCCAGCCACACGTGGTCCATGAAGCCAAAGCTGACCTCGCTGCAGTGCAGCCTCTTTGCTGATGTCCATGTCATGCCTTGCCATCGACTGTGAGAGAGGGTGAGCAGGGTGTGGTGGGGAGGGAGCAGGTTTGGTTTTCTCCATCCTTGGGTCTTTAGTGCTGTACAAGGACTTGTCTCTGGTAGGTTCTGCAGCAGGACCTTCCGCCCTTCTGCCACGGAAGGGGAATAAGGTGTAGTAATATCAGCGTGATCTGGGAGCACGGGAATGAATTGGACCTAGATCCTGCACCAGGTCCAGTCTGCACCATCCCTGGAAGTGTTAAAGGCCAGGCTGGATGGGCAACCTGATATAGTGGAAGGTGTCCCTGCCCATGGCAGGGGGGTTGGAATGAGATGTTCTTTAAGGTTCCATCCAACCCAAACCATCCTTTGATTCTGTGATTCAGTCTGAAAAGGTTCTGTGCTCTCCTTTCATGGCTGTGTGTCATGGCAGGATCTCAACACCTTAGGGGTCTCAGGGAAAGCACAGTGTGCTCAACCTGACTCCGGTTATAACCTCTGCCCAGTGACCTTGGCAGCATTTCATGCTCTAGAAAGGCTTCATGGAGGTGATCTGATTATAAGGGAGAGAGGATCACATTCTGGTGTAGGTTACCTGTGCTCCACCCAGCCCGGGAGGACTCTGCCACTGTGCAACACCAGGAACCCATGTGGTGTGGAGTGTCTGGGGGTGACTGGGCAGCTGCTGGGGCTGTAGTTTTCAATACAAAGCAGGCAACAGCCTCAATTTCCTCTCTACCCTGCGCAGACTCTGCTGCCTCCAGTGGGAGCAGCTCCAGTGCCTGCAGGATGGATCCCTGGACTCTGGTAAAACCTGCAGGAAAGGGAGGACATTTGCACTGCTATAACCTGGTAAAGCTGAGTTTAATCTCTCCATCCAAATGCAGAGGAAAGGAAGGCACTTCCTTCTACCTCCTGTACCAGCCTGTAACTCAGCCACCAGGTTTATAGTTTTATATATTTCTTCCTGCCGTGCAGGTGGGTGCTGGATCAGGGCTCAGTGACATCTCTGGATCCGGGCTCAGCGGCATCTCTGTGACCTCCCTGCCATCGTGGCCACCGCTGTAGCATGGCTGGCTTGGGCTGTGGCATCCCTGAGGGCAGCATGGGCTGTTGTGCGTTGTCCTGCTGCAAGCTTCCCACATCCCTGTCGCTGTCCCGGGAGCACCAACTACAAGCTGATCAAGGAAATCAGGATGGAGGAGATACAGGCAGAGGGTACAGTCCAGCAAGGGATTAGAGGGAATTTTTAGCTGAGGATGCCAAAGCAAAGCTGACATCTTCCCTATGGGCACAGATTGTAGGGAATAAGATATTTCACATCTGCTCAAGACCTGGAAAAAGATGAAATACAAAAATCAGCTGATGCCAGCCTTAAGGACTGTGGATGAGGGGACAGCCCTGTCCAGTTGAAGAGCAGCATTTTCTCCTGCCAGCCCTTCACATCCCTGGTGTCCAGGTGCTGTTGGCCCCCAGGCTCTGGCGGGGCTGTGCTCTCAGCCAGGGTGCTGCTGGCTGCCCACGTTACTCTCCCAGCAACAGCACAAGAGCCAGACCCAGCCCAGCAGGTCCCTGGAATGGCTCAGCCCACAGGAGGACTCTGCCAGCAGCAGGATGTGAGCAGGGAGGCGTCTTGCACATGGGGAGATGTCAGACTGACAGACCCCAAAAGAGAAAGGGCTCCTGGCAGGGGCTGTGCTGCTCTGCTTGTGCCGAGGGGAGAAGAGTCGCGAAGCAGCTGCAGGCACTGATGGGGACACTGCAGCCAGGAGCTGGAATGATCCTGGATTGCAGTGCTACATCCTCATGGATTAGCACCCGGTGTGTCTCATTCCGCAGCACCTGCTGCACCCCCTCCGTCTGCTGCAGCTGTGTCTGTGGGAGCAGCAAGGGCCATCTGCCCACTTCAAGTGGGGTACTGAGCCCTGAAAAATCCTGTGGGACACTCCTGTTAATTCCCAAGCTAGTCTGGGGCACGACAGGACTAATCAAAGGTCAATCCTGCTGAGACAGCTGCCTGCAGGCACCAGTGATGATCCGGGGCTGGGCTTGGCCCCTTCTCCTCTGGGGGTGAAGACAAATTTGGCTGGAGCCCCTCTGCTATGAACACAGGCTGAAAGACTTTGGACTGATCAGCCTGGAGAAGGGAAGGCTCTGGGGGGATCTTGGACTCCCTTCCAGTATCTAAACATTCTCCAAGAGAGCTGGAGAGGGCCTTTGGACAAGGGCTTGGAGTGCCAGGACAAGGGGGAATGGATTTAAACTGAAGGAAATAAGATTTAAATTCAATATTAAAACAAAAATCTTCATTATGAGGGTGGTGAGACCTTGGCACAGGTTATCCAGAGAATCTGTGGCTGCCCTATCCCTGGAAGTGTCCAAGGCCAGGCTGGATGGGGCTTGGAGCAACCTGGGATAGTGGAAGGTGTCCCTGCCCATGGCAGGGGGGGTGGAACGAGATGACCTTTAAGGTTCCTTCCAGCCCAAGCCATTCCATGATTCTATAATCTCTGGCAGGTTTAATTATAAAACGGCACTGAGCTGGACTAGACAGCTTTCAAACCCAATGAACATCATAGACTTCTTGCCATGATATCAAGAAACAGAGTCAGAATCCACTTCTGGGATGAATAATTGCAATACACTTCACTCAGTAATTTGCATTTGCTGCCATTTGACCCACAGGAGTGCAGAAATTCTTCTCACTCATAGTTTTGATGATGGGCACTATTGTGCTTCTCTTGAGTAGAGAGCGAATTTGTCTCATGCCTGAGAGTGTCTCAGAACTGGGTCTCGCTCGGTTTGAAAATTAGTTAAATTTGTGCAAGGTTTGAGACTAGGCTGGACGTAATGTCCCAGTGGTCTGAGATAAATTGCTTGGTTTCAGAATGACACCAAGCCCAAGGGAGTCACTAGCACTTAGAAAATAAACTGTATCATGTGTTTAAAAGCCAGGGATTCGTGCAAAGTGAGGGATAATAGTTCAGGAGATTTGCCTCTAAGCACAGCTATTTCTGCTGTGAAAGAGCAAGAGACAGAAATAAGAAAGAGGAGAGAGGCAGGAGAGGTGGAATTTGGTTCAAAGATGCCATTCATTCATCCAGTGACACAGTAACTCATCTGAATATGGAGATTGCAAAACCCCAGCTGGGTCTGAGGGGGAGGTTGGTGGCGTGGTAAGCTCTCCAAGCTGTGAGCTGCTGATGGAGGAGGTCCCTGTGTCTCCATCCCACCTCTCCCCTGTCCCATCTCTGGCCTCCCAGAAAGATTGTGGGACCCAAACTTGGAGTATTTAACTACCAAAAATCCCCCATCTGCCTGGCACTGAGGGACTGGGGGCTGCTGGGTGCAGAACTGGGGAGGTTGCTCAAGGTGGGTGGAGAAACACAAAGGCATCGCTGGTTCATGGAGCACCCAAGCGGGCAGGGGAGCAGGAATGGTTGGGATCTGTGGGCCAAATCTTCTGGAGTCTGGGGCTCTGTGAATGGCAAATGCTGCAGTGATGGTACCATGAAAGTAATTTGCTGGTGGTGAGCTTAGAGCGTGGCAGGACTCTGGGTCTGACAGAGCTGGTGGAGTTCCTTGTTGGAAAGGCAGGAAAATCGCCATGGAAATGCAGATTTCTCTCTACCAGGAGATCTAATTCTCGTGAAACCGGATATGGGACTGATGTTTTCCTGAAGGCCCAAAGGCTCAAAACACACCAATGTCTCCTACATGTCCCAGGGAAAGACCAGTGGTCCATAGCTTTCATCTAACTGGGACCAACTGGGCAGATTAATGAAGCAAAATGGTTTTGAGCAACTTTGGCTTAATGAACAACAGCAGTTACATCTCATGACAATCATTGTGATAGCACAGATGAGGTAGGGAAAGGTTGATCCTCACCTCCACCTCTCCCTATGTCCAGACGATAAATGAAGGAGCAGAAGTCTGTTCATTTTACAGCAGGGACAGGTCTTCTTCTACGCTTTTTCCCCTCAACACATATTAATTAAACAAACTCCTATCAGGGGATGTATTTTTAATTCCTAGCTGCTGGAATGACAGGAGACATTCAAGGCAGATGCGCTGAAAAGCATGACACAAACCAAACAACACAGCTAACTAGCAAAAATCCCAAAGAGCAGATCGATGAGGGCCACAAACGCTTGGAATCCTGCATGAAATTTCACTGCATGTGGAGAACACAAGTAAATATATATAAATAAATATACCACCTCCCTGAAAAAGCCAGACATGCACAGTTTTAGGTAATATTGGGAAATTCGGTGGTCTCCAGCCTTTACAATCCCCACCACAGTTCCTTCTCTGATATTTTGATGCAGCTGGTTTATAACCCTCACTGGGATCTCCAGCTGCAGAGTCTCTTTCCTGCTCCACGTTGCAGCTGGACAATTTAATACAGCATCCTCTGCCCTGCTTTCTTTGGGGAGGGGCTGGTGGTGTGGGATAGCACACCCAAGTGCTGGCTGCCAGGCTGGATGACCCTTGGCATCATATTTACCTATTCCACCCAGTGCTGTGATTCTTCTCGTCACCCACAGTCTCCATTAGGGATGAGACACGAAGCAGTCTGAGGTTTTGAAGAATTTGGCACGAGAAGGGGTTGCCCCTCTGTTATGCTGGTGTTTATTTTGCCATATGCCTGTGTTCTATGCATACCAAATGTAACATTCCAGGTTTATTATGTGTAATTATTAGCAACTCATGAAAAATATGAAAACCCAAACAATGCATGGCTCAATTAAATGGAACTGAGCCAGCTTTTTATTTTCATGTGGGGAAGAAAAGCATTTTGTCAAGGGATAGAACATTGTCTATGAAAATTAGTGGAAGACTGTCCTTTCCCTGCTCATTTCACACTTAGGGTGACTTACTTGGAGGTTGTGGCTGCTGAAACAGCCCCAGCAGGAATATTAGTGACAAAGGGAATACATCTCAGAGCTTTTCACTCCCATCAATGGGATATTTTTAGTTGCTTTTCCAATGCTCCCCCATCAGATAAGCAGTTGATAGGGGCTGTGTGATGCCCTGGAAGAGTCAGCCTTGTTCTGTGTCACATGCTCACAGCAGATCTCCACAGGTAAAGGAGATGCCGAGAAAACTCTGTGGGATTTCATCAGCTGACCCTTCTTAGGCACTGTCACCTTCTACTTTGTCAGCTCCTCCTCTGCCAATCTGCACTGGCAGGGGCTGTGAGAAGAAGGGGTTGAATCCTTAAAACTGAACAATTTATGGATGTATTTATTCTGTCTAATTGTTGTTATTACAGTCTCTGGAGGAGGTTACCTATCGTAGCTCACATGGTTCTGGAGAGCCTACACCAGCTTCCGTGGTGGAGTTTGATCTTCCCAGTGCCCTGATGCTTCCACAGCATCCTTCCTATATTTTTTTCACATGTGTGTGTGTGCTACAGCTCTACAGACAACCCAAAAAAAAAACCCCTTTAGCCCATTCTCAACTCTCACATTTTCTCCCCAATGCCCTCACACCCTCCCACCCATCTTGTCACGCCCGCCTGCAGGACACATTGCAGCCCCACAGATCTCACAACTGGCCCAGCGTCACTTGGAAATCTCTTCCCTGGAGATCCAAGGATGCCACATCCTCACCTTCTGTTCCAAACCCCCACAGGTGACCCTGCAGCAGAGGAGTGGTCCCCGTGGAGTGTGTGCTCAACCACCTGCGGGGAGGGCTGGCAGACCAGGACCAGGTTCTGCGTTTCGTCTTCCTACAGCACCCAGTGCAGTGGCCCTCTCCGGGAGCAGAGGCAGTGCAACAACTCTGCCGTGTGCCCAGGTATTGGTGGGCAGCAGGGGAGGGAGATCAGCTGCCTGTGGTAACTCCACTGGGATATTTCTGGGAGGCCCTGGCACAGGTTGCCCGGAGAAGCTGTGGCTGCCCATCTCTGGAAGTGTTCCAGGGTAGGTTGGATGGGGCTTGGAGCAGCCTGGGATAATGGAAAGCAGGTGGAATTAGGTGATCTTTCAGCTCCCTTCCAAACCTAACCATTCTATGAATCTGTAATTCTTGGAGGGAGATGGCTTTTGTTCCCTGTTCCTTCCCTTTATGCCTTAAGGCCTCATGCAAACTCTTGCTAGACCAAGCGCCACGAGATGGGCGCCTGCTTTGCATGGTGTGGACAACTCCATGCTATCTAAAGTCCATGAACTCAGTACACCTGCAGGCAGGTGCCCTTTGGGATGTTTCTAGGTCAGGAATAATTCTGATGAAAAAGTACATTCTGGGGAGCCTGGAGCCTTCAAGGAAGATGGAGAGGGATTTTTTACAAGAGCATGCAGTGGCAGGACAAAGGGGAATAGCTTCAAACTCTAAAAAGAGAGTAGGTTTAGATTGAATGTTAAGAAAAAATCCTTCCCTGTGAGGGTGGTGAGGCCCTGGCACAGGTTGCCCAGAGAAGCTGTGGCTGCCCCATCCCAGGGAAGTGTCCCAGGAAGTTAGAGGGACCTGGGATAGTGGAAGGTTTCCCTGCCCAGGGCAGGGGTTGGAATGGGATGATCTTTGAGGTCCCTTCCAACCCAAATTATTCTACGTTTCTGTGATTATTTTGAAAAGTTATGCTGTTAAACCTGGTGTATTATTCACTTCTCCTGACCAGCAACATCACTGTTCAGAAAAAATTCTATGACAGTGAAACCACCATCTGTGGTGAAATCACCATCCGTGTTCTTTCCTATATTTCCTCTTCTGGGTATCTCTTATCACGCAAGATGCCTGGTGAGAATTAGTTTCGAACCCCCTTTCTTGGCACTGGGGCATCACTCACTGTTAGCAACTGATAAAGGACTGGAAAAGTCCCTAAAGTCCCTGGGGTTTTTGGGCTTTTTCTTTTGGGGTTTCTTCTTTTTCCTGAAGAATTATTGATTTGGCATTAGCTTATCTAGTAAAGCTGGAAAGGATGAGGTCCCTTAAGAGAGATCAGTACATTCTTATAACATTTGGCCTCTGGAGATTACAGTGACTAAAATTCCATAAATAACTTGGCCAGATTAGATTAGATTATATTAGATTGGATAACATTAGATTAATATAGATTAGAAGGCTAATTAGATTAGATTAAAATCGATTAGATGTCTAATTCCAGGAGCTACCAGAGATGGCTTGAGTACTCTTGGAGGATGTTGTCCATTCCATTTTACTTTTTGGAGTCTCCCTAGCTTTGCTTCTGAGGTGTCACTGACCTATGAAAGTAATCAGGAGACAGACTACATCTTTTCTGAAAGCCTTAAAATATTGTAGTCTTTGAGGATTCAATGAGAAAATGTTGGGAGGGAGAGAAAGAATGGCAAGAAGCGACAAAATGATGGTGATGATGCTTCCCTAAGGGGTAGTGGGGTTTTATTCCTTTCTAGCTAAATCCATCTTTTGCTTAAAAAATGCCATGTTGGCTCAAAAAATCTGAAAAATTAAGGTCAACTAGAAGTACATTGTGGTTTATTTCAAAGACTGGAAAGCAGCAGACACTTGGTGTTGATATCAAAGCATAAAAATTACTTGATGTTCCTCTTGAACGTTTTGGGCTGGTTTGTTCTTGAACTTCCCACACGCTGCTCATTCTGGGTTTGGAAGAAGCTGTACCCTGTGGGCTCCCTCACTTCCTCAGACCTCTGGAAAAGAAAAATCACTTCTCCTGCTTCCCTTGCAGTGCACGGCACCTGGGACGAGTGGTCTCCATGGAGCCTGTGTTCCTCCACTTGTGGGAGAGGCTACAGGGATCGGACCCGCACCTGCAAGCCCCCCCAGTTCGGGGGGAACCCCTGCGAGGGCCCAGAGAAGCAAACCAAGTTCTGCAACATCGCTCTCTGCCCAGGTAGGAACAGTCACAGATCTGAAACCTCCCCTCCAGCAGGTCTCCCCAGTTCAGACGCCCTCAAGGCCTGTAGATGACTCCAATGAAGTTCTGAACTACCCCAAGGAGGATCCTGAGGAAAGGATTCATTGAAAAAGCAACCCAGAGGTGTTTTCTGGGGGTGTTCAGCTCAGAGATGTCTCAGGTTCAGGTTTACCCTGTGTGATCTCTTGCACAGGACACTCTTACATGGATTGGATCTGGATGCCACTGCTATTTCCAAGACCATCTTAAGCTTCTCACCCGTTCTCCCCATTGAATGGTTTAAAGTTATTTTGCCTGACTGGGTTCATAGTGCTGGAATTAATTAATAGTTTTACTTATCTGTGCATTAATTCAATATATATGCAAGTTTTCTTTGTGGCTG
Source organism: Erpornis zantholeuca (assembly GCA_013400515.1). Taxonomy (NCBI): domain Eukaryota; kingdom Metazoa; phylum Chordata; class Aves; order Passeriformes; family Timaliidae; genus Erpornis; species Erpornis zantholeuca. Next base: position 138,804 of record VZTN01028756.1, read on the forward strand.
ATCCTGCTCTGGGTGGTGAGATGGACTCAGAGACTCCTGATAGCCTTCCATGCCCAATTTTATCTTTTCACCTTTTCCCTACCTCTAAATTTCACTTCCAAATGCCTCTCCTTGACTTTTGCTTTGAAACATCAGAAAGAACCTCAAGATGGAATTACTTTTACCACCTGGAAATCCACTTATGCTCCAGAGGCTTGTTTCCTCTGACAGGCCCTGGGTTAATAGGCCCCCTTAATTTGACTCTGGGTGTCCTGGTGAACATGATCTGTGCACAAGGGAGCTCCCCAAAACTCCCTCCCTATCCCTGGATAATGCCAACTGACATTTTTCCAGTTTAATGAGAATCATTATGAGACATTATTATGTCCCCGGAGGAGGAGAGGGATTGTGGGAGGGATGAGAATTTTGTGAAAACAGTGAGAAGCCTCCTGGCATTTCCCATCGAGTTTTCACTCCAAGTAACTATCCTTGGATATTTGGCCGCTGTCCAGAAGACTCTACTTGGAATAAGAACCTCCCAGACACCAAATTGACTCTGTCATAAAAAGACAAATTTAAGAAGTCAGAGCTGGCATTGCTTGGGCAATAAAGCATACCCTGAGTTAACATTGATCCATAATTAATTTAAATACAAATAAATACGCGACCGAAACCGCGGTGGAAAAGACAAGCAGCCCAACTGCAAGGCTTCAGCTCTAATTAGCGCCACAAAGGCAATCAGCAGCTTGGCAGCGCCAAATGAGAGCGGCGTTGGGGGAGTCATTGAAGCACAACAATGGGCGTTTGACACCCCAGACACTCGCAGTGTTCATTACCACCCTGCTCCGAGGATTTATCGCCACAGCCGACGAAAATGCTCTGCTGCAGGGACAGCAGAGCCTTTGTTCCTCAGGAGCTGTGGGTGCCACAGGCTGAGCCCCAAGTCCTTGGAAGAGGAAAAAAGGAGGAGGACAATGCCTGTCTCCTCACGGGCCCCACCAGGAAATGAACATTTTTGATAGATCCCCACTGTGGTGTAATCGTGGCACCAAACTTGGCTGTGGCTGCGAGGAGAACCCTTCAGCATCTTGACCACGACCAAATTCTGCAACAGTGCAAGTGGCTGGAGGGACAACACAGCCACCTTTGTTCCTCCTTTTTGAAAGACGTTTCTGAAATTACAGCCAATGAATAAATACAAGAAAATTACCGGTTCTAAATTCCTCACTGAACGACCAAATTATGGATGTTTTATTTTCCTACCTCCAAATGATTGCACTTCTGATAAGCTGCCAGTCACCAGCAGCAGGGAGGGTGTGGGAAAAATACAACTTTTTTTTTCAGTAAATGCAATTTTTTGGGTTAAATGTCAAATTTATCGTGGGAAGTGCAATCTCACTTTTCCAACATAGGGGAATGTTAATGAAGGATGGACACTATCATTATTAGGAAGAAATTCTTCTCTGTGAAGATAGTGGGGCCCTGGCGTGAGATGCCCAGAGAAGCTGTGGCTGCCCCTGGATCCCTGGAAATATTTAAGGCCAGGTTGGACGGGGCTTGGAGAAACCTGGGATAGTGGAAGTGTCCCTGCCCATGGCAGGGGAGTAGTGGTAAATGATCTTTACCTTTTCAACCCAAACCATCCTGTGATTCTGCGATTTTAGGATCAGTTCAAGGACACTTAGCAGCATAACCTTCAGTCAGAAAAGCCACACTAATTTGTATCTGGTAGGATTTACTTTGTGGAGTTTTGGATCATTTCCAGAGAACAACCACCTGTCAAACACCTCGTTTTTCATTTCCCCTCTCTGGGATTGATAGGCACTGGCACAAAGCCTTGAATTTATGCACAATGAAAACATAAATTTTTGGACTGTTAAAAACATGAGCCTTTTGGAAGTGCCTTTATGCCTGCCTGATTTTGCACACCTTGTGATCCCCTTTGAGTCAACAGTTGCTTATTTGGATGTTTTTAACGTTTTTTTTTACAGAGTTTGCAAACAAAAAGCTGCTCATCTGCAATGGGAATTACACAGAGCTGATCAATTCCTTGCAGTCATGTGAGGGACCAGTTGGCATTTATTTTTATTGGATGGACAAAAAAAAAAAAGAGCCGCAGTGTGATTTGTGCCAGAATTCAGACTTTTCAGGGATTCAGGTTGTTTTTCCTGAGTGATATCTAGCAGCTAATTAGATCTGAACAGAGCATGATGACCACTGTTAATGAGAAAAGTGCTCCAGGAAGAGCAGACTGGGTGATGGATCTGTTGATCAGGGACCAATTAGGGTGTAACTGCCACACTTGGGATTGCCTCAGTCCATACCATGATTATAAGACGTATTCCTATTTCTCTCCAACCCCGTCCCTATCATAACCTCCCTTGTCCCTCCTTCCTCTATTTAATTATCAAAGACACTGCTGGGTAGAAACATCTCCAGCCTGTCAGAGTTAATTCAGCCATGAGAGGAGTACATTGACCACACACACTCACCCTGTTCCTGGCCTTCTGTTGGAGCACACCTTTGCTCCCACATTTCCCAGCCAGCAGGAATGGTGGATCCCTGTCAATAACACTGTTGATTTGAGTTTCTGGGTGTGCTTTAGTGAAAAACAGAGCATTTGCATGCTCGAGGAAAGTCACGCTCCGCAGATTCATGCATTTGTAGCATGAATTAAGTTTTGCAGAAAAACGGGTTCCTTAAAAAAGTGCTGATGGCCCCAAATGGGAGATGTCATGGTAGTGTACTGATCCCTTCAAAGTGATCAGTGAAAACATGAGCCACGTCCTCTGGTGTGATGTCATGTTGTGATTAGCAATGTCATTAGTTTGGACTTTCATGTTGGAATGTGCAATATCAATAATTTCAACTTTTACGTTGTTATGTAGAGTGCAGAACATAAAAACTGAAATGTTACCGCACTTGCACCCTGTGGGACTGTTGGAGGCTGCCGAGGGTCCCAAAAATCCCCGTTGCCACAGTTGTCCAAGCTTGTTTTGACGCTCTGTCCCTTCTCTCAAGCTCTGTGCCTCTTTATCCTCCCCACCTCTGTCCCTGCTACTCAAAGCTTGGAGGCTCTTTCCGCGTGGCTCCCTCCAGAGGGAAAGATTTTCACATTCCGCTCGTTTTCTTTCTTTGGGCCACTCAGTGGACGGCAACTGGAACGAGTGGTCGAGCTGGAGCTCGTGCTCCGCTTCCTGCTCCAACGGGACCCAGCAGCGGACGCGGGAGTGCAATGGACCCTCCTACGGCGGAGCCGAGTGCCAGGGACACTGGGTGGAGACCCGGGACTGCTTCCTGCGCCAGTGCCCAGGTGGGTGACCAACCACTTCTTCTTTCTCTTGGGCCGTCTTCCTCTGCAGTCCCAGTAAAATGTTTCTTTGGGGGAGACTTGTGCTCTTTTCGGTGCAGTAAAAAGGAGGTGCCGTGCCAGCCAAAATCCGGCGCTGGCAAATGTTTCAGGAGACCCCAGAGAGGTGAGTGATTGCCCATGGAGAATGTGTCTTTCTAACCTTAGATTTCAGCTTTTCAGCATAATCTCAAAAAAAAAAACCAAACAAACAAACAAGAAAATATCTATTAAACCCTTCCCTTGCCTCCACAGGGCTTCAACTTCCCTCCTCTTTTTCTTTTCTTCCTCTCCTCCCACCATTTATATATTCCCAGTCATATTTGAAGCAAACAGGGAATCCTCCATTGTATCTCATCTTTAAACCTTATTAGTGAGAAGGTCTGGCACAATAAAGCCTTTGTTCATGTCTGTGTAAGACTTGTCACTTATTTTACTCATCTGTGACTTAATAATAATGACAGCAATAATAGTAATAATAATAATAACAACAGTAATAGTAATAATAGTAATAATATTTTTATTATTATTATTATTATTATTCCTACTGGAATTCATCCCAACCTACCTGTTTCCTCAGGGAACCCCTTTCCTCTCTGGTAGCACCATTATCTGCAGCATTTCACACAGGTATTGGATTTTCCTACATGGTCTCGAGTAGGTTTTGATGCTTTGGGTATGGTATCTCCCTCATTCTTTGCAGCTTAGGGAGATCTTCAAAGACAAAAAGGGGCTTCAGAACTCCTTTTTAGACAACCATGTCCCACTGACTTCAGAGTTGTCTGTGAAAGGAACTCGGGCCATAATTTCCGCTGCACAAAATGTCACTAAATAAAGCACCAGAATTTGGTGCTGTCCCTCTTCTTTGACAGTTTTCTTCTACTTCTTGGAGAAAACATGGATCTCCCATCCTCCCAGAAAGAATTATTCCACCCAAGAGGATGTGGTAACTCATAATTAAAGCCCAAATAGTAAAGAGCAGACTTGGGCCTTGTTCTAGTTCTGTCGCTGAGTTGTTGTGGCACAGCAGAGGAGAATGTTTGAGGGTTTGTTGTGAGGGCTAATTAACATTTTTATGGTACTTTGATAAATGCCATTGTTAATGTAAAAGAAGACACATTTCCACTGAATCAGGAAAGATGTTGGGAAAAGACGCAATGGAATGAGACAACATCCCAAACTTTTTTCCAAGGCACATGAAGCATCAGGGCAATGGAAACAGCTGGAGGGAGGCTTATTTGATGTTTCTTCGTGGTTCTTTGACCAAGGGCTCTGCTGGTCTCTCTAAATCCCTGAGCCAGACCTTCTCTGGGAAGAAGAAGGTACACACACATTGTACAACCCAAATGAACTCCAGATATGGAATTGGCCTGGCAGATGTGGATGCCAGGTTGAATCTCAGCTCATGGGAAGAGTGTTAAGGAGCACAGCCCCAAATCGCAGCCCAAGGAAAGAGATAGGGCTGCTTTTGCAGAGCCTGGAGGTGCTGAGGAGAAACACAAAACCACCCTTGGACTATTAAAGGCCTGATGGAATAGGAATGGGAACACTCAGATTTAATGTCAGTTGAAAATCAAACAAAGGTCCGAGGCAGGAGACCTCCCTTCCTACCAAGCCCTGCCCTACTCACCCTTTGTTCCTCTGCTCACCTTGGGATCTTGACTCCTTCTGTTGCAGATTATATTTGGGACATAACAGGCTGTTTCTCTCCTCTTTTTTTTTTTTTTTTTTTTTTTTTTTTTTTTTTTTTTTTGGGTTTTTTGTTTTTTTTTTTTTTGGTTTTGGTTTTTGGGTTTTTTTGGTTTTTTTTTTGGTTTTTTTTTGTTTTTTTTTGTTTGCAGTGGATGGGAAGTGGCAGGCCTGGGGAGTGTGGGGCAGCTGCACTGCCACGTGTGGAGGTGGCACTCAGAAACGTGACCGGGTGTGCTATGGCCCCTTCTTCGGTGGAGAGACTTGCCAGGGTCCCAAGGAGGAGTACAAGCAGTGCAATGACAGAAAGTGTCCTGGTATGTACCCCAGATCCCTCGTGCTTTCCTTTGAATGAGGCATAATTTTTGAATTTTGGATTAGGGAATGGCTCCCATGTCCTGGGTCAGAGAACTGAACACTACAAAGGGTTATATAATCTAATCAAACCCTACCGATGACCCAGGTACAAGATACAAGGTCTTGATTTAAGTGTTGCAGAATCCAATGTAACCACATGGTTTTCAGTGAATATTTGGTCAATCCCACCAGTCTTGCCTCAGTGGCTTTCATGTTTTTGTTGCTGTAGAAAAGAGACAATATTCGGTGGCAAAAACTGGCATCAGAGTCTCAAGTCCATGAAGCTGTTGAGTGCTGAGGATGCTGCAGAGGTTTCCCACTCTTTACCTCAGGGAAACCTGCACACCACTGGAAATTATAAAAAAAGGTTGTGTCTGCATCTGTCAGAGCTTTATCCAAACCTCACCCTCCTGCAGAGTGCAAAAGCAGAATGGAGGGTGAGTGATCTGTAGGGCAGATGAAAACCTGGGTTTGGATGTGAAAAATAAGCAGGAGCAAACACTTCCAAGTGGAAATGTTTGTGTCTGCTTCTCAGGCTATACAGAGACCCAAAAAAGAGGCCTGTGCCCCATTTTGGCTTTCTTCCTCAGTCCGAGTTGAAGGGCCTGGTGAAATTGCTGGTGGGGAATCAATGGCCTCTGTGATGCTGGCAGTCACATCACATCGATCGTAACAGGCCATGAGCTTTGACTGAAAGGGTAATTAATTGTCAGAGCAGCTCAGTGAGAGACAAGAGAGATCCTCATGGCAGCATCCCGGTGTTCCCACTGGAAAGGGGAGTCTCCCCAAAGGACAGGAGGCAGCAGTTCTGATGCAGGAGTACCTGGGGGCAGATCTGCCACGTGGAGGCCAAGCTGACCCCTCAGACTCCCTCACAAAGGGCTGAAGAGAAAGAGATGAAAGCCAAAGGACTTCAGCGTGGAAGTTCCAGCACGTTCAGCTGGGAGATGACAGAGAAAGAGGCTGCGTGACAGCCTCGCCACTCTTTCCAGCTATGCTCTAATAAAAGGCATCACCTCTCCTTACAGGCTGTGCCTCTCAATTAGCAGTGGCGTGTGAGAATCTCTTCTAACTCTGCCACAAAGCTCTCTCTCGCCACAGAAAATCTTAGCACCGGGTTGTCTGGTGGTGTCTACAGAGTGAGGCAGCTTTAGTTCAGCTTCAGTGTGTGCCAGCTGGGGCCCTGGCAGAACAAGCCCGATCTTTTCTTCTCTTTCTGCAGGGGTTGATGCCTGTGCGGTGCTCAAAGGGAAAAGGCAAGTCTCAGGCACTGGGGCCTGCCAGGGTTCACAGCCAGAAGGGTCTCGCTGCAGTTGTTAATTTGCAAGGGAAGGAAAAGGTGGGGAAACATCAGAGGCTAAAAATAAACCCGCTCAATTTGTTCTCCAGAAAGTATCAAATGCTGGCGTGATTTGATTTGAGCAGAAGAATTGAACTTAATTGGGTTAGTTATTAAAATCTCCCAGTGCAAATAGGTTACTCTGGTAAAAGGGATTTTGTTGTGAAGCAACATCAAAAAGAAAAAAAAGAAGAAAAAAGGAAAGGATGAAATTATTCTCTCCTGGCCTGGGAATTGCTCCTGCGCTCACTGGCAAGACAACTCCAATCAGTGTATTTTTAAAGAGCATCTCTGATCCACAGCATCCCTCAGTGGTCCCCAGGGACACTGCAGGGGTGACGAGACCAGGAGGTTTTGACAGACCAGCTGGGGAGAAAGGGGAGGAGAGATGTGAACATTATCCCTCTCTGCTTTTTGATGTGCTCTGCTGCTTTGTAGCCGAGGGTGCTGGAAGCTTCCACTCTCCAGAGCCCTCCCGTGAACCATGGGACAATCTGTGACTGTGGTTGAAGCACTGGTCCCAGGGACAGGAGTTTGGAACTCACTCCCTGCTCTGGGACAGGCTCTGTGGGTGACCAAGTGCTGTCACAACTGGGTGACTCAATCTCGCCGCCCCACAGCTCCATGTCAGCAGGCTGGAAATGAAACTGCCTCTTTTCCACCCCTCTCCTGGCTTATCTACAGAAGCCACGAGCTGTTGGCACAGGGATGAGTCCTGCTTATGTGCAGAGCACAGCTGGGGTCCCTCTTGCCCTCCAGGGTTCCATCACAATAGTGATTACTCACACAGGAACTTTAAACCGGGGGAAGGAGCATCTGTTTCTGAGCAGAGAGTGCAACTTATTAATTCCCAGCATCTACTGGGGAGGAATCCATCTTCGAACTGCAGCTGGGGCTGAAACCCCACAGTCTTGGAGCCTGCCTGCAGGAGCAGTGATGTGCAGGCAGCTTGTTGGGCCTTGTAAGAGTTCTTCAAAGAAGCAGGACTTGCCATGCCCTTAATTTAAGGTTTGAGCCCTCCCACAGCCAGGTTGGTCCCTGGGTAGTCCCAGAGCAGCAGTGGGACATGTCCTGACCAGCTGCTGGCACAAACTCAGCTTCCTATTTATTGGTATTTTTACATGCACAATGAATAAAAACTGCAATCAAAAACTATTAAATCAAGTTTTGTTCTCCCCCCCTCCCCTGGGAGTGACAAATAGCTTTAACATCATCCTCATGGCTCCCTCTGCTTTACATGTTGTAAATAATGAGCACAAAGATCTTTCTCAGCACAAAGATCTCCTGTGGTGAATGTTTTTCTCCCAGATCCCACCAACTCCCGGACAGACTCCACACACAGACAGAAGCATCCAAAACCCTCCTTCCAATGATTCCTTTTCTGTGATGTCTCAAAACACATTTCTTCAGGCTCCTGGGCTCTGCAGCAGTGTTTGGAAATGAGCTGCTGATGCAATTCCAACTGGCTGGGGCTCAGATCTTCTCCCTTTTGTGCACAAGATGGAAGCAGGCAGAATGAAGACCACCCAGGGGATGTGTCCATCTTGCCTCTTCATTTACTTGTTCTCGCCTTCAGTCTTGCTCCAGTGATTCATGCCAGGCCTCATTTTAGATACATCCAGCACTGAAGGTGGTGACCCTGAAGAATGGAAGAGGTGGAGTCTGGAGCCATGGAATGCACCCACAAAAGATCTGCTCATTAAAAGTTAAGAAATAAAACTCTTTAGTAGCAGGTAGCAACAGCAGTTTTCTTGCAAAGAGCTTCCATTAGGCAAGGCAAGGATGTGAGTGTCCTTTCCCATGGATTTTAGTGAGCTAATCCTCAGGAGGGATGAACACCCAGTTTTCCAACAGGCAGAGCAAATTCCAGAGAGTGACTTTGTGAGGGAGTGAGCACCTGCAGAGCCGAGAGTGCAGCTCCAGGCCTGCCAGACCACGCTCCCATAACTCCTCTTTCCACTCCCTTTTCCATGTCCTTGCTGAGGAGGAGGCTTTACCAATGGAGTTTTTCTCTCCTGGCAGAGCCCCATGAAATCTGTGACGAGGAGAGCCTTGGCCCTGTGGTTTGGAAAGAGACGCCAGCCGGGGACGCTGCGGCCGTCCGGTGTCCCCGCAATGCCACGGGTAAGGGCGACTGCGGGGTGGGAAGGTGGTTCCTCATCAGGGCATCCTTCACCTTTTGTGTCCTAGGTGAGGAGAACCTGGTTGTGGCATGACAGGACAAGCAAATGGACTTCCTTTGTCCAGGGCTGAATTAACTCTAGACTGGGTTTTTGTTTTCGCTGTTAAGCAGAAACGTCATTGTTGTTACTGAGCAATCTGAGGTGATTTCCATTCCCCCACTGCCTGCTCCTGGGACAAATTTGAAATTAAGGAATCTATTACCTCCATTATCTACAAAAAGCTTTGCAGAGCAGGTAGGGCTTTGGAGTCCTCTAGACTTGGGTGTTATATTTCTCTCCAGTGCCCATAAAAGCAGCTGCTGTATGAGAGCAGGAAATCTGAATTCTGTTGTCCACTTACACTTAAAAACCTCAGCACCTCTCTAAACATTTCTCTGGTTGCTCAAGTTGATGGTCTGATCATGGTGGTGTGAAGTGAAAGGATCTGGGCATCCAGGTGTTACCTGTTGTGGCCACATGTTCCCTAAGGAGTGGAAGGCAGTGCAGAGAAGGCTCCAAGAGCCATGCTGGGGGTGGAATTTGTCCTCGGCTGGATGATCCTCACTCCCATGCAGGAACAGAAACGGGGGCAGCAGTGTCAATAGTGAACGTAAAGGTTTTATTTTGTTTGAGGGAGAGGGTTGGATACAGATAGATCTCTCTGACTCAGCCTGGGACAGTCACTGTCATTTCCAAGGCTGTCCTAGAAGGGCTGTTTCCACGGAAAGGTCACTGAATCATTTGGCAGTGGCGGTGGGATTTCAAACCCAGCAAACCTGATCCTCAGAGACTCCAAGAGGCATCATGATGGCTGGAACAGGGTGATCCCTCTCCCTTTCCTCCCCTCTGATATGTCTGTTCCTCCTCATCACAAGGCATGTGATGATCACTGCAAACCGCTCTGTGGATTGGAACTGAGGGAAAGCCTGGGGGAGGACTGGAAGCAGCTTTCAGAGAGTTTGAGCTGATGCAAAACTGGTGCTGTCGGGTGTTTATTCCCCTCCAGGCTGCGTGGGCAGCACAAGCCCTGCCTTAGTTGCAAGTACCAGAGCAAACCACCTGGGGAGGCTCGTGGGGCTTCCCAAGCCAGGAAAAAGGCTGCCATTCAGGGTGGGAGAAGAAACCTTCCCTTCACCCTGACTAGCCATGTCCAGTTTGTTAATTATTGTTTTCCTGCCCAGTTCCTTCTGCCACACTGCAGTAATAACAGGCAGGAGAAGGATATAAAGATAATCCCCCCTACAGGCTTGCATGGGTTTTTCAGGCATCTGCAGGTGCCTCTGATGCCCTTTGTGCTGGTAGCTGAGTCTGGATGGATGCACTGACCAGTTCTGGGTGATCTCCATAGAATCATGAAGGTTGGAAGAGACCTCTAAGATCTCAGGTCCAGCACTTTCAGGCCCGCTACTAAACCATGTCCTCAAGTGCCCCACCTACATGTGTTTTGAGCACTTCTATGGACAATGGTTCCACCACTTTTCTGGGCAGCTTGTTCCGATGCTTGACCATCCTTTCAGTGAAGAAATTTTCCTAAATATCCACTCCAGACCTTTCCTGGCACACCTTGAAGCTGTGTCCTCTTGTCCCATGACTTATCTACCCATGACAAAAGACCAACCCCCGTGAATGCTTGGCCTTTCATCCTGTCCTCACTCCCATATTTGTTTCGTTCATCTTCCAGGGCTGATCCTTCGAAGATGCATCTTGGATGAAGAAGGCATCGCTTACTGGGAACCTCCTACGTACATCAAGTGTGTTTCTATTGATTACAGGAACATACAGATGATGGTAAGGCAGCCCCACTCCCTCAGCTCACCAGGTTTGGGATCCTCCCCAATGATTGTGGCATGGCTATAGTCACAAAAAAGAAGGGAAAAAAGGAGTTTCCATCTGTGCCTTGATTTTCTCTTACTGTTTTTTCTGCTTACCTTGTGATGCACAGGCACTTCACAGACAAGGGATGGTTCCTTTCAGGATATTTTAATATCCAGCTTGGCAGAATCTGGGTTCTTCCAGGTCTTTCGTATCACATTATCATTGAGTATCCCTGTGACTGTACCACTTTAAAATAAGCATCTTATTTTTTGTTAATCTCAAATCCATTGTTGTGAGGAATTTCTGCTGGTCTCCTGCGGCCTTTAGGAGAACTGACCTCTCCTGTTCAGAGTAAGGTACAGTCTGTCCTAAAATAATTCAGAATTGGTTGTAAGAAGACAAGGTTTTGGGGCAAAAATATTCTGTTGGGTTATGAACAGAAGAAACTTTGTAGTAGGACGATGTCTTCTTCATGGGCAAACAGAAAATTTCAGTTCTCTGTCATTTTAGAACCACTTAGAATAGAATTTAGAATCTTTCACTCTTTCCTATCATTTTAAAAGTATCGGAGGCTGTCAGGCCGGCAAAGATTGTCAGACTCATCTAATCTGCACTCAGAACTGTGAGGAAGGTCAAAAACCTTCCCCCAGCAATTCCTTCACTGAGCTCATTAACGTGACTTTGACTGTCCCTAAAAGTGTTTCTCGTGTTTCTTTCCTGTTTCTCAGACCAGGGAACATCTTTCCAAAGCTCAGCGTGGGCTGATGGGAGATGGGCTGTCAGATGTGCTCCAGAACCTTGTGGAAATCTCCCAGGATGGGACCAGCTACAGCGGGGACCTGCTGTCCACCATGGACGTACTCAGGAACATGACAGAGATCTTCCGTAGGGCTTATCACAGCCCGACCTCTGGGGATGTGCAGGTGAGCCCAGGTGCATTTCCTGGAGCCCAAGGCAGGGTTAGAGGGCTGTGTCCATGCTCAGGGCTCAGGGTTTGATTACTGATACTGACTGGAGCTGATACAATGCTGATGAAAACCAGATTATTATTTTTCCCAACGTAAATGCCTTTCTGTATTAAAAAACTCTCCTTGGATTATAAACTAAGAACTTGAAAGCCAAGGTCACTCTGAGCTATTTCAACCTGATAGCACTTTACTGCAGAGTCTAATTGATATGAGCACATTATTTGGCAGGGATTTCAGGCTGATGACTGGAGGCAAAATGATCCTGTGGCATTAGGTACCTGGATGTTGATGTAGGGGAATATCCTCATGGTTTCTCATCCCAGGGTTTTACTTCCAGCAGCTGCAGAGCAGCTACAGGATACACCCTTGGGATGGGTCATCAGCCCATGACTTGAAACATTAAACTGATCCTGCAGGATCTGCAGAGAGTGGTAAAACTGGAGAAAAAAATCAATAGGCTTAAATTTCCTGTCTCCTTCCTTCTGCAAAGGTCCTACATGGACAGCACCCTCTTGATCCATCTCTACCTGGCCACAGGCTAAAGGGGATCCTGAGGTTTCCATATATTGAAAACAATAGAAATAATAGAAAAAAAGATCCAGGAGGATTTATGCAATGGAAGATCACTTGGTTTCAACCAGTTTCTGACAAATATTTACCTAATCTGTCCTTCAGATCACCAGTAATGGATATAAGATATATTCCCAATCCAATGCCTCAGGAGATACAGTAGTCAAAGGGAAGGCCTTGGGAAAAGGGCTAATTAAAATTAACATGCCCAGTAACATCCTTGGGGACCTGTGAGGTGCTGTGGGACCTTTTGGGAATGGGATCACGAGAACCCTTTTGGATCCTGTCTGAGTCTCATATGTTCCTCCTGCTGTGACCTTCCCAGCCTGGGCAATGTTTGCATGACCACCTCTTTTGTCCTCTCTTGTCTCCCTGCTCCAGAACTTCGTCCAGATCATCAGCAACATTCTGTCAGAGGAAAACCGGGAAAAATGGGAGGAAGCTCAGCTGGTATGAACCTTCAGCACCTTTCCTGGACATAAAGAGGTTTTCAGCACAGAGTTAAGCCACGAGGAGGGGATTTTCCAAGTGTCTACATGACCTCCTAAGATGAGCTTAGTTCGAGGCTGAGTCACATTAAAGGAGTAACTCAGGAAGCCACAGGATCTCAGCTCTGAGCCAGACTCTCTGCATGAAGAACTGTGAAAAGCTGGTGGTGAAAACCAAATTTGGGATGGCTCTCAGGGGTCAGGTTTGGTTTGGAGTTGGTAATCCTGATGTCTTGCTGTAATTCCACTCTTTCCTCTTGCCAAGATGAAGAAGTGGGATTACGTGGCTTTGAGTTCCTGGCTGAAGAGATGCAAGACAAGAGGGATTTTCAGAGCTGGAGTCTGCTCAGATGAGCTTCTGGGTCCAGTTATGCTGAGCTTTATTTCTCTCCTGCCAAGGTTAGGGATCCTGCTCAGTCCTGAAGTCCCTGAAATTCCTGGAAGTGTTCAAGGCCAGGTTGGATGGGGCTTTGAGCAAGACTCAGAAAGAGTCCTTGTCCATGGCAGGAGTTTGGAATTAGATGAACTTCAAAGCCCCTTCCAACCCAGGCCATTCTAAGATTCAATGAATAATTCCATAGCTGAACCCTCCTGTATTAGGGGATGATGTTGTTGGTTTTTCTTTCTTTGTCTTATTTGGCCCTTGTCTCTTGTGCTCCATTTGAACTCTGTGTTGTGGACTTGTGTCAACCCTTTTCCTGTGTCCCTTTACCATTCCTTTGGTGAGCTGTTGCAAAATTCCTCCAAGAGGTCTGGAAACAGCAAATAATCAAGAAAAAAAAAATCACCCAACACACAAAGAAACCCCAGAGTCCTACCTGAGTCCAGTTATCTTCACACCAACCAGGGAAGTCCTCTGGGAAAAACTTTTTAACAACAAGTGCTGGCACAATTGTTGAAAGTCCTGAACGTGAGACAGGGACTCGAAAATATTTCCTTCATGAAACAGCAACACTGTCAGGAGCTGAGCAGCCTTCTCCTCTCTTCTCCCACATATTTTGTGCTTTCCTACTGAATTTGGAAGAGGGTGACACGGTCTTGTCTCTGTGTGGGAGAGAGAATCTGGACATGGCCCTGGGCATGCTTGAGCGAGTGGGTCAGGCCACGTGGCCCCTGAGGTCCCTTCCAAACTAAAGTATACCATGATTCTGTGACTCTGTGCCCAAATACTTGGCACAAAGCCTCCAGGTGCGTGTACATATTTGAGCACCGAGGAGAGGAGACTGTCAAGTTGTCATGACAACAGGGAAACCCTGCTGATCCCCTTAAAAACAGCTCGCTCTGTGTGGCACTTGGTTCCCTGTGCAGTCTGCTCTCTGCCCCTCCAGGCAGGCACAGCCCAGCATCACCATGACCTACACGTGGATGGGGAACACCACGGGGAGAACGTTTTCCTGGTGTGTGTTTTAGTGGGAATTGAGAGGGCAGCCCAGCACCACAGCTTTAGGACACAGAAATCTTCAGGAACAGGATTGCCAACAGAGGTTTCAGCAGTCTCTGTGCTTCTCCCTCATAGCTGCTGGACCAAAATCACACCTTATATTTTGTGAGATTGACCAGTTCTTTTAAAACAAAGCCTTTGGCTCCCAGTTTTCTCATTAAAAATAAACCCAATTTCATTGCAGTCCCATATTCCAATGCCCTGTGGCCCCCCAGGCAGAGAGATGTTGTTCAAGGAAAATAAATACTTAAACAACCTGTAAAGGTATTCAGAGAAGGGCTATGATGATTTTTGAAGCATCTTTGTTGGCCATTATATGATAAAACCTAAAATACAACATCCAGTGTATTTGGTTTGACCTTGTGATTTCAATCTGTAATGGAATATAAAAGTGTGCAGCTAAAAATAGCATCCCCACTCAGTTCTCCTCCTTCTGTGCACACCTGCTGTACTGGCAGGACTTTTTCATCTCATCTGAGACAGTTTTAATCTTACCAAGATTCCTTGGATAGACAGAGAGAGAGAGAGACACATGCATGGCCACTCCTGTGCTCCTTGCCCACACTCTTCTGCCTCCTTCCCCTCCTGCTTGTCCCCAGCTGTCTCTCCAGCTCTGCTCAGCCACCTCAGAATGTCTGAGTTATGGTGAGGAACTGAAAACGCTGTGAAAGTGGTGGAAAAGGAAAAGAAGAGGAGCTGAGCTGCTTTTCTTTGGCCTCTCGTGGCATTTGCTAAGCCCCTGTGGGCAAATGTGCTGTGAGGAGAAGACAGGTAGTCAGCACAGCTCGTTTCAAGTGGATTATGTTTTATGGAATCTGTCATTGGAAAAGTGGTTATTGTTTAACAGCCTTGTCTGGAGCTGGCGAAGTGCAGGTAAAGAAGAGTCACTGCCAATGTCTCCATCAATGGGGAAAAAATAGGGACAGCAGGGGACCAAGGACAGCACGGGACCAAGAACTTGATTATTTGGAGAGTGAGATCCTGACAACAAAACAGGAAAGGAGAAAATCAGGCTGCCTGGGGTTCCACATTAGATCACAATTGTCCTTTGGATGCTTTCAATAGAGGGAGTTGAAATTAGATTATATTTAAGGTCCTTTCCAACCCCAACCATTCTGTATTACTATGATTTTATGAAAGGAGATGGGTAGGTTATTATCATCTCCAGAGAGTCTCAAACATTACCCTTTGCTTTAAAATCTTGTCCTCCACCCTCAGTTTTATCAATCTGAGTGTCACATTATCATTTTTTTGCCCCTTTGTTTTTCTTCTTCTAGGCTGCCCCTTAGGATTTCTCAGTCCTCCTTCTCCACATATATATGGTTATATATGGTATAACCCTCCATTTTACCCAGCATATACTTCCAGTCCACGAGTCAGGGCAGAAACCTTTGCCCTCAGAGAAGCTACTGCTGTTCTCATTAGGATCTGGTCTACTCAACATTCTGCCTCTCCCTGCAGATAGGGCCAAACGCCAAGGAGCTGTTCAGGCTCGTGGAGGATTTCATCGATGTCATCGGCTTCCGCATGAAGGATTTCCGGGATTCCTACCAAGTCACAGACAACCTGGGTGAGTCCATTTGCACTCCCCACATCGGGGAGAGACCCCCAAAAGCTGTTAATTACTGTGCAGTATGGATAACCTGGGCTGTGGGGAGGGAAGGAAGGAGGGGAGGCAGCAGGTGGTGGGACATTAAAAGGTCCAAGGGAAGACGTGGGCAGACACAAATATGGGGTGGCTTTTCTCCAAAGAAGTTAGGATTTCATGAGGAAGAAGAGATATCCACAGAGAGATCTGAGAGATATCTACAGAGTGGAGAGCAGATGACGAACTGGGCAGAATTAGATCTTTTATTTTATTTTCTGAACACGAGAACAGCCCAGCAGCCAATGGAGGCAGCGAGCAAGCAGCAGGCAGTGTTTGATTGATGCTGTGTGCACAATCGCAGCGTGGAACTTGTTGCCAGGGGAGGCTGCAGAAGCCAAAAAGTACAGATGGGTTCATGATGGGATTAGGAATGTGCACAAAAGAGAGGTCCATTGGTGGCTGTTAAATTTGGTGGTCTGGATGCAGCCGGGAGCTGAGGAAGTCCTGCTGATTGCTGGGAGGACAAACCAAGAGATATCTTGCTCTTTCTCACACTTCTTATCAGCTGCTGCTGGCCACTCCTGGAGATAAGGTGCCAGAGCAGATTGACCTCTCCTCTGCCAGGTTTACTGCAGGCAGGACCCTTTTAGCAAAGCATGAAGCCATGGTTTTATCTTCCATCATGGGTAGACATCTCCTCAAGCATCACTCCTGTGGCTCCCAAGATCCAGTCTGTCTGATTTCCCACTAATGCTTCCTGTGTTTTCTTGAGCACACGTGGAATTTACTGAAGATGGTTTCACTTACTGGTTTTGTTTCTTGCTTCCCCCCAGTCCTCGGCATTCACAAACTGCCTGCAAACGCAGCAACCGACATCACCTTCCCCATGAAAGGCTGGAGGGGAATGGTGGACTGGGCCAAGAACTCGGAGGACAAGGTCACTGTCTCCAAGAGCATCCTGTCGTCAGGGCTCTCAGGTAGGCAGCAAAGCCAACACAGATTTTCTCCTCCATTTTCTAAGAGTGATTCCTTCCATTTGCCTGGTCTTCAAATCCCCTTCCAGCCTGGCTGGATTTGCTCACAAGTGTTTGGATGCCAAAAGCACTGACGAATGCAAATAAGGCTTTCAGATGTGGCCTGACCAGGAGTTCAACCTAAACTCCTCACAAAAGTTCAGGGGCAGGCTTAGTGCCTGGGTGTGGATGTTTGTCTTTCCCTAAAGAAGCAGGAAAAATTGGCAAACAAGGCTTTAGGTGGCCCCCAAGCCTGGATCCAGACCTGAGAGAGCCATCTGAGGGTGAGTAGCTGGGAGTCAGCAGGTCAGGCTGAGCAGCTGGTGGCTCTGAGTCTGCTGTTTGGATGAGCTTTGATAGATCTGGGAGTTTATGGCTCTTGTGTGAAATTTCCTGCCCCCAGAGATGAAATTCAGAGCCATTTATCACTGAGGCTCCATATCACAGCATGGATATGGGCCCCAGCATGGAGGTGGTGCCTCAACCAAAGTGGCCTCACTTCCAAATCTGGAAGAAAACCTGGAAGTTTTGGGGATGATCTGATGGATGAGGGACCCAGGAACCAACACACTCAAAGTGCTCATCTTTTGGGAGAGACAACCACAGTTTGGCAGGATTGAGCCCTGAGTTTTCAAAAACAGGACCCTAAATTGGGCTGATTACTGGGAAATTATGGGATTTACTTTTGGCACTCATGGCTTTGAGAGCTGCTGGCTCCCCCTTCCTCGGGACAGAGGCTGGAGACTGAGCTGTTGCCACAAGAGACCTTTGGCCTCTCGTTGTCACACCAGGACCTTTTGTCCTTGCCTTGCCTGCTGAGGATAGCATCAGCCATCAGTTCATCTTGGGAAATCTGAGGCCAAGAACAGTTAAGTGTCACCCCCGAGGGTGAACAGTGAGTCACTGGCAGAGCAAGGGCCATGTCAAGCACTCCTTGTGTTTTGTTGTGCCTTGCAGACAGCGTGAGCTCCCTGGGAGAAGCTGGAGCACGTTGGGAGCGTTATCCCAGTTTGTTTGTGGATGCTGTGGTGCCTTCACCTTTGGTAGTTTTAATCATTCGTTGGACAAATTGCTGGGCCAGACCTAGGCAGAGCTGATCCTGCTCTAAGGCTGAGGGCTGGTTTAAGTGTACAGTTCCTCGTGGAGCTGTTTTCCAGACTTCTGTTGGAAGCATCCTCATACAGAGCTGCACCAGGGCCCCCAAGCTGGAGTGACTGAGAGAACAAAAGGTGACACCCAGCCTGAGAAAAGAACTTCCCATCAGTGCTCACCTCTCCGTGGTCTCCTGAGTACCACCCAGGGCTCTTCTGCCTCTGTTTTATTCAGTATCTTGTGCTGGTTGTGCAGTTTTTGAGGGTTTACTCAGTGATTCTAGCAGAAATGCGCCTCTTTTAGTTTTGATCCTCACTGTTCTCTGGCTGCAGGGAACAGGAGTAGCTATCCTGAGCAAAATGATGAAGACAGGCAGCTCCATGAGCCCAAATCCAAACCCCCTCACTGCTGGGAGCTGACTTTGAACAGTTGATTC
This sequence comes from Erpornis zantholeuca, assembly GCA_013400515.1. Taxonomy (NCBI): domain Eukaryota; kingdom Metazoa; phylum Chordata; class Aves; order Passeriformes; family Timaliidae; genus Erpornis; species Erpornis zantholeuca. The sequence goes on from VZTN01028756.1 coordinate 157,090, forward strand.
TGATGGGCCAACACTGATTCATGCAGCTGGGTGACACAACTGCTCTGCAAGCCTGTCTGTCAGTCTCTCCCAGCCATGTGCTGACCAGATATCCCAATTTGTTGATAAGCAAGATGGACATGCAGAGCCGTGCCTGTCCTGCAGTGATGGAGCAGACACACTGTCAGCTCAACCTCGATACAAGACATCAGAAAAGCCCCACCTGGTGCTTTCCCAGGCTTCTTCAGCATTGCTTTTCACCCAGCCACTTGCTTTTCCTTCCCCCTGAAAATCCAGCCCCGGGGCTGCTGTGGTTTATCAGGGAAAGTTCTGGCATTTTTGCAGCTGGGCACCGCCAGGCAGCAGAGCAGGAGGAGGAGGAAAAATAAGAGGAAAAGGAGAAGGAGGTCGAGTGACGTGCCCAGAGGTCACACAGATGATTCAGAGACTCATCTGGATCTGCTGCAGCCCCCAGAGGCAGCACATGAGTTTTGGGGTCAGAGCAGGCGCAGGGAGACCCCTCCCCTTCCCACTGCCCTTGTCAGCCTGAGCGCGGCTCTTCTCTCTGATCCCTGATAGCTGTGGATGGCTCCAAAGGCCTCGAGGTGCCTGCAAGAGACCTTTCCCCCCTGCAGATTTATCTGTTGTGGTGCTGTCAGAGGGATTTGGGGGTTTCTGAATGGGGGAAGCACCATTTGGGAGGGGTGAGCCTTGCTGAGGGCAGAAATCCAGGACACCAGGTCAGGCCAAAGGTGCTGAGCCCTCCCTGTGGTGACAGCAGACACTGTATCCCACTAGAGTGACGCTGGCATTGGCCATGCCCCAACAGAGAGCCCTCCACCACTCCAGAAGCCAAATCCTGTCCGTGGGGACAGCTGCTACCTCGGTTGTCTCAGTGCTGTTGTCTTCTTCCCTCTCCTCTGGTGTCCTGCAGTGTCGGATGACTCCTCCGTCTTCGTGGTTGGGACCGTGCTGTACAGGAACGTGGGCAACATCCTCTCCCTGCAGAGGTAAGAGGGGCTGCCTGGGGAGGGGGAGCAGCTGGGAAATCACCAGGAAGGTCCCTCTGGCTGCAGAGCCCCAGTCTGCCAGGAAAAAGTGGAGATCACTGGGTGCAATGAGGCAGATTTTGACCTGCAGTGGGAATATTTTGGCGCCCATGTTCAGGTGGGGCCAGGCTCATGCATCGCGTGCCGGAGGAGCAGGAGTGTTTTCCCCATCCACGTGCAGCACCCCAGACATGAGGGGAGGAGGCTCAGTGCTGCTGTCTCATTCCTCCCTGCTACCCTTTGCCCTCCAGGAATGGAACCTCACCCTGCCCTCCTCCTCACGAGAGATTTTGGCGGCCCTGACAGATGGGGGATGCTCAGCTGCCCTGATCTTCCCGAGCTGCCAGCCACACTGAGCCCTGGAGAGCAGCACAGACAGGCTCAGGGAGGAGAGAGGGGAGCAGAGCACGGCTGGCTGCACATGTCTGCCGTGTTCCCAGCGCTGCAAAGTGCCTTGGGCACCAAAGCTTTTGTGTTCAGCCCTCCCTTCCCTTTTTCTTTGCTCCTCTCCATTTTCCTCTCGCACTTCCTTTTTTTTTTTCCCAAGACTGGTACTGAGGCAGTAAATTAAGCATCCTAAGGCACCTTCTAAATCTGTTCTGCACTGATTAGCGTGAGCCCATTTACCATAAACACCAGGGCATCTCTTCTCACCGATAATCATTTAAATACCTCCAGATTTAGCACTGGCAATGGCAGAAGAGCTCTGAGTGAGTGCAGAGAGGAATTAGCAAGTCAGCCAACTGTATTCTGTGATATCTTCCATTACAGCAGTGGGAATTAGATCAGAAGGGCAATAAACATCATTGGCTCAAATGATCCAGCAGTATTTCTGCTTCCTGTGGCCAAGCAGGGAATGAGCTCTGATAACCAGCAGCTGTGGCAGCCACAGCCTCCGAACAGCGTTCCCACGGGAGAGCTGATTTAAGATGTTCCTTAATTAAAGGACAGTCCCTCTTTAAAAAAAACTCGAGTCTTGAATCACCTGTGGAGAGTCAAAGGAAAAAAAAAAAAGAAAGAAATGAAAGCAGCAGCAGCAGCAAAGCACCTCTTACTTCAGCGCTGTGCAAATGGACACAGCATTAAAAAGGAGAATGTTGTTAAATAACCTGATAGCTGGGTAAAAAGTATTTCTGACCACTGAGGAGAGAAGCTATTCCTGGGAACACGTAAGAAATACGGACCCAGACCCTGGACTGGACCACTCTGATTCAATGCAGAGTGATTTTTCTAAGAACGGGAAAAAAAAGTAGATTTAACTCAGCAAACAGCACCAGCTGAGCTGTTCCTAATTGTCCCAATTTACCTCCCCCAAGCAGCAATTCTGTCTCTGAGTCACGAATTACTCTGTCCCCTTGGATCCAGAGAGCCCAGCGGGTCTTGGCAGCTGTGACAATTGCGATGGGCTACACACAAAACCTGATTTTCCGAGCCAGGGAGGTGAGAGAGGCACTTGGTCCCAGCTGGACTCTGCGGCAGAGGGCACGGACAGCAGAGAGCCACCAGCCTGGTTCTCCCTGTGTACCCAGCACTGTGTTCACAGCTCTTGGCACCCCCGTGGTGGCCACTCAGGAGCCCTCTGAGCTCCTCTGAACTCCTGCTCGAGCCCGATCTCCGCGTGTTTTGTTTTCTTCCCAGAAGCTGCAGCGTGCTTGTAGGAGAAACGATTCATCTTCCCCCCAAAAGATTCCCCGTGACGCTGAGTCCTTCTCCGCCTCCGACAAGCTGCTCAGCTGCTTAATTACCTTCTCTGCCAGGAGCCTGCCTCTCTTTCTGAGGCTGCATTGTCTGACTTTCACTTCCAGGCACTGGGCCTTCGGGTGGGTGACTGAAGAGCCCCTGGCGTGCAAGGAGCTGTCAGACAAGCCTTCCAACAGAGAACTTTGTGTCTGGTTTTCCAGCACCTGGATCAATTGCTTGTCTCTGTTTTGAGCTCCCCTTGCTGTTTCCCCACCTCAAAGTGAAACTGACCCCAACGGCAGAGTGGAAGCCAGACAAGGAGGGTGCAGACAGAAGTTCTTTGCTTCATCTCAGTGGAAGGGGTCTTAAAGATCATCAAGTTCCACTCCCCTGCTGTGGGCAGGGACAGCTTCCACCATCCCAGGTTGCTCCAAGCCCTATCCAGCCTGGCCTTGGACACCTCCAGGGATGGGGCAGCCACAGCTTCTCTGGGCAACCTGTGCCAGGGCCACACCACCCTCTGAGCAAAGAATTTCTTCCCAACATTTAATCCAAACTTCTTCTCTTTTGTTTTGAAAGCATTCTCCCTTGTACTACCATGATTTACCCATGTAAAAAGTTGCTCTCCATTTTTTATAAGCCTCCTTCTCAGCTTCTGGTTGAGCTGGGGCTTCTTGGCCACTGATGACCCCTGACAGTCTGCACACTGGTGATGTCTGTGTTCTCACCACTTGCCTCGCTGAAAAATCAAATTCTCTTTGTGTTTGTGTTTGCTGCATCGATCCTCCCCTGCTCCTCAGCCTCCACAAGGAGGTTTTGGTGTCATCCCCACTGCTCATGCAAATATTCAGCAGCACTGACCCAAGGACTGACCCTTACAGCCTCTAATGAAGACATGCACTGGTGGTTACCTTCCAGCAGATCCCATTTTTAGCCTCTTACAGCTGCCTGCTCCCATCGATTTACTCCTTTACTTTTCCTCTGTAGGGTGATAGTTGGGCTTTGTCGCTTCATTCGGTTTTTTTTCTTCTTTTCCTTCTTTAGTTTTTCCCTTTTTTAAGGAAAATCTGTAATTTTTAATTTTTTTTTATTTACCCTGTTAAATCGATGTTGCTGTTCCCTCTATTGTTGGTGGAACAGTGGCTTTCTGAACATCCACCTACACATCCATGGACAATTCCAAACAGTTTTTTCCCTCCTCTTATTTCTTTAAACCCTATTTTTTTGGCTGCTGTTAAGTAACAGCAAATCTTTCCCACCTAATTATTTTGTATTAAAAAAAAATAAAAAAAAAAAAAGATAAAACCCAGAGAGAAAAGTGAAAGATTTTAGCAGTACCTGCAGATTTGGTGAAGATTTGGATAAGGAAGGATTTCTTTTGTCCATGGATGCCACAGGGGCTGGGCGCAGCCTGGTCTGGATTTACAGCTCCACTACCAATTCCTTCACGGCAGCACTTTCAGCTGCTGCTTGTGGGGACCTTTTGGTTATTTAAACACCAATAAACTGCAGAAAAAATGAGAAAACTCTGTGCATTTACATGTTCAGTTTCCAGGGAAGTGCCTACAAAGAGTTTGGCTTTCCAGGAATGGGAGATATCTCCTCATTTATTGCCCCTCCCAAGAGCCGAACCTCTCAGGGCTGCCAGATTTATTACAAAATTTGTCTGGGCACAGACATTTAGACATCTACATGAAAGGTTTGGCCTTCTTCCATTTGCTTTTGGTCCTCAGGGAAGGAAGATACACAGCAGTGCCTCCAGCCAGGATCGTGTGCTGCTCCATGGATAAGCAACCACGCCTCAGCCTCACTGCAGTGCAGGCTAAGCCAGCCTCAGAGACACAAAACAGGAATTTTTTTTTGGAAAGCACACAAAATCACAGAATATTCTGAGCTGGAAGGGACGTACAAGGGTCACTGTAGTCCAAACGAGCTCTGTTTCCTCATGGTGGAGAGAGAAAATGAGTCCAGGACTATTTTATTTCTGGGATAATACAGACTCTTAAGTCCAGTTGCTTTAGGGGTTGATGAGGTTCACGAAATGGTTTGATTTTGGAGGGGTAAATGTGGATTGGCTGTGAGGGGAGCCCAGAGAGCAGAGGATGGGGTCCATCAGCAGCAAATGCATTTGGGGGCATTTTAAAGTAATGGGGTCAACCCCTTCTGCATGGTGTGCACTAAACCTTGCACCACCAGTGATGGTTGCCGTGGGACTCCCTGCTCCACGAAAATCCCTCCAAAACCTCTCTTTCCCCTCTTCTCCCCAGGAACAGCACCATTCTGAACTCCAAAGTCATCTCCGTGACTGTCAAGCCATTCCCTCGGTCTCTCCTCACCCCTCTGGAAATCGAATTCTCCCACCTGTACAACGTAAGTGGTTCCTGGGAACCTGCCCCATTCCACGGCCGTGTTCGCTCCTGCAGGGCAGGAATGTGTCAGTGTCAGGAAGGAGGTGGTTTTGATGGGCTCCTGACATCTCTTTCTAGTGCAGGACCCTTCAATCTTACCAAAAACCAGGCTGCATTTCTGGAGCAGCAGGAGGGTGACACTGCTGGCACAAGGAACACGGGCATGCTTCTCCCCAGCTCACACCACTTCATCGTGGGCATCACCACAGGGCAATAATCGTGCACTCATTAAAATAACTTGATGCAACAGTGGTCCTCCTTGAGGAGGGAAAGGCAGGGGGAAAGGTTGTTCCCGATAATTCTGGAATATTACTGTTGTCCTCAACGCTTTCCAAGGCAGGCAAAAAATCCCTGCAGGTTCCTCTGCTCAACCCTAAGCAGATTTATGGGATGGACACTTACATGCCCCAAGGCCCATCCTTGTTGCAGAGATCAGATGCCCTCCTGAGGCTCGACAAGACAAATATTAAGAACTGTTGTGTCTTTGGGCTCTCAGGGAGGGATTTTCCAAAGGTGTCTCAGACAGCTGGAGTCAGAGGCAAACCTCTTCCAGGGGGCTTTAAACACACCTGACTCCCTCCTGCAGGGCTGTGGTTTTGTCCCACAAAAGCACAGGCTGTATTTGATCCACTTTCCAGAAGGGAGCAGCAAAAGGATTCTGTGTGAGTGGAGGGATAAGGAGGAATATCCGTAGGTTGAGTCAGGAGAGAGGCAGAGTCAAATCCCTCTGCAGTGGTCATGACGCAGAACGAAACAAGGCACATTTTATTGTGGCTTTTGGTGACAAAAGCCATTCCCAGGATTTGAGATCCATGAGAGCTCATCTGGTGTATCCCAGACACTCCATCCTTAGAGTGGAAGGTGTTTTACAAGCCCCACATTCTTCATTCCAGTCCAGGCACTCCACAGACAGCATGACACTGATTTGTTTCTATTTTCCCTTTCTTGTCTCCTGGCAGGGAACCACCAACCAGACCTGCATCCTGTGGGATGAAAACGATGGGTGAGTTCTGTGGGCTTCCCTCACTTTCACAGGTCTGTTTGGTTTTTTTGGGTGAAATCATCACAGTTTTAGCAGTGATGTGTCAGTTCTTGCTCTCTCTACTCAGTATTTTCTTTGTGCTGGTGGGGAGTGCTTCTTCCTTCACACGTGCACCGCTTCTCTCTGAGCTGTCTTTTAGTGCTGTTTTGGATTTTTCCACACAAAGGTTACATGAACTGGCACCCAGGACTGTGGAGTTTTTCAGATTGAGCTCAGCAAAGCAGTGCTTGGCTCTCTGCAGTGCTCACCCCAAATTGTGCGCCGTAAGGAGAGTAACAAAAATTCAGTCGCAAATATGGCCTGCAGAGGGGAAGTCCAGGTGATAGGGACTTCATGTTGTGCTGCTGTGATATAGAAAAGTGATTTTTGCCAGCGGTGACTGGTGCTGTTCAGGAGGGTTCGAGTGATGTGGTTGCGACCAGCAGGGAAAAAAAAAAAGGAATCCCAAGTTGCCACAAAGATTTGGGACCATAAATCTCATACGGGAAGTAGTTGTCAAAGAATGTGCATCTTAGAAAAAAAATGAAACAAAAAACACTCTGAAAGTGAGGTCTTAAATCCTGAGTGATCTTGACAAGGATACAAAATGTTTGATTTAATGGTGGTTTTACTTCACTGACTTTTGCATCTCAGTTTGAGGACCTACCTGGCTCCTCTTCTGCTTGCAGTCAGTTCCTCTCCTTGAGATCTCAGACACTTGGCACATGCCCCTGCATTTATTATTATTATTTATTATTATTACCTGCAGCATCTGAAAAATGATTTCATTCTTGTCCTTTTATGCTCCATTAAGTAGCATATTCACACAGAGGCAGGCAACAGATTTGCACTCAGCTCCGTTCTCGTTGGTCTGGGATTAATTTGGCATCTCTGAGTGGATCCAAAGCAAAGCTGAAGAACCCAGAGGGTCTCCCTGCTTGTGGAATCACACTTGTGTTGTAGAACTGATCCCTCTGGCTTGTAGTGAAAATTGCTCCAGCATTAAAAGATGATCGAGATGCAGCTGGACTTTTAAGAAATTAATAAAGGGGATTTTATTATACTTTGTCTGTGCCAAAGAGCAAACTGAGCATGTGGGTCAGCACAGAGGGTTGGATTGGTGGGCAGACTCAGGAGCTGGCCTGCTCTGCCAGATCTGTTGTTTCTCCATTCCATGCTGGAATGGAATTAAAGCACTTGTACAACAACCCCATTTTTGGCAAGCAAAGCCAGGAGTTGGAACCATTGCCCCTCCTGCTCTGCACTCCATCCCACTGCTCTTGGCTTTGCCAAGGCAGAGAGAGGGTTGTGTCCAGGAGCATGGAGAGGTTTCCCTGCCATGCTCAGACCTGGATTTAATTAGCTGCAGTCTGAGCATGAGAACAGCAAAATCCAGTTTGGACGAGGCCGGGTCTGAGGGACAGGGATGCCATTCAGGGTGGGTACAGGAATCTGTCAGAACTGGCACTGGGAAGGGCCTGGTAGGACACAGATGAAGGTTTGCCCAGTGCTGAGCATGGATGGAGAGGTTTGGATGCCATTTCTGAACCGGAGGCAAAGCAGTGCCCCATTCAGCATAAGCTCTGCCTCTTCCTAGAGAACGTTTTGGGTTGGAAGGGATCCTAAAGATCATCTCATTCCAACCTCCTAAACCAGGTCACTCCTGCCCTGGGAGCTCTGGCTGCTCCACACTCTTCCTCCCGAGGCTCAGCAGCTCACTGGGCTGCCTGTTGTCCCTGTGGGAGTGCAAAATGCTGGGATTCCTTTCAGTCTTTCATCCCTGCATCCTCATGGCACCAAAGAATGGGAGCTAAGAGCCGAGCAGGAAGTTTTTTGGCACGGATGCTGCAATTCGGTTTTCAAGGATGGATTTCAAGCCCCCGGCAGATTGGTTGTGTAAATGTTGCTGCTAAGCCTTCCCTCTCCCCCGATTTTGGGGTGTGTGTGCATGCCTGCGAGTGTTTGCAACCAACATTGACAATCCTGAGCAGCTGAAAAGCCCCAAATGCTGATGTCAACACATTTTTTGTTGGGGGGATGTTCCAAAGCTTAGAGCTGATCCAGCGAGCTCTGGCGAGGGGAGCTGCCAAGCTGTTTGTGTGATATTTTAAAACCTGATTTGCACAACATTTTAAAGTTGATTTGCAGTCGCTGCTGCCTCCTGGGAAAGGCTAATGAAGGGCGAATTATGCAAACCCCGTTCTCCAGTCCTGACTGCTCACCTCAAACTTGAACAGTGCTCTGGAGCTGTCAAGGGGTTTGAATTACAATTTTGGTAATTGTTCCCTGCTTGGAACAAGAACTTTGAGGCTGCACCCTGGACTCGTTGCCTGGTACGTGGTAGAGGTCCTGACTGGTGACTCTGTGCCAGGACACCCCGTGGCTCAGCCACTCTTTGCTCCCATCTTCTCCTTTCTGCCAGCTCTCCCTATAAACTGGAGATTTTCCCACTGCTCAGTTTCATAAGGTATTTGTGCAAATGGGTGAAACTGAGGATGCTCCATTCCTGGAAGTGCTCAGGATCAGGTTGGATGGGGCCTTGAGTAACCTTGGTAGAAAGTGTCCCTGTCCATGGCAGGGGGGTTGGAACTAAATGTTCTTGAAGGTCAGTTCTGAGCCAAACCATTCTGTGATTCTGTCAAATCCCATTTCCCATTTCTGACCGATTTAATGGATTTACAGCTTCATTTCCCTGCCTTTTCTGCACCCTGCTGCATTCCCTGTGCAGCCCAAGCCAGCCTGTCGTGGTGTTGCCTGCTCAGGAGACACTGAGACCCCTCAAGATTCCTCTTTTGCTGCTCTCCACGTTCCTGCTCTGAGGTGGGGCTTCCCCACACTCACAGTCACCCACCTGAGGCTGCAGATCTCGGTGACCCAAATTCCACCTGATTCCAGTGACCCAGCCTCCAGATTTAACCCCTTGAATCCTGTGACTGAACAGGCACAGAGGCAGGAAACCTGGAGCAATCCTCCCATGAGAGTTCCTGCCTGTTCCTGCAGCCACGTGAGCTTACAGCCCCATCCAGAGCACGCCAAAACTCTTTAAAGGCCACTTAAAATCCATGGGCCATGAAGGGTTGGACTGTAAAATTGCAATTAGAACAGACAATTATCAGGTGACCATGTGCTCCCTCAAAGATGGAGCTGTCGAAGAGAGCACTTGGAAGAAAAAAAAGAGGAAGAACCCCTGAGTGTTCATTCATTTGCATTTAGATGGATATTTAAGCTTGTACTATTAACAATGGGTTTTTGATTTATTAATCCCAGCCCCTTTGAGTGACTGTGAGATTCGTGGGTGGCACCTCTGCCTCTCTTTTCTCTTCCCCTCGCCCCCAACTCCTCATGTCATGAAATAAGAGGGGAGAAGATCAGGGACTAATTTCTGTTGTGTTGGGTGCTGCGAGTGTGATTAATGAGCTTAGCACGGGCTGAGTAAATTGAAAGTTGAAATCAGAGAATGATTTGGGATTCTCTGGCTCTCCTCCAAGGGTGTTCATCCAGAGTAATTATTGGCTGCTTAGCCCTGATGAAGTTAAAACCCAGGCAGGATCTGGTCTCCTGCTCCCTCTTTCTGTTGCTGGGACAGGAGGGGAGTTGATAAATACAGCCTTGGATGTGTGTTCATGTTCTTGTGCATCACCAGATCTGTATTTCTCTCCTGCCTTGCCCTGGTGCACAATAGGATTTGATTTGGCAATGGGAGCAGGGAGACAGAGCCAAGGTTTGCTATTGGTGGCGACAGCATCACTTCACGTATCTTTACCCCTCCCTGAAAGGACATTTTATTGAGGTTGGGGTCAGTCTTCTCCCTGGTAACAAGAGGCAGGAGAAAAGGAAATGGCCTCAAGTTGTGCCAGTGCAGGTTTAGATTGGGTATTAGGGAAAAATCTTCACTGGGAAGGTGGTCAGGCTTTGGGACAGGCTGCCCAGGGAAGTGGTGGAGTCACCACCCCTGGGAGTGTCCAAAAAACGTGCAGATGTGGCTCTTGGGGGTGAGGTTCAGTGGTGAACGTGGCAGTGCTGGGTGAAGAGTTGGGCTCGATGGTCTTCTCCAGCCTTGACAACTCCATGATTCTGTGGCTGCAGAGGAAGATGTGGAGCTGCTGGAGAGCAGTCCCACTGCCCCATGCAGCTGATGAGTCTGGGTTCAGGCCATCAGGGCTGTGCTTGGGTGTTTTCGAGTGTGGGATCAGGTAAATGAGGAGGAGTGGTGTGGGATGGAAAGGGAGAGGCACAAACCACAAAGTGTGGGATGTGTGACAAGGACATGGAGTGATGGGACAAGGGGGAATGGCTTTAAAGTGATATCAAGCAAGTTTAGAGTGCATATGGGGAAAAACCCTTTACTGTGAGGGTGGTGTTGGAACCCTGGAGACTGGAATGCCCAGAGAAGCTGTGGCTGCCCCTGGATCCCTGGAAGTGTCCAAGGCCAGGTTGGATGGGGCCTGGAGCATCCTGGCACAGTGCAAGGTGTCCCTGCCCATGGCAGGGTGGTAGAATGAGATGACCTTTAGGATCCCTTCCAACCCAAACCATTCTGTGATTCTGTGAAGTGTCTGGAGAGGCAGCTTGGGATCAGACTGCCACAGGTGAGCATTAATTGTCCCCTCCTTGGTGACAGCAGGGTCCGAGCCAGCTGAGGCTGTTTTAGCCCCTGGTGGAGGAGAGAAACACCCTGAGGTGTTTTAGCCCCTGGTGGAGGAGAGAAAATCAGGCCATGCCTGAAAATCAGGTGTGAAATCCAACCCCAGACAGACAAAGAGGGAGATCCAGCAGATCTGCCTCTCCAGGGGAACCCTCATCCCACAGGGAATGCCTGGCTCCATCAAGCACCTCCTCTGTTCCTCTGTCTCATTATAATAACTAAGCATTATAATGACCAGGCATTGCAATAACTGACCTTAGGAGGCCTTTCCAAACCTTCCAAAATATTTGCATAAAAGCTTTCCTGCTCTTGGAGGAGAAGGCACCTTGGGAATCTGTGTTCTTAATTTAAGGACACCCTTGGCTTCCCTTGGGAAAGGTCATCTGTTCCAGTAATTAAAGCTTTTCACCTACCTGACTTGGGAAATGCAAACCTGGCTGTTTAGGAAGGTGACCTGTGTGAGCAAGGTTAGGCTGGGAGAACAAAACAAACACTGCCTCAGCTCTGGGGTGAGCTGAAATCACTCAGAAACTTGTGGTGTCCTAAAATGCAGCTCCCAGAGGCTGAGGACAGTCCTGCTCTTGGGATCTTTTCAGGCAGGAACTGAAAAGGGGTAGGGTGTGGGTTGGTCCTGGAGGTGGTCACACAGAGCCACAAGCCACAGGGAGAGTTTTGTAGTGTCAGAGTAAGTTTCTGGGCAGTATTTTTTTTTGTTTGGTTCACCTGGAACAACTCAGAGGAGGCCCCAAAGTACCCTAGAAGGAGGAATTCTTTGTATAATTTATTCATAAGATAATTGTACTCTTTGGTGTTTATGGTCCAGCTACCCCATGAATCTTGAAGTGCAGCTGCTCTGCCTGAAATTCCTGGTTTTTGGGTGGGATATCCAGTGTATAATCAGCAGAATCCAAAGCTGTCTGAATTCCTGACTGCACGTCCTACAGGATTACATGTCCTTGGAAAGCAGCACAAGGAGCAGGACATGGTGTGAGCTCCGTGGGCTTCACCCTGCTTGTTGAAAGAAAAAGGCATTAAGTTTTATTTCCTGTGCTTTTTGGGGATTTTTGTGATCCCAGCCTTGCTGGTCTGATTCCCTTTGGAGGGCATGTACAGCTTCCTTTGTTCCTCCACTGCCCACCACCAGAGAAGTGTCACACAGGAGTTATCTTATCTCTAACATCCCATGGAACCATTTTGCTCATCACATCAGTTAATCCATCTCTCAGTGCCTGTCTTCTGAAGAAAAGCTTTCTAAAGTCAAGAAACAGCTTCTCCTTTCCCCTGCCTGTCACCCAGCGCATTAATGACCCTGCCAGAGCTGTAGATCAGGCAGTCACAGCCTGTCTGTGCTGGCAGAGATAAATGAGTTCCCCAGATACAGACACTTCACAGAGCCACAGAATGGTTTGGGTTGAGAGGGACCTAAAAGATCATCGAGTTCCACTCCCCTGCCATAGGACACCTCCCACTATCCCAGGTCTCTCCGAGCTCCATCCAGCCTGGCCTTGGACACTTCCAGGGATGGGGCACCCACAGCTTCTCTGGGCACCCTGTGCCAGGGCCTCACCACCCTCAAAGCCAAGAATTCCTTCCCAAAATCTGTTATAAACCTACCCTCTTCAGCTTAAGGCATTCCCCCTTGTCCTGTCCCTCCATCCCTTGTCCCAAGTCCCTCTCCAGCTCTTCTGGAGCCCCTTTAGGCACTGGAAGAGGCTCTGAGGTCTCCTTGAACCTTTCCTTTTTCCACCCTGAACATCTCTCCCAGTGTGGCTCCAGAGAAGAGAGGTTCTAACCCTGATCATCTTTGTGGCCTCCTCTGGAATCTCTCTAGCAGCTCCTCATCCTTTTGATGTTGGAGGCCTCAGAGCTGGACACAGCCCAGGAAGGGTCTCACAGGAGCAGAGCAGGGGGACAGAATCGCCTCCCTCAGCCTGCTGGCCTGTTAAAACCCCAAAGCCCCATGAAAAATCAGTGCACTGGTCTCTCCTTTGGACCTATTAACAGCATATCATATATTAATTTTATATGAATTATATATTGTATATATTTTAATGCAACTCCCCAGCTGTGGGGGAGCAGCACTGCCCTTCATATGATCCCATATAACATATGATCCCATGGGATCCCACAGATGATCCCATGCAGGGTGTCTGTGCTGGTGTTTGGCAGTGCCCCTGCTCCAGCTCCATTGCCCTTCATCAGTTTAATTCCCCACATCTTCAGCTGTGAATCCTGCCTCTCCCAACTGCTCCTGTGGATTGTCGAGGGGATGTCAGCGAGGGAAGAGAGCATCGTGCTTGCAAAGCCTGGCTACACAGGGGCATGCAGGGAGGTTAATCTGAATATTCCCATTAGTTCCCCTGTGTTAAACCCAGTTAAAAAGTATCCTTTAATTCAGCCTGTCTGACTGCACTCGCAATGTGCATCCAGGCTGATGGAATTATGGTCCCAGGAGCCTTTTTTTTTAGCCCTGTATGAGAGCAGACAAAACAGGGCAATGCAGTGAAACCCAGTCACACCTCTGGAGCCTGAGGATTTATCCCTGCTCAGCCTGGGCTCTGGGGCTGCTGGAAGCACAAAGAAGAGCAGATTCCAGGGGGATGTTTTTCCAGACATTTCCCTTGTTGCAAGGACACCTTTTCCTGGGAGTTGTTACCTGGATTCCAGGTGTTGCAGGGAAGAGGTGGCCAATTCTGTCAGCACAAAGCAGCAGAGCACAGGGCTGTGTCCACCACTGCTTGGGCGAGGAGTTAAACTCCTTTGGCCTTTGCTGAGCTGCTTCCCAGTGGTCAGCACTGTCCATGGACTTGGGAGAGCAGGTGCTGGTTTGTTCTCCAGTGCCTTTCACAGCACAGGCTGCAGGAGAAGCTGAGCAGCAGAACGCAGGGCTCCTGCTGCCTGCCAGCAGAGAAGGGTTTAATGGCTCTTGACAGAAGGGAAAAGGGGGAGAGGACAGAGGATTCAGAAGCTCTGAATCAAATCCTCCCTTCCTCCCCTAGCAAAGGGGTCAGGAATATGGGTGGAATAAATGAATTCCCTCTACAGAGCTGGCAGAAGCCAGGCAGTGACACTTGGAGGATGCTCCCACTGGGAAGGGACTTTGGGTTCAGTGATGCGATTCCCAACCTCGGCTCAGTGCCGAGGGTGAGAGCTGGAGCCTTGTGAGGTTCGGGATGGTTTCTGTGTTCCCATGTGTTTGTGCTGTGTATTCAGGAAAAAAAACCCCAAACAAACACCAGGAGCAGCTGAGGGAGCTGGGAAAGAAGCTCAGCCTGGAGAAAAGGAGGCCTGGAGGGAACTTTCTGGCTCTCCACAACTCCCTACAGCCAGGTCAGGGTCAGTCTCTTCTCCCAGGTAACAAGCGAGAGGACAAGAGGAAACAGCCTCTAGTCTCACCAGGGGAGGTTTAGATTGAATATTAGGGAAAATTACTTCATGGAAAGAGTGGTCATGCCCTGGAACAGGCAGAGCAGGAGGTGATTGAGTCACCATCCCTGGAGGGATTTAAAAGATGCGCAGATGGGGCACTGGGGGATGAGGTTTAGTGGCGAACGCGGCAGTGCTGGGTCAAGAGTTCTGCTGGAGGATCTTTTCCAACTAACAATTCCCTGATTCTGTGGCTGGCTTGTCTCGCCTGCATCTCTGCCAGCTCTCCTGGAGCCATCTCCATGGACATGCCAGGCTGCTGAGGGATTTTGGTGGCTCGTAGCGAAAATCCAGCTTGAGTTCCCAGGTTGTGTGAGGGGACTCGAGGCTGTAATAACACAGCCCAGGCACCTGCATGTGCTGGTGGAGAGCCTTGGATCACAGCTCCAGGCTTTGAAGTAGGGGGAAAAAAAATGCAGGCTGGGGAAATCTGCTGCCTGCTTTTGGTGTGCTCCAACTCCAGCGACTCCACAGCCAACAGGGTGCAGCTTTGAACCAGCTTCAAGGCAGGTTCAGGTGCACGGAGCAGACGCAAAGAACTGCACCAGCAGAACTCTCTGCACCCTCTGCGTGCAAAATTCAGAGTGGAGTCACTTTATCTCCATGTGCTTCTTTGCTGGATTGGTTTTATTCTCCCTTTCTGAGCACAAGAAAGTCTGTCTGGGTACAGAGCACCACTTCCCAAATGGTTCTGTCTCTAAACCTGCAGATCTTGCCAGGTCTGTATCCTCTGGAATATTGGCTTTGCTGGGAGCTGAGGGCTCCAGAGCATGATTTGAGGAAGGTGTGTTATGACCACAGGGCCAGGGTTGGACAAAGCCCAGACCATCAGCACTAGGCAGGTGTTTAAGCAGGTGATGTGTTATGTGTCTTTGTTAAGGACACAAGAAAAGTTTCCCCATCAGGATTTTTTTGCTCAACTTCCTTGCAAGACTGAGGAAAGTTCAGATGAACTTCTTAAAATACCTCATTTTTTAATGAATCCATGAACTCCAAGCCAGGCACACAGCAGTACCCACCACAACCAAAATAAATTTATATACTTAAAATTTCACCATAGAATTATGGAATGCTTTGAGTAGAGAGGCACCTTCAAGATCACCTCATTCCATCCCCCTGCCATGGGCAGGGACAGCTTCCACCATCCCACGTTGCTCCAAGCCCCATTCAACCTGGCCTTGGACACTTCCAGGGATAGGGCAGGCACAGCTTCTCTGGGCACCCTGTGCCAGGGCCTCCCCACCCTCACAGGGAAGAATTCCTTCCCAGTGTTTAATTTTATGTATTTTGTCCATTCCAATTCCAAGCACCTCACTCTGGTTATGGGATTCCATGGGAAGGGATCAGGGTGAAGGTTTATGAGTCCATGCCATTGCTCAAAGGTAGGATGGACTGGTAGGAGACTGAACAAGGTAGGACTGATGGATTTGGTGGAAAAGGTTCAAAAACTGGCACACTGTGGATAAGGATGGAGAAATTTTTCCCCTATTTTAAAAAGGAGGAAAGGACTTGTGTTCATTTTCACCTGACTGCTTGTGCACCACGCTAGAAGACGAAATGTTCTGCTAAAAAAACAGCAAAAAGAGGCCACAGTGCCCAGGATGCAGCTCTTGTCTAATGATGAACTTTCTGTGTGTCTGGGCAAATCAGTGTAAGCTTCGTGCCTCAGTTTTCCCTGAGCCTGCTGTGCTAAATAACATCAGACAGCTCCTCGAAATGTCAGGAAATCCGGGAGCGAGGAGCTCTTTTTAGTGAGCAAAAATAAGTATTCCTATTTATCACTGAGAACTGGTTATCTAAAGGTGAGCTTGATGATCAAATTGGTCACCCAGAGGAGCTCCTATCATGTTTTTTGGTTTGTGTGGGCAGCAGGGAGTGTCACTACATGAATTTTAGTCTTCATGAGGTGGAATGAGGAGACTTGGGGCCATCGCTGTGAGGCTGCTCATGTGAGGGCATGTGACACCAACCTGTGCATCCCACCTGAGCTCTCCGTGGCCTCTCAGCCCCATGGCAGAGAGGATTAGGAAATCCATGGAATATCCAGCCTGCTCTGACAGCCAGCTCGATGTGGAGCAGGACAGATTCTCCCAGTGGCCCTCCTGGAAGGCGATGAGCAAAACTCCCGGAGAGGACAAATCCTCTGTGCCCTGACCATCAGATTTATTTGGCTGCACTTTAACTCTCAGTCAGAAAAATAACGGATGCAGTGAGGTCAGAAAGCCCAATTTCATGGAATAGAAGCATTTTTGGACTTGTCAAGGCTCTTTCCAGGGCTTTGCAAATCCTTTAATTCAATTACAGCGCTGAGCAGTTGGAAGATGTGTGTTCATCTCCCAGAGCTGCCTTCTGCTTCAGGCCAGAGCTGCATCTCCAGGGGGTTTAATGTGAATCTGGAATGCTGGTGGGATGTTGGTGGGATGTCAGATGGGGAATTTGCTGCTTGTCTCAGAGGGAATAAACTCACCTTCTGCCAGAGCTTGGTGCATGGCAGGGTGAGGGTGGGGAGGCCCTGGCACAGGTTGCCCAGAGAAGCTGTGCCTGCCCCATCCCTGGAAGTGTCCAAGGCCAGGTTGGATGGGGCTTGGAGCAACCTGGGATAGTGGAAGGTGTCCCTGCCCATGGCAGGAGGGTGGAATAGGATGACCTTTCAGGTCCCTTCCTACCCAGACCATTCTGTGATTTTATGGTGGTGGCCTGAAGGCTGACCCAGCAAGAACCTCAATTTTCCCAGGTTTGAGGAGAGCCTTTCTTGCTGCTGAGGATGGAAGTGCAGGCAGCAAAATGGGTGGGAAGCACATCAGTCCCCCTCATTTTTTGGGTGGTGGATCCAATCTGCCTCCAGCCAGCCAAGGAAACAAAAATGGAAAGGGTCCTAATTGCACTGATGACTGATGGGCTGTCCCCAGAACCCAAACTGTGTCATTTGCAGG
Source organism: Erpornis zantholeuca (assembly GCA_013400515.1). Lineage (NCBI taxonomy): Eukaryota > Metazoa > Chordata > Aves > Passeriformes > Timaliidae > Erpornis > Erpornis zantholeuca. The sequence continues at coordinate 174,231 of VZTN01028756.1, forward strand.
TGGGGAAGGAGAAATCCAGGGAATGATTTATCCACCATCACCCAGGAGGAGCAGAGCAGAGCCACAGCTCAGCTCTCCTGCCCTCTCTCACAGCTCTGCTGGTGGCTCTGAACGAAAGTTAACTGGGGCCTGTATTGGGAGAAAAGGATCCCAGAGGAGATGGGATCCAGGAGAATCCAGGAGAATTCCATTCTTTTTTTTTTCTTTTTTTTTTCTTTTTTTGAGCTGTGGTTATTATTTATTTAATGGTGCATAGAGCTCATATGTCAAATCTGAAGGAATGCTGAGCATCCTTCAAACCTCAGCAAGGCTCCTGACAGCTTCAAGGGCATGGCACAGGATTATCCCAGGGATTATCAATATCCCTGTGATTTTTTTCACCCCCAGTCTGAGGCTGGGGCCTGGGCAAAGGGCTGTTTCAGTTTTTTTTGGGGTATCTTTGGCTCTAACCTTCCATGCACAAGTTGAAGGTGCAGTATTGTATCACTGCTGCTGGGAATTGTGTTCAGACAGATCTTTTCCAGTCCTGGTCTTCCATGTATTGGTCAAAACAGACACTTACCTTTATGTTCCAAGGGCCTTGTACCTTGACAGCTGAAGAATGATTTTCCCATCAAGGATCCTGCAAGAATGTTGGACACAGGGAGCTCCCTCTGCTCTCCTTGTGTTGTTTCACATGCAGAAGCTCTGGAGACATCTTTTTATTGAAGCTGCCTGGATTGTAGGCATGGAATGGAATGGAATGGAATGGAATGGAATGGAATGGAATGGAATGGAATGGAATGGAATGGAACGGAACAGAATAGAATAGAATAGAATAGAATAGAATAGAATAGAATAGAATAGAATAGAATAGAACAGAATAGAGTTTTCAGTTAAAAGGGGCTTAAAACAGTCATCAACTTGAACTGCTCAACCCATTCAGGGCTATCTAAGAGTTATTAAGAGGTCCAAATCCCTCTTAGACACTGACATTGACCACCTCCCTGGGAAGCCTTTTCCAGTGTTTGACTACCCTCTGTGTAAAGAAATGCTTCCTAAAATCCAGTCTGAAGTGATGGCGAGGTGCATTCCACCACGGTGTTCGCAGGAATTTCCTGTTTGTGGGACAAAAATGGTTTTGATTTTTATTTTCTTTTCAGGTAGCTATAAAAAGAAAGCCCCCTCTCCACCCCCGCTTCTGGAGGGCTGCTGTGTTTGTCTCCACTCAGGCGTCAGCACCTCACAAGTGTTGTTAGGAATGGTATCACAGCACTGGGCATTTCCCATCTCCCTGCTTCCCAGCTCATTCCTGGGAAATGAAACTCGTTCAGTTTACAAGTGCAGGAGATGCTTTTGCTAATTGCCAGCTCTGCCAGCTCCTCCTGGGATCTGGGAGGCAGCCGAGGTTGTCCTGCCTGGTGTCTCTCCAGTCTCTGCAGCCTGTGAACCAGGACTTACATGACTCCTATTACTGTCATGCCCAAGCATTTCACAGCTTTCAATGTGCTGTTATTGCAACTGGAGCTGAACACACAAAAAAAAAAAAAAAAAAAAAAAAAGCATGNTTCTAGGTCAGCTCTTCCAGCTCTGAATTTTCTTTTACATTTGCCTTTACCCAGATTAGTGTTTTTGGAGGGTTTAGGAGGACGCAGTGTTGGTCCAATGACAAGTGTCACTTTGCTTTGGAGGCTTTCAGGGGTGAGACGGCTTCAAAATGCTGCAGAACTGACAGGAACTCTCAGAACATTTTCTGCTGCTCTGAAGCTGGAGCGATGTGGGGACCTGCTCTCAGGTCCCCTGAACAAGGAGCATTTATTTTTGTCCTCCTGGCCTCCCTCCCTGCCCAGAAAAGCTTTCAGGAGAGGTGGCCTGGGAGCCCCCAGCTTGTGAGCAGCACTCCTTCACTCTGACACCGCTTGTCATCTCAGGAAAGAAAGGAAGATCTAACTGGAGGATGGGGTGGGAGCTGTCACATCCACTGTACTTTTCCTGCTCAATTCTGTTACCCTTGGGCAGGTGAAGGCTGGGACCAGCAGCTTCATCCCTTTGGTCCTAACCTACCTGTCTGCTCGCTGCTCAGGCTGTGTGGATGACCTTGATTCACGAGCCAGCAGCATTGGCAGGGACATTTCAAAGGGATTGGGGAGAAAACAGCCAGATTTACGCCTTAGCACTGTGGTTTCCAAACTTTTTTTTCCTTTCAGGACCCCTGAGTGTCAAATTAAATGTTCTGATCAACTTTCTTGTGTTTCTTGTGTCCAACACACTTGGACCCCCTTTGATTTCCAGACTCTCTGTCTCTCCCTGCAACTTGTTCTGCTTCCTTGGTGGCTCCAGAAAGTTTCTTCTCTGCAAAATCTCCACTGTTTATTCTTTGATTCCTTATTCCAATGCTTATCTGCTTCTCTCCTCTGGACATTCCCATCTACCCACCCTCCTGGCTGGGATGGAAGGAGCTGCAGCAGCAGGAATCTCCCTTTTCCCACCCTCTGCAATCTGATCTCCTCCTTTGGAGACTCCTGGCTCCAGGTGCCAGCTTGGCTTTAGGAGGAAGCACCCTGGCAATGAGCAGGCCTGAGCCAGAGGATAAAAGCTTCCTGCTGGGATTCTGCATTTCATCTGTCATGGTGATAATATTGCCTGGCTTTATCCCCGTGTTCCCTGCCTCCCCTGGGCCCTGGGAAAGAGAGTGCCAGGAGGGCTGAGTGCATTCCATGGTTATTGGCTTAATCCATGCGATATCAGTGGCTCGCAGGGGCACTTCTGAATTTCCCATCTTGGGAGCTACAGACCCAATCCTGATCTCTGCAGCACAAACCTGTGAGTGGCAGGAGCCAGTTCTGCCTCTGGAAGGACGTTGAAATGTGGAAGCAGAGCCCAGGGAATCTGCTCAGGTCTGCGGGAGGTGCAGAGGCAGGGCTGAAGTGATCGCCCTGCCAAGGGAGGAGGCAGAGATAGATGTGTTTGGCACTGTTTTATGTGCATTTTATTGCTGGGCAGGTTGGGGGGAGGGATGGATGGGCAGGAAATAAAGGGCATTTCACCCCTAGGACTGTGCCTGCTGCTGCACCATCAGCAATTCCTGCAAGAAAGGCCACTCCCGGTGCTGCAAACCCCAGACAGGAGAGCGGAGACATTTTTCAGTAAAAATTGCTTCAGCCAGCACAGTCACCACTGGTGCTGCCTTGTAATTGGCAGGTATTTAATTAGTTGAGGAATATTCCACATCTTCTCACTAAGTGGGAAGTCAGAAAGTCCCTCTGGGACGAATGCTCTCCCAAACCTGTCACTGCACCTCAGCTGAGCCTCAGCACATAAAGCACAGCAGACAGCTGAGCACGAGTTTGCACAGATGTTGCAACATCTGTCCAGTTTGGGCAAGGTGGGTGGCTGAAGGTAGGGGTGTCACTGAAAGTGGGAGTGGAGTGGAGTGGAGTGGAGTGGAGAGGAGAGGAGANAGAATAGAATAGAATAGAATAGAATAGAATAGAATAGAATAGAACAAAAGCCAAGTCCACTGCCTGGATTTTTTGGGGAACACTCTGTCCTTTCTGCTTCCAGGTGTACAGAGATACAGCAGGATGGGGAGGAGGGAGGACAAAGCTTAATGAAGAAATATCACTGGGAGTAGAGAGGTTTCCAGCAGCCTGTATCTCTGCCAGCTGTTTTCATTAGCAGAAAGTGGCTTTAAAAGGTTCTGATAGCAATCTCTCTTTGCTTCGGATGAGCTCCGGAGGGGCTGGCAGAGGGTTTGGGTACCAGTGTGGCTTTGGTTAACTACATTTGCAGGAGCAAAGCTGGGAAATGCCTCCCCCTCCTCCCCCGTGACCTGCTTTCCTGAGAAAAGCACAAGCAGATCCATGTCGCTCAGCACCTGCTCCTTATTCCTACTCCTTGCAAAATGCTGGGGTGCTGTGTCTCCACGCCTCTCCTCCCAGACATCCATGGCAGGAATTCGAGCAGACCCGACCTCAGTCGTGCAGTCCACATAAAACCACCGGCATTGCATGGCAGGGAGATCTTCCTGCAGGAAAACCTCTGCCAGCTTTGCAGGTCTGGAGCTTGATTTGTGTTTGCAGCTCCTGCCCGTGCAGGCTGGAGAAGGGAAGTTTGCTCTGCTGCTTTCTAGCTTCACTACAATCCTCAGCTTTGCTGAGCCAGTGGCTCCCTGCATCCCTGCATCCCTGCAATCATCCCTGCATCCCTGCATCCATCCCTGCATCCATCCCTGCATCCTCACAGCTGCCAAGCAGTGACAAGGTAGCATTCCCAGCAGCCTGGCTCGGAGCTGAATCCAGCTGCCTCACTGTTCCCACTCCTCCCGAGGGATCTCACCCTCTCCCTCTGATCCATGCAGGCCCTGCCCACCAGGGAGTTGTTTACATCGACCCTCCTGGTGAGGAAACATCAGATCAGCCCCCAGGAGGGCTGGGAATGGCTTGTTCAAGGAGAGGCGGCAGCGCGATCTTAAACATCGGCATTTATTTATTAGCGTTTATTTAGCCACGACTGTGCCAGCCCCCTCACTGCATTAGCATCAGCTCCATTTCCCACAGGTTTCCTCCCCTCCTGCAAATGTAAATCCAAAGCAAAACCTCTGGATTCCTCTCTACACCCACATAAGTAAGGGCTGGAATCACACTGGTCACGTCAGTGTGGGGTTTTGCCATTTTCTTTGCGTTTTATTTGCCCCCTCCCTCCCAAAACTTGTAATGAAGCAGCATTTCATGTGACAGGACATTTATGGCTGCTCCAGGCACAGCATAGCAATGAGGAGGTGGTGCAGCATCCCTGATCCAGGATCCAAATGACCTTCAGGAGCAGGCAGATGTTGCTTTCCGAAATTCGAGCTGGGAACGAGGGAGGCATTCCATGCGTTCAAGAAGCTGCCAGCTCTGCTTGCCTTGGCTGCTCCCCTCCCATGAAATGCTCATTTCGTGGAGCGCAGAGGAAAAGGAGGCCAAAGGGAAAGGAAGGAGCAAAGGAAAGCAGTGGCAGGGAAAAAAGTGCAGCGAGCTGAGCTCACACTGACTAAACCTTCTCATCCTCAGAGCAGCATCCCCACGTCCATGTGTGGATGTGTACCTGTGTTGTCCTGCTCTCACCTGGCTCAGAGCTCTCTGAGGCTCAAAGTGCATGTTGAGTTTGATTTTGGTGTTTTCCTGAGGTTCTGCTCACAGGACAATAATGCCAGGAACAGCAAGGCTCTGTGTGTCCCAGGAGAAGGGCTGTACCATAAGGGACAGGTTCACGCAGCCAGCTCGTGGCTGCCCCATCCCTGGAAGTGTCCAAGGTCAGGCTGGATGTGGCTTTGAGCAATCTGCTCTAGTTTGGTCACTGGTCATTGGAATGAGCTTTAAATGTCCCTTCCAACCCAAACCATTCCATGTTTCTTTTGTGGGTGCTCCTAAGTCTGCATCACCCAGGAATGTCTCATCAGAATGTCCGAAAAAAAAACACCTCAGGGTTTTAAATAACTGAACCTCACAACCCCATCCAGTTCCTCCACCCCCTTCACCCTCACAGGAATGGGGTTTTAGATGCTCCAGTGGAAAATGTGAGTTTCTGGTGCTAAAAGAAGGTGGCAGTGCATAAGAGACCTTTCTGCTGGTGATCCAGAGTGTGCAGCAGTGCAAATACCTGATGTGCCACAAGGGGACAAGGATCCTCTGCTCCCAGGGTTGGAGCCGAGGGGTGAAACTGCTTCACCTGCCCCACTTTGATGGGGACATTGGCTGAGCTGTCCCTTGCCTGGGGCTGTGAGAAAGCAGGGGTGAAAGGGGCACTCCCACCTCGAGCTCACCCACCATTCCTTTGGAGCTGGCTGGCAGGAGGGGAATTAGGAAATGCTCAGTGAGCAGACAACCCCAAAGGGCTCAGCAGCTCCCCTGGATTCAGAATGATTTGAAAACATCCCCAGAATTTACCTGCACGGTGCCAAAGGCTTCTCAAATGATTGCTTGCATCCCCTCTCCTTTACCCCAGTGCAGGGCTTTCAATTTTTTAGGGTGACTGCCTTTCCTTTGCTTTTAATTCTCCTTCTCAGCTGGGAACACCATAACATGAAACCATCCAGAGTTCTTAGGTCCAGATATCTGTGTTACCATGATCCAGCTGCATCTGTGAAAACTTTATTCTTAGGAGCTTTGTGTGGGTTTTGCTAAATGCATTGCAGCAAATCGTACCTTTAAAGGGCCACATCTCCATCTTGGTTACGGTTAATCTCTAATCCAGCATCTTCATCTTTGCCTGCAGCACCTTAATTTGGCTTCTTGATTTAATTTCTTTTACCGTCTGCTACCTCCTCCCACTCCCAGCCCCTCTGTCATCTGCCTGATTTATTTTTCTTTGTCTCTGTATCCTCTAGCCCTGCGCTCAGCCATTAAAATGTTCTGATTTAGGTTTCTGAGAAGCAGCATCCCCTGGAGCCAGGGTTTTGGTAGTGGGGAGAGCCATCCTTCTTCCCAACCTGGCCCTGGGGCCTCCTGTACTCTTGGAGACAGGGCTGGGATGTTGGCAGCACTGTTCGTTTGCTCTTTTGGGAAGTGCTGTTTAGAGGTAGACAGGAGGCAATCCGCCTGTGTCTCCATCCCCAATCCTGCCATGGGAAGCTGGGAAGAGCATCAGGATGGGTATTTCAGAGAGGGGGAGGCTAAAGAACAGGGCACAAGGGACAGGAGATCTGGCTGTTCAGAGCTAGCAGCAAACTTCCATCTCCCTCTCTCCTTTCAGTCCCATGCACCAGAGATTTGGGGTTCAAAATCCCCAGGTGGACAATCTCACTGCCCATTGCCAGGGTTTGGTGTGAGCAACCACGGGGTGATGGTTGTGGTCATCTCAACCCTTCTGCTCCCCTGAGCTCCAGCTGAGGGCTGGTTTGGGGGCTCTGAGGGGTTTTAGGCTCTGTTAGGTTCATCTGAGGAGCTGGAAGTGCTGCACAGCAGACAGGACATGTGAGAACAGAGGATGTGGGATTTCTCTTCCCAGGTGTTTGCATTTCTCTCCCAGCCTTTAATCCAAGTGCATTTGTACATCCTTGAGCAGCCAAAGGGAGCATTTCCAGCTCATTCAGTGCTGGCTGCAATGTCCTACATTTCTACCAGCACCTGCTACGCTCAGCAAAAGCATTCCCTACCTCATTTTCCCATTCTTTCCATCTTTCCCACGAGGCTTGAGCGTGGGACCAGGATGTCCAGGTGCAGGAGATGGTGGATCCTGCTAATGGGCTCGGTTCTTTGGAGGATTTTCCCTGGAATGTTTCTGGTACACATGACAAAGCTGCTGTTCATCCCTAGGGTGCACTGATTGTTGTTTGCTGTGAAAACAGGAAACTTTCCCAGTTTCTCAGGAGTGATCATAGGATGACTGGCTGTTGTTCAAGGCCAAGAAAGAGGATTGCCTGGACCAGCTACAGGTTAATTCCTGAGGTGGAACCACATCCTTTTCTAAACAGAAGAGCAGAGTCCCATCTTTTGGGCCGTGATCCAGTTTGATCCTTCCAAGCTGGAGAGGGAATAACTGCAAAACCAGCCCCAGGTCTCTGGCATCTCCTGGTAATTGGGAAATTACAGCAGGAAAGCTGTCATGGAAGCTGAGGGAGTGAACTGAACCTCTTTGTGTCCAGCTGGAACGTGCACACAGCACGTTTGCTCGAACAGGCAGTTTCAGGAGGGTCCTGCAGGGTGATACAACAAGGAGACAACAGCCCAGCCCTGGCTGCAGTTCTTGCCTCAGAGGACCTGCCAAAACCTTTCCATGAGAGCTCAAGGACACCTGAGGAGCTGCCCCTGGAGAGAACCATGCTGCAAAGCCTGGAGAAGCATCTGTGAATGTCATGTAGGGGTGGGAGGGCAGCAGAGCCATCACTCACTGCTCTCACCCTGTCCTCTGCTGGAAAAACGCCCTATGGGATAATGAGAGCAGCCATCCTCCTGCTCATCTCTCCATCCCTCTTTGGTCCCACTGATACACTTCCCTCCACTTGGAAAAGTCGCCTTCAGAAAGTCCCAAACTCTGTTTACAATACTTTCACAGTGGTTCCTCTGTTCACCTTTTCCCAAGGTGGTCTTGATACCCAATGAATTTAGGCAACACAGGGAACTGTGGAGTCACCAGCCCTGGAGGGATTTAAAAGATGGGTAAATGTGGCCCTTGGGGACACAGTTTAGTGCTAGGTTTTGCAGTTCTGTGTTAACAGTGGGACTTGAACACCTTTTTCTATCCAAACTATTAGATGATTCTACGATTTTTATTGTTCTGGTACTCTGGTGTAGCAGAAAAGATCCAGTGGGGCAGCTTTGCCCCAAAGTACATCTTATTTATAAGATTTATTTAGGATCTTGCACAATTTTTATTTTAGTTACAAATCTTATTTGTAACCTCACTCATAACTCCTAATCTAGGAGTTATGGCCTGGACTGCTTACATTAAGGGATCCCAGAAATGCTGTAAAGGTGTTCTTGGCTCTAAATAACAATAAGAAAGAGCAGAGGATAAAGACTTGAATGGATAAAATGTTGATCTGTTGTGGAAATAGATTGAAAGGAGCTTGAAACAAGGTGGGTGTCAGATATTTCTCCCAAGTAACAAATCACAGGATGAGAGGAAACAGCCTCAAGCTGCACCAGTGGAGATTTAGTTTGGATATTAGGAAAAATGTCTTCATGGAAAGGGTGGTCAAGCATTGGAAAAGGCTGCCCAGGGCAGAGGTGGAGTCACCATCTCTGGGAGAGGCCAAAAAATGTGTGAATGTGGCACTTGAGGACATGGTTTGGCACATGGGGCTGATTGATAGTTGGATTTGTTGATCTTAAGGATCTTTTCCAAACCTCAACAATTACATGATCTGATGATTGCATGGAAGCAGTCCAAGGTCATCCTCTGCAGCCACCGCCATGAGCTGACCTGTTGATACCAGAGTTTGCAGTGTGGCTAAATATGAGAATTATTTTCCTTTTTTCTTCTTAAATCTACGAAGCCAAGGGGTTATAGGGAGCTGTTGGCTTTTCTGTTTCTATTTCACAGGGTTTTGTAGAGGAGCTTGAAAATGTCATCCTTTCAAAGGAAAAAAAATCCACAAGACAAAAAGACTTCAAATATGCCTTGCAGAAAAAAAACCAAAAACCCACAACAAAACCAAAACCAAAACCAAAACCAAAACCAAAACCAAAACCAAAACCAAAACCAAAACCAAAACCAACACCAACAAAAAAGCCACTCATGGCACTTTGAGTTCTGATCCTAATTTGATGCTGTAGAAGAGACCAGATTTGTAATTATTAAACAATCACTAAAACTGGGGTGATTCAACCACAGAATGGTTTGGGTTGGAAGAGGCTTTAAAGATCACCCAGTTCCAAGCCCCTGCCGTAGGACACCTTCCACTCTCCCAGGTTGCTCCAAGCCCAGACTAACCTGGCCTTGGACACTTCCTTGGATGGGTCAGGAAGGAATATTGCCCTGGGTTTGATGATCAGGGGCTTCTGAACTGGTTTGGAACATTGTGACACCTCACAGGGATCTCTACATTTGCTTCTGATTTAAAGACCAAGCACACAAGGCCGAGTGCCCTTGTTTCTCCATTTCTCCATTTCTCCTCCACCATGTCCATGGTATCTCATCTTCCATATCAAAATCCTGACACGTTTGGGATTGTTCAGGGGAATTTTGGGTGGGACAGAGGAGTCCTGCTGGAGGCTCATCCCAGTGAAGCATTGGGCCCAGGGCCCATTTCTCCCACACACCACCATTCCTCCTGCACTGAACCACAAAACCACAGAATGGTTTGGGTTGGGAGGGACCTTAAAGATCTTCCAGTTCCCCCCCCTGCCAAGGGCAGGGACACCTTCCTCTGTCCCAGGTTGCTCCAAGCCCCATCCAACCTGGCCTTGCCTGAGGCAGATCTCTGGAGGCCAAGGCATGGTACAGGTTTCTCCTTCAAGAGATGATTCCTGTATTTTGGGCCTTCTCCTGGAGCAGTGGGGCAGGGTTGTAAAGAGGGAAAGTGCTCATTAATTCTCCACCACAAGTTCTGGGTTTGAAAGGGAGAAGCCAAACCCAGGAGGCTGATGATGGTGGGAAGTGCTGAGCTTCCTCTCCAGTGGGATGGCCTGGCCTTGTGATGAGAATCATTACAGCTCAGCATCAGCTGCACTTCTGGTGCCTGAAAAGATAATCTCCAGATAATCTTGGGGGTATTTAGCCAGCCATATGCTTTATTTCAACGGTAATATCTATTTCTTGAACATTGTTTATGTTAATTAAGGCTTCAGACTGGAGGTTGCATATGGGCTGTTTCTTCTTCTTTTTTTTTTTTTTTTTTTCTTTTTTTTTCTTTTTTATTTTTTTTCTGGGGCTAATTTGCAGATAGAAACTAACCTTGTCCCCTGAAAATGCTCCAATCCAATTTGCTGTGCTCATGAATTCACAGCTGGGCAAAGGGCTTGCTTGTCACCTCCTTAGATCTTTTCCTGTCCCTCTTTCCCACACACATAAAAAAAAATCCCAAATATTCCTAATTTCCCACAGGTCACGAATCTTTTCTTAAATTGCATTAAGCAGAATGTTAATTCTGCTTCTGTCAGTTCCAAAGGAAATCACAACAAACCACCTTGAATTGGGAGTGTCTGAAAAATAAAATCGAATTAGTATTCCTGCTCTGCTTTCATTTTCCTTGCACCAAGAAACTGGATCAAGAATATGCTTTTTCTTCCTTTTCCATATTTTCCATTTTCATTGTTTTTTCCTAATGAGGTAATTTAATAATAGCTGCTACTCTGATTATTGATCCTTTCAGACTGACAGAATATTGTTCTCTACAGTGCCAGGCCTGTGCTCCTGAGATAGAGATGAGAAAAAGGGCATCAGTGCCAAGCAAAACTCGAAAGGAATCTGAGTAATCTGAGCAGTTGATCTTGAAGTTTTATGGTGGTGATTGAGGTTTTTTTGTTTGTTTCTGTAAAGAAAGCAGGAAACTCAGCTAAGGGATGTGTGGATGTATTTATTGACTGCTTTTTCCAAATATCAGAAATATCAGAGGTAGTGCCCTCTTACAGGTCTGTATCCATTTGCATCTCCTCTGTGTGCCTCAGTTTCCTTCTCATAGAATGGTTTGGGTTGAAAGAGACCTTCAGAATCATCTCATTCCATGGGCAGGAATTCCACCATCCCAGGTTTCTCCAAGCCCCATCCAACCTGGCCTTGGACACTTCCAGGGATGGGGCAGCCACAGCTTCTCTGGGAAACCTCTGCCATGGCCTCACCACCCTCATAAGGAAGAATTTCTTCCTAATATTTAGCCTGAAACTCGCCTCTTTCAGTTTGAAGTCATTCCCCCTTGTCCTGTCACTCCATTCCCTTGTCCAAATTCCCTCTCCAGCTCTCCTGGAAAGGGCTCTGAGGTCTCCCTGGAGCCTTCTCCTCTCCAGGCTGGACATTCCCAGCTCTCCCAGCCTGGCTCCAGAGCAGAGAGGCTCCAGACCTTGGAACATCTCCACGGCCTCCTCTGGACTAATTCTAACAGGTCCAAGTTTTTCCTGTGCTGAGGATTCCAGAACTGGATTCAGCACTCCAGGTGTGGTCTCACCAGAGCAGAGGGGGAGAATCCACTGGGGATGCAGCCCAAGAGCCCAAGACAGGTTTGGCTTTCTTGGCTGTTAGCTAAATAAGGTTGATGACACTTGATTTCCTTAAATTAATGTAGGGAAGTTGCTGGACAATCCTTTATTTCACTGGAGCTTCAAACTTCAGTTTGAGTGACACGAATTTACCAAACTTGTGCTAAATTTCAAGTTCGGAGGCTCAGAAGTGCAGGATTTTTCCAGGAGGTTTGGTTTTGCTCCAATAAGCCTACACTGCCTTGCTTGGATGTGTGAGATGTCTCACAGGATTTTCAGCAGCATAACTGAGAGCTCAGGCTGGCTTTGAACCAGTGGACTGATCACAGAAAGGGAAAATTATCTCTTGGATAATAGAATGACCCCTGTGAAAGAGTTTTGCTGGTTTTATTTAGCTCTTAGGAAGGTCTCAACTAAGCAAAGCACGATCACTGCTTTGGTACTGAGGGTGTGCAAAACATTCTGAGCAGCTGCAGTGTTAAAGATTGATTTAAACCCATATTTAGCTTAGTGTTTAATGAATTTCAGCGTTTACCTCTCTGGCATGAGATCCTTTGTAACTGCTTTAGCAGGCAATCAAAGATTTATTTTATTTTATTTTTAATCAGCCTATATTTTTTTCAAAAGCTGCAAACCTTTTCATGTCCCTTTCTCTTTGGAACCATCCACTCTTTAATTCAGCCCCGAGGTCCTGCACAAACAGTGACTCTGACACACTTTTTTTGCAGAAATATGATTGCAGGGGTTTTTTTTCTGTCCTGGGCTATTGTGCAGAGCCAAAGTATCTGAAAGGAGCTTTGGGGCAGCCTTTGGCTGGAAATGAAAATTGCTTTTGGGAATCCCACAAAAAGGATTAACTTTGACTTCATCTCTGGTTTGTTCTCCAAATTAATAATCAATCTGCCAGCTGGACCCACGCCAAGCTCTCGCCTGGTTGGAGAGGGGGGAGTGGTCCACGTGAAACAAGAACAGTCAGAGAACCACAGAGTTGTTGGGGTTGGACAAAACTTCTGGAGGTTCCTTTTATTTCTCAAATCTCAAATATTTACCCCCAATTTTAAAACCTCAGTGGCTCTATTTGTGCAAATTCCTGTTTAGAGCAGCGTTTCTGTTTGAGAAAGTCCTTAAGCATGTGCTTAGCTCCTGTTTAAATCTACTAGACAGTGCTTAATTGCTTTTCCCCATAAAGTGCTCGAATAGTGTTCAGAGTCATGTTGTAACATATGGTGAGACATTTTCCTGTGCAGCATCACTGGAATTACACCGGAGATAAATCTGACCACGGACATTGCAGACAGAACCAACTTGTCAGGTTCCCTGCTCACCCTCCCAGGACAACATTTTTTACGCCAGTCTGGTTTGGGGATTTCTACAATTTCTTTTTGACTCAGTTGCAATCACTCTGACTACACTCTCCTCTAATATTCTGCCCACGTCTTCCCTGTAGCGGAGTTTCCTCTTTCTTCCCTCCACTCTGGAGACCGCCTGGAAAAAATTCTGCTACCTTATTAGCGTACCTGGATTCAATATTTGTGAAGAACTCAAATTCTGCTCTTTTTCTTTGCCTCTGAGCTTTGAGCACAGATTTCCCAGCACAAACCCAGTGTATTTTTTGGCAGAATCAAAGGCTTTTCTACTGATTTACAAATGCAACCCGAACCCACAGGCAGGCACACACCAACACACAAATGTTCCTCCCCTTACCGACCTGTTCATTAATAGCCCATTGTCTTCTAGAGCTTTTAATCAGGCCCATGGTGAATGGATTTTGCATTCAAATATGAAACATGCCCTTTATCAATACATCTGCTTTCTAATTGGAACTCTCCTGCCAGTGAAATCATCTTTATATGGCAAAATCCAGTGATTGAACTGCTCAGGATTTCAAGTCTGCCCTGAACTATGAGGGTTTGGGTAAGACTTGATGGTTGAACCAGACTGAGCAGGTATCTGCAACCAGCAAGACCCAAACTCCCTCAGATGTGTTTCCCTGGACCATGGAGAGATTTGGGACAACCCAAAATCACAAGGAATTATTGTGAGACCTCACCTGGAACGACAAATCCAGCTCTGGGGTCTCCAGCATCAGAAGGACATGGAGCTGCTGGATGAGTCCAGAGGAGTCCATGGAAATGCTCCATGGGCTGGAGGCTCTCTGCTCTGGAGCCAGGCTGGGAGAGCAGGGAGTGTTCACCTGGAGAAGGTTCCAGGGACACCTCAAAGCCCCTTTCAGTGCCTCCAGGGGCTCCAGGAGAGCTGGAGAGGGACTTTGGACAAGGGATGGTGAGACAGAAAAGGGGGAATGATTTTGAACTGCCAGAGGGCAGGGTTAGATGGAATATTAGGAAGAAATTCTTCCCTGTGAGGGTGGGGAGGCACTGGCGCAGGTTGCCCAGAGAAGCTGTGGCTGCCCCACCCCTGGAAGTGTCCAAGGCCAGGTTGGATGGGGCTTGGAGCAACCTGGGATAGTGGAAGCTGTCCCTGCCTATGGTAGGGGGTTGGAACTGGATGATCTTGAAGATCCCTTCCAATCCAAACCACTCCAGGATTCTACATCCACACTGGGAATCAGTGAGAAGAGGCTGGTGGCTCTTCTGCCATGTCCTCCTACTTCCAAATAGGTTTTCCCAACCATCTCCAAGCTCAGTCCCAATGGGTACAGAGGTGTTTGTACCCAAAGGGTTGCAGGGCAATGAGAAGAGGTAATTAGTGAGATTTGCAACAAGGAAGGGAAGGATGAAAGAAAAGTTACTCTTCTAAGGAGATTAAAACCAGAGGAGCAGACATGGTCTTTGGAGCATTTGAGTGGTTTAATGACTGGTAATGACTAATTAATTAATAATCACTGTTAGTAATGAGGACCAGGTTTTCATTTTCTATTAAATGGCATAGCTGGACTTATTCTGAGGTGATTTACGCCAAATTCCTGACTCAGCACATCCACAGCACCCATCCTTTATGTGATTTATAGCAGCTTTTAAAGTAAGGACTGGATGGCTTAGATCAAATTGCTTTCTTTGAGTCCAACAGGATAAATAAGCAGGCACCAGACCAGGTGTTTGAAAAGCAAAAGGTGGTTATTTTAATTCTTAGTTTTTCTTCTTGCCTCGATATCGCTGTGCATTTTCTGTGTGCATCTAGAAATGGATTTCAGGCTGTGCCAAGCATGTTTTGGCCCTGGATAGATTTTATCCTGATATTGCATTCAGTGCTGTTCTGTCAGCTTTTCTGCCATGGGAGTGTGAGACCAGGCACAGAACCTGGGGAGTGTTATTTGTTTTCTGATACTTTCCCTGGGGTTTCCTGTTCTTGTTGGTTTCCTGATTTATTTTCCTTTCTTTTTTTTTTTTCCTTTCTGTTGATGTATGGCCCAGATCTGTCCTAGTGTATTCTCAAAGCTGGTAAATGAGTAAAGCTGGACTTTGGGATCAAAAGTGATGTGAGGGCAAATGCATTCTCACATTTGAAGAGAATTCAGATTCCTTGGGGCGGGGGTGTCAGTGTGGGGCAACATACACAAATGTGATGCTTTAAAAATGGGAGATTTAGGCATTCCTATTTGTTGGGAAAGGCTGCTTAAGCAGAAGAAAGCTGAGGATAGAGTTAAGGATGAAAGGACAGGCTGGAAGACCTGGGGTTGTTTAGTCTGGAGAAGGGAAGGCTCCAGAGAGAGCTCAGAGCCCCTTCCAGTGCCTAAAGGAGCCCCAAGAGTGTTGGAAAGGGACTTTGGACAAGGGATGGAGTGACAGGACACAGGGAATGGCTTTAAACTGAAAAGCAGGGTGAGATGGGATATTGGGAGGAAATTCTTCCCTGTGAGACCACAGAGGTGCTGACACAGGTTTTCAAGAGAAATTGTGGGTGTCCCATCCATGGAAGTGTCTGAGGCCAGGATGGGTGGGACATTGAGCTGCCTGGTCTAGTGAAAGATGTCCCTGCCCACAGCAGGAGGTTGGAAAAAGATGATCTTTAAGGTCCCTTCCAAAGCCGTTCCATGATTCCAAAATTCTGTAATTAGGAGCCTTTTAAAAGCATTTTTCTAGATATCCTCAAACCCATAAATGAAAAAGATGAACAGAGCACTAAAAAATCCTTAACTAACAAAAAACCCCCACGACAAGCCAAATGCACCAATATCTGCAAAAAAAGCCCCACAAGAGTCTGTTACAGAGAGAAAGTAAAAGCTGTTGTGGAAATATGGACAAAGGATAAATCGACAGCAAGCAATACAAATTAAAAGCTTGAAAAATACAAGAGAGAAAAAAAATGTGTAGGAATTTTATGCTTCAGAACAGCAAAAATGGATAAAAAGGAAAATTTAGAGTCTACTAAACCCCTAATAAATCCTGATGGTATTGGTTTGTTACTAGCTCGAAATGACAGATTTATTTATAATAATGCAGGAATTCCAATGAACGCCTGTATTCTGTAATTGGAAGAGAGCCTGGTTCCTTAATCCACATCCCAGCCTAATGAAATACTTTTCATTACACCAGCAGCTGGAAAACCTGCTATCCATCATCCCACAGAGCGAGATGTGCGTAAGGGTAACAAGACAGAGCAATTTGGAACGCAAGGATTTTCAAAGAGCAGGTTAAGACTAATGGGGGATCATTCCAAGAAAGGTGGAAGAGTTCCCCAAATCTGGAGAGAGGAGCATGTGTGTGTAAGCACAGCAGCCTCACATCTGTCTTAGGCACAATATCCATCTGAGACGGGATCCAAAAATTTCAGGATTGTGGGTAATATTATGATTCTAATTGAATAATAGCATGCTCATTAAAACAGAGGCATTAATAGCAATCAACTTATGGAAAATAGATTTTGTCAAGCTAAATTAATACTTTCTAGGAGAATACAGAACTGGTTGTTGGAGCCTGGGAATTTGTCATTATTTGTACACATCATAAATAAGGCATTTTTCTCGGTGACAGTGGATAAACAGAACAACTCAATAATGCAAATCTTGGAAATACGAGCAGGACACAGAGGGGAGGATATAGAATTCAGATTTCCCCTGAGACTGGCCCTGGATCCCCTGGTCCCTTCCAAGAAGAGTGTTGGGGGCTGTCAGAAGGTGCATAAAAGAGAGCAGAGAACAATGCTGGGGTCTTGGAGTCTCCATGAGATTATGTGACAGCTCAGGGAAGATCATGTGAAGAGCTGCTGGTCCAGAGAAGACAGATTTCTGTTCCATGAGATGGATGGACAGAGAACCACGGGATCACAGAGTGGTTTGGGTTGGAAGAGTCCTTAAAGATCATTTAGTTCCAATCTCCTGCCATGGGCAGAGACACCTTCCTCTAGACCAGGTTGCTTCAAACCCCATTCAACCTGACCTTGGACACTTCCAGGAATGGGACATCCAGACATTTAGTAGGGTCCAGACATTTAGAAAGCTCTGGATGAGCACCAGGGGAAAAAAAAAGTTCTGTCTATTGCCTACAACTTCTACAGTAAAATTAACTTTGCTTTTTTTTTTTTTTTAACTAAAAACAGTTCTTTAACCCAAACCAGAAATAATTCAGGGAGGCTCAGTGCCACATGTTAAACAGGACCTGAGTAGATAATGACAGCAGAATGTGCTGGTGCTCTGTCACCCTGTTGGTCCCCAGCCCCTGGTGGCACAGGGAGGTGGAGGGAGGCTCGGAATTATTGCATGAGGAGCAGATCAGAGCCTGCATCGAGTCAAGACCTGCAAAGAACTTGTCTGTGACTCAGGGCAGGTCTCTGGAGCCAGCAGCACGGAGCTGTCCAGGCCATCTGTGATGCACCCAAGGCTGCTGAGCAGCTTGGCTCCATCTGGAGCTGCCGTGGGCTCGCTGCTGGCGTTGCTGCCGAGGTCCCCTCCTCCGAGGATGGTCAGCTGTGGAGATGGGGCATCTTTCCCCGTGTCCCTTCAGTGAAGGCAGATGGCCCTTCTGCTCTGCCTCCACATCCAGTCTCAGGCTCCTGTGAAGCCCAGGTTATCCATAGGGATGCTGACCTCTCCCCAGCCACTGCATTTCTGCACTTGCTCTCCGCATCTGCGCTCCGTGCGTGACCATATCGCAGGAGACAGGACTGGACAAGACAGAGAAACAATGGGTGGAAAATGCACTTTTTAGGTCCCCACTGTCCCAGCACATGAGACAGAGCAGGAGATTCCCATTTTCCCTGGCTTAGCCTTTTGTGCTCACACAGAGATGGGGCTGCAATAATTTTTCCCGATGAAACCATCCCACCTGTGGGATGAAGACCATGGAGACTTCCCCATCTATGTCCCCTTCCCCATTCTGCTGCTTTTCCCCAGCCCAAAAGGATGCCAGGGGAAAGCAGGGATTTGTCTCTTTGATGTCTTCAGGTTCCTCTGGCCATGAGGGTGGAACATCCCTGCCATGCCCAGAGCTCCGGGAATGTGGGTTAGGGCTGAGGAGGATGCTGGCCTGGCCTTTGGAGATCCTGGCCCCAAAGAACTGGGAGGAGAGGGAACAAGGGGAGGGGTGGAGCTGTGAATTGGGATTCCTGTGGCTGGGGGAGGTCTATACACATCTATATGGAGCAGGGGCTTGGGAGTGTATGGGTTGAAGGATGGGGGGAGCGAGGTGTATTTTAGGTCTGTAGTGTTATATCCATACATGGGATATGTGGGACAGGGCTACAGGGATGGGGAGGTGTATGCAGGTTGTGTAGGGACAGGGCTATGGGATCATTTATCCATGTGTCCATGGTGGATGTCACAGGGCTATGGGGTGGTGCATGCCCATGTTGGGTGGAAGGTTGTGCATAGGTATAAGGGATAAATGGGGCAGAGCTATAGGGTTAAGGGTGTGTATATGGACAGGGCTATAGGCTTAAGGAAATGGATATGGGATATGTGGGACTGGGCATAGGGCTAAGAAAGTGTGTATGGGATAAGTGGGAAAGGGCTATAGGGTTAAGAAGGTGTATGTGGGGTGTGTGGGGCAGGGTTGTAGGGTTAAGGTGTATGTGGGATAAGTGGGACAGGGTTTTAGGGGTAAGGGGGCACATATGGGATATGTGGGGCAGGACTATAGAGTCAGGAAGGTGTATATGGGATATGTGGGGCAGGGCTATAGGGTCAGGAAGGTGTGTATAGGATATGTGGGGCTATAGGGCTATGCATCCATGTAGTGGCCGTGTGGGATGAGGCTGTGCAGTTACGTGTGCACACATGGGACAGGTGGGCTATAGGGCTAGAGAGGTGTATATGGGATGCCTGGGGCAGGGACATAGGGCTATGGAGGTGTACATGGCGATGGTGAGACCGGGCAGCCCGGGGGCTGCGGGGGGCCGCTCACACGTGTGGGGGGTGATGGAGAGGTCAGAGCGGGGCGGGGGACCCGGGAAGGGGCCAGCACCAGGACCAGGATGGAGACGCAGGCCCGGAGGGGGCTCGGTGGGATGGG
>VZTN01028756.1:194151-246382 GCA_013400515.1 Erpornis zantholeuca
TTTTTTTCCTAGTAGTTCGTCCCTTTTTGGACAGTTCCCAGGTTCACAGAGCAAAGCCACCCCCTCCTCCACCTAAAGCTTCTCCATCTGCCTGGGCACTGGGAGTTACTGGGCGCTTGCAATTATTTACTAATTATGGCTTGCTTGTTAAATGCTGGCTTAATTTGGCAAAAGGGGAGGGGAAAGGAAGAAAGGAAGGGTGAGGGTGGTAAAGGGAGAGGGGGGATCACATTTTCCAAGATGAAGGTTTGGTTTATTATTAGAAACACTAATGTATTTGGTCCACTAGTTACCATGGAAACAACATCTGCACTGAAGTGGTTTTAAAGACACAGTGTTGGTTGTGTTTGCCCGGGCCCCGAGCAGGCCCAGCCACCACAGGGCTGGGAATTGGGCTCTGGGGCACTGGGCAGAGCAGCTTTTGGGGTCCTCTGCAGAGAGGCACCAACTTTGTGGTCTCAGGTAGAGATATACTGGTTGCAGGATGTTCAGAGGTAGGACTGGGAGTGTGTTCCCGCTTGGAAGGGGTCTGGAAGCTGCTGGTTGCTTTGATCCTGGCATCCCTGCACCCACCTTCTTCCGTGGGTTGTTGTTTCCTTGTCCTCCCGCCGTAAACCAAGCGGGCAGGGAGGCAGCTGCTGGGCTGGTGCTCTCCAGGAGAGTATCCAGCCTTCTCGAGGTGGCCAGGGTGATCTCAGGTGAGCCAGGTGGGATTTATCACCTGCCTGGGAGCTTGCAGGGCTGTGTCCTGCCAGCAGCAGGGCTTCACCCTTCACCCCAAGCTCTAGCAGCTGAAGGTTCTGGCTCCAGAGGTTGTGATTGATGAGCGAGCCTTGCCCTGCATGGGAAGGACTCCGAGGTACCCTGAGAAAGTTTGGGGAGGTTGCATGGCTGGGGAAAATAAATTGGGATTTCTGCTGCAGAGGGAGGCTTCTAAGGCAAAGCCTGGAATGAAGTGATCCCAAATGTGCAGCAGAGGTGTGGGTGAAGGTCCTCTGCTGATCCATCCTGTGGAAGTGGGCAGAGGATCAGGCAGTGTGGGAAGAGCAAAGACAATCTTTGCCTTGGCTAAAGCAGAAGTTTCTCTTATGTACACTTTATAATCACACAGGGCTTGGTATTCTTTAATTAAGCAGCCTGGAAAAAAATGGTTAATTTGATGTGGCCAGATGCTGCTGCTCTCCCAGCTCCAGGTGTTTGGGTGTTATCTGGATAACACAGGGTGGGTGTCAGCCCTTTATCATCCATGCAGGTGTTTTTGCATTTGAGAGTGGGCTTGGCTGCAGGAGGATACAGCTTCCTTTCCCCAGGCATGTTTTATTACATCTGCAACTAAATTCTCAGCTGCTCTGC
Organism: Erpornis zantholeuca; assembly: GCA_013400515.1. Lineage (NCBI taxonomy): Eukaryota > Metazoa > Chordata > Aves > Passeriformes > Timaliidae > Erpornis > Erpornis zantholeuca. The sequence continues at coordinate 195,505 of VZTN01028756.1, forward strand.
TGGGGCTTAGGCCTAAAATTGCTTCTTTCGCCCTCTTTCCAACTCCTCTGGCTGCTGGTTGGGTTATGTTTTCCCAACTCATTTTTCCTGCCCTCGAGTGCACTCATGAGCATCAGGATGAATCCTTTGGCTGTGCTGGGGGGAAAAACTGGGGCTTGGATATCTCCTCAGTCCCCCAGATCCAATGGTTTGGTGATGATGGAGAGCACTACCCAGACTGAACCATCTGGGACCCATCTCCTGCATGTGCCTGCCCTGCGAGCTTGCAGGGCTGTGTTCATCCAGCTCCTCATTGCCTCACTTTCCTCCCCAAATCTCATTCTGAACAAGCCCACGTTGCCTCCCGTCCCCAGAGGTGGCATCTCGTCATCGTTGGTGTCTGCGGTGGTGACATTTATTGTGCAGTTTTTCATGTGCCTTTGGAGCTCTCAGGACAAGAAGCTCCGTCCGCCTGTGTCATTAATATTATTTATTGCTATAAATCTCCCTTCTGGAGCCTTTGGCCCTGGCAGCTTGAAATATTTGTAACCCTGGTATGGGCACAGCTCCTTTGCAGTGGAAAAAGACTCTAAAAGGCTTTTGGGACGACTGTTGCTGCTGATTCGGACAGGCCAAGGACAGTTTGCCTGGGCTGGGACCTGCGAGTTGCTCGTGTGGTGGAGAAAGGAAGCAGTTTTCCTTGATTTTGGGGAAGCTGGAGGCTGAAAGTGCTGTGTTTTGAATCAGTTTGGGAGACAGACATCCCTAAACCGTGATGGAGCTGTTCATATCCCGCTCAAAGGCTGGAGTTCAGATTTGTGTTTGATTTCCCCTGCTATTTCCACTCGACAGAGGCAGCCTCGTGCCCTGCTTTGGCATAGCTGCTCTTTGACCATCATGAAAGATTAAAACCTCTTAAATTAAGGAACACAGACAAGCATTTTGGGACTGACTTTTTGTTTTAAGCTTTACACCCTGCCTATCTTGGAAGGGCAATGCCCGTGGTGCTACACCTGCACAACAGCAGTGCTAACAGAGAATGAGGGCAAAAGGAAACCTCTGAGCTGCATGTGAGGCTTGTGGTGGTGGTTTTTTCAATATTCTTTGGCAATTTTTGGAGGTGGAAAGGAAGCAGAGCAGGAGCCTGAGGATGCTCAGAGGAACCTTTCACTCTTTGGTTGTCTTGTTTGAGTTTGGCTTGTGTTGTCTTTGCTGCCTTCCACCTTGTGCTTGCCTTTTATAAAGTCAATGAAACTTTAAAGCTTGGTTAAGGGCAGCTTGGATGGGGTTTTGGGAAATTTGATCTGATGGAAGGTGTCTTTGTCCATGGCAGGGGGGTTGGAATTCGATGATCTTTAAGGTCCCTTCCAACCCAAACTGATGATTCTGTGCAGCACTTAGGGCTGAAGTAAAACTCTGCAAATACATCTCTGCTCTCTCTCCTCCTCCTTACTGGTCCTGCCTGCAGAAAGCCAACCAGAGAGAGGCATCTGAGCTCTCCTCTCATTTCTAGGCTTGACAAAGATTCAGAGCTGGTGGCAAGAACTTGCAGGGGTGCTGAGTTTGTTATGTCTGTGCTGAATTTTCAGGACATGTCACCTTCAGTGTTTTCTGACAGGCAAAACTAGCAGTTGTAGGGTGTTGTGGGTTTTGTTGTAGCAGAGCGAGTGCTGGCCAGGCAGCTGAGTGTCCACAGCGAGCAGACCTGTGAGAAGAGAGGAAACAACCTCAAATTGTGCCAGTGGAGGTTTGGATTGGATATTAGGGAAAAAATTCTTCATGGAAAGTGTTCCTTGGAACAGGCTGCCCAAGGAAGTGGCAGAGTTTCCATCCCTGGGAGCGTTCAAGAAATGTGTGGATATGGCTCTTGGGTGCTGGGTTGAGGGTTGGACCTGATGATCTCAGAGATATTTTCCAACCTTAATGATTCCAGGATTTATACCCCAGCATGTTGCAAGAGGCTTTGTTCAGTGTTATCTCCAGTTTGCATGGATACAAAGCACCTTTCCCGGTGTGCTTCCTGCCCCTGGGGATAAAGCTCCTCTCTCAACTCACAACATTTCTTTTTTTGTCTCTGAAAATGTCCCATTTTGGGATGGAAGGGACCTTCAAAGATCTTGTTGTGTCCCGAAGATCTTCCTGCTGAAAAGATTGCCCTGTGCTGCAGGAGCTCTCTGTACTTCATGGACAGTGCACACACACAAGGGTGGGTTATTTTAAGCTCCTAAAATTCTGTAGGGCCTCTTGCACAGGGAGGAGATCCAGGTTTCCCAGCAGCAAAGAAAAAAAAATTAAAAAATATTGATGTGAATCAAATGTTTTGTAACGGTGTAGCAGTTCTGACAACATTTTGATGGAAAATTATAGCAGTTTCATTTAGATAAGACTGGAGAACTTCATTTGGAGGTGAACAAACATTTATATTCTTCCATCACTTATCACGTGAAATTTGGAGTCTGAATAACAAAAAGCCTTTTGCATACCTCGAGAACTGACATTTCTCATGTTCACAACAGTTTCCAGGTTTATTTAACATTGGTGCTGCTTTTTCTGCAATGTTAACTCTTTGATTCAAAAGTTGGGCTTTTCTTGAGGAAGGGAAGGTTTTGGTTTTGCCAGGCTCGAAGTCTTTGAGACATCAAACTCTGGTCAGGTTGTGCAGGGCTTTAGGGAAGAGTTTGGTGTACTTGGGTGTGGTGTTGAGGCTACAGCCAGAGCTTTTCTGGGCCTGTCAGTGAAATTGTGACCTTGAGCTAAACACTTCCTTGCTTTCTGCTTCTCTTTCTCCAGCTGCAGCACCCTTGCAGGTGACACCCCAGGCTCTGTGCATCCACATCTGCACAGTGCCCTGGGCCTGAAGGGTGCTCCAGGAAGCACCAAGTGCTGTCATTTCCCTGACAGAGCATTAGGAGCCTCCTCTTGCCCGCTTGGCAGGAGCTGTGCCAGGGTGAACATTGCTGAGCCACGAACATTTGGGCTTTTGAGGTCCAAATCCTCTGCGAGCTCCCGCGCTCGTGCTGCTGGCACCCCTTCCTGCAATCACCCCGTCCTCTCCAGGATGCTGCTGTGTGTAGAGTGTCTCTTAGGAGCTGATTATGCCTCTTGAGCTGGAAATGTTGCCTAAGATTTCCTGGGGATTTGTGCTGTTGCCACTGCACTCTCCCTGGGTGCGGAGATGCCAAGGTGGGAGTGGCGAAGAGCTGCTCCAGCTGGACTCCTGCTCATCCCAGGAGAGCTCCGTGCTGGGATTGGAGAAGGATGTGGTCTAAGTGCTGCTGGGGATTTCTGGGCTTTGCCCATCTCCTGCTCCACAGGAGGAGCAGCTGCTCTCTTTTCTCCGGGGTGCTTTTCCCTGAGGTCCGTGGCAGCCTGGAGGAGCAAGCTGGTGATTCTGTAAATCACGGGCTGCTCTTTGCTGTGCTCAGCAGGGAGGCTCTTTTCACTAAATCCAGTTTAGCCCTCCCGAGTTTCAGCAGGCGTGGATGGAATGGAGAAGACAGGGTAGGAGCCAGCTGGGCAGGCAGTTTTCCCCTCCTACTCTCTCTCATAATGTGGTTAGGAAGGAGACAGGATGTGTGATGCTCTTAGGGGGCCAAACGGGCCAACCCACAGTGTAACTCCCCCTTAAAAGAAGTCCATTATTTTTCCAAAGTGGATTGTGTCCCTACATTGTTGCTTTGCTGGAAATCACCAGGTCTTAAAGGGTTTGCTCTGTCACTGACGTGGAGCCTGTCAGTTTGTGTTGCACAGTGAATTTGGGATAAATCTCATTTGAGTTCAGAGAGGACCTGGAGTTGATGTACAGATGATTTACATTGGTTTTTAAGAGGAAGGGGATCACTGAGAGAGCTTGTGGTGTGCTCCAGGTGCCAGAGGCAGCCTGACTTTGTTATTCTGCTGGGAGAATTGACTGGAGAATGCCACTGCTGTGTGCCATACACAGGTACCTAATAAAAGATGCCATTAGCAACTAAGTGATTGATATTGGAACATACACAGGCAAGGCATGAGAGACAGTGGGACAGGAATTCCCTCTCAGCGCTGTGCTGTGCTTCTAGCAGAGACAACACTTGAATATATTAAAAGAAGACAGGTAGCACAGGAGGTAATAATAGGAGGATTTGGCTCAGCATAATAAGCAGTCATCCGGCATCCCACCTCCTTGGTGGCTGCCTGCGGATTCCGCTGTCTGTCGATCCTCTGGGTGCTTGGGGAGATATTCCCAGCTGGCAGCTTCCCTCCCCGAGTTCCTGCTCGGCGCCGGTGGATTCGCCCAGGTCTTTAACTCCCGACAAAACTCCAGCTGGTGGGATTGCAGCAGCGTGGGGCTGCGGCTCTGCTCCCGCCAGCCAGAGCCGGCGAGCTCAGCGCAGCCCTGGCAGGGACTCTCCTGCAGGCAAATGCTGCATCACCCTCCCGTATCTCTCCGTCTGAATGGGACGTGGGAGAGGAGCAGGATCGAGTGGCTGGGAGCTTAAAGCCGTTGTGGGATTCGGTGCTTGAGCGTGAGTAATGCCGAGCCGAATTCACTCTTTGGTGGAAAGGAAAGGCAAGAGTGGCACTGGCATTAACCAAGTGACCCCAGGAGCAGAGCAGGGCTGGGGTTGGTCCCTTGTCTTCAGCTCAGATTAAAGCCTCACGGAGAATGCCTGGGATCCTGCGTGTCCAGGCATTCCTGAGGGGTTTGGTGCTTATTCTGAGCTGCAGTGCTTAATGGCTTGTTGCCATGAAGGCAGCTTAGCAAGTGTGACAGCTGCCCTATTACCCTGCCACAGCTTAGTGCTCTGATAAAGGAGGTGTGGATTTAAGCCAGGACACCAGGGTCTTCCCAATTCCCACTTTCCCCTTTCCTACAAGCTCAGAAAGCAGTGCTCAGCCTCAGTTGTGAGCAGATTGGAGGGCCAGAAATGTGAACCAAGTGGGGGAGTGTTACCTGCCTGGGATTGCTCTGGGTCCAGGCTGGATGACTGGCACAGCCCAGAGTGTGGGAGAGCGTGTGGGAGAGGACAATGTGTCAGAGATGTTTGGTGTGGTGCCTCGACGCTGACGGCTGAGCTCCGTGAGACATTTTGGCTCTTTCCTCAAAGAAAAAAGGCTGAGGGGAAAGAGGATGATAATCTTCAAACGGGTGGAAGGTGGCTGTGGAAAGGGAATAATCTGCTTTCTGTGTCTGCTGGGGATTGGGCTCAAATTGCAGAGTGAGAGATTTAATTCAGGCACAGGGGAAAACCTTCCGACTGCAGGGATTGTCAAGAGCCCAGATTCCATCAGCAAAGGTTTTCTTGAAGAGGCCGGGGGTGGTTTTGATGGTTTTGCATCAGGCTGAGGCATGATCTGAGCTTGTCAGGTGTTTTCCACTCTCTTACCTGCAATTCTGTGATGTAGATCTCCTTCATGTCTGTGCCTCGCTGTGTAAAAAGAGGGCAATGTGGCAGAGGGGCAGCACATTGGTGGGAGGTGGAGGAATGGGCTGGAGGCAGGTGGGGAAGCCAAAAATCACCCAGTCTGTCCACAACTTCCCACTTCCACCTGTAGCTGTCATCTCATATTTACAACTGCAGTTTGTACCGCCCTGCCACCAGGGGAGGCTTCAGCTGCGAGAGCACCACTTCAGCCTCCTCAGCGCTGAGCCACAAAGCCACCCTGACCCAGCAGTGTGGGAAATTGGGCTGAATTTTCCATCTGGAGCCCCGGGATGCCAGGGTGCGGGCGGGCGCGGGGGCCCGCGGGAACAGCACAAGGGCATTAGTCACGGCGAGCCGCCGAAAAGTCGCGGCACATCTGCCAGGGTTGGGCTGTGGGCACTGCACCAGGCAGGGCTTTGCCAGCGAGGTCTGGAGCTCTGGGTGGCTTTTGAGGGGGTTCTCAGGGAGCTTCTCCCAAGGCGGGAGGACGGTGTGGGAGCATCACAAAGGGGCTGGTTCGAAAATGGTAATGAGTGGGTGCTGGAGGTTGGGTTTCATGGGCTGCTGGGGTGGGAGTCAGAATTAGTGCTAAATGAGATTATCTTCCCTTTCAAAGCACTTCAGGGACTGAGCACGGTGCGTTGGAAGAGTCAGACGAACCGATGAGTGTTGCTTGTCTTTCTTCCATTATTCTGCACCCATCTCCATTGTACTTTGGCCTGGAAAAGCCATTCTTTAGATAAATTTGACAATCTGCTTCACCTCTGAGCCCTTTGTGCCCTGCCCAGAGGCTGAGGTTGCTCTTAAATTGCCATGCGGTAGGAAATGGATAAGTTGTTATTATTATGTTCATTTAAGCCCAAATTGAAGCAGCTTATGAAAGGTTTGCGCCCTTCATACTTTTGCCATCAATTAATAGCTGAACGCATAAACCTCCTGGCAAGAGTTTGGTAATCTTTAAGGAAAAATGGGCAGAATGTGTGGAAAAATAATGTCAGAGTTGTAATTGGGAGTATCAGAGCTTGAAATGTCCCTCTAAATGTGAGGAGTGTCTGATGAAGAAACTGATATTGTGCTGGGTATGATAACAGCCAGCCAAAACTCAGTCTGCAGCTGCATTGCTTGCTGCCTACCTGCCCTGCTCACCGCAAGAATATACAGAATATATTCAATAAATCCATGAAAGCAAAATGACTCCACTCTTTTCCCACAAGTGAGACAACACTTTCATTTTCCATGACAAATGGTTCTTTTTCCTCTTTTTAAACATGGCAATCATGCCAGCCTCTCCCCAGGTGGGGAATATCCGACTGCTGGGGCCACTTTTGATTTTGTTTATATCAGCTCAGTACAGCTGTAAATCCAGGGGCTGTTACAGCTTCACTTTCCAATCACTCAGTTGTGAATGAGTTGGGGGTTGGGGTTGGAAGCTGATTCCTCAAGGGCTGCTTGGAGATCACTGCTCCACGTAGAGGGAATTTGCACCGGTGATTCCCCAGTGAGGAGCTGGGGATGGAAACATGCTGGATCCCAGGGGCTCCTCGGATTGCAATGGGAATAAAGCTGTCATTATCCTCCTAACAGCAGAACAACCCAAATGGCTGAAATCCCTTCATCTTCTTTTCTTAGCTAAGAAGCCCCTGAAAGCTTCTGAGGACTGGCAATGAACTGGGGATGTTTCACTCTGAGGTTGTTTGTTCAACCTTAGTTTGGGTCAGGAGTCGTTTCCAGGGCAGGGGTCATGGGTGATTGAATAGTGACAGTTGGGAGCATCTGCAAGTAATAATTAAGGTTTGTTCAGCCTGGAGAAGGGAAAACTGAGGGGAGACCTCATCGGGGTCTGCAGCTTCCTCAGGAGGGGAAACGAAATGGCAGCACCAATTTCTTCTCTTTCGTGACAGTGGTAGGAACTGAGGGGATGGCTGGAGCTGTGTCAGGGGAGGTTTAGGACGGGTATCAAGGAAAGATTCTTTATCCAGAGGATGGCTGGGTACTGAAACAGGCTCCCCAGGGAATGGTCATGGCCCTGAGACCAGCAGAGCTCAAGGAGCATTTGGACAACTCTCTCAGGCTCGTGGTGGGATTGTTGAGGTGTCCTGTGCAGGGCCAGGAGTTGGTCTCGATGATCCTTGTGGGTCCCTTCCAACTCAGGATATCTTACAATTCTCAGAATTAAAGGAACTTGGATAAAGGCAGGTTTAAGAGATGCTTCAGGCATGGTTTGTGCAGTCTTTGCACAGATGTTCATTCTTTGTGCTTTGGAGGAAGGTTTTTCTTATGGACTGGTCTTCAACAGGCAGGGGGAAAGGGAAAGTGGGTATTTGCTCCCTGTGGGGGTCGGCAGGTGAGTGATCTGAGCATCTTGGGCAGGAGCCATCCTGCAGACAGCGAGACCTCAGGTGTTCCCCCACTCCTCAGGTGAGTTGCTCTGAAGGGCAGGATGCACAGGAATGGGGAAGGAATGTTTTGCCCATGCTGTGGGGAGAGCTGCTGGCCTGGCACCACTCTCCAGCACGCCACTGATAGTGTAAAACAAACAGCGGGCTGGTTTGGAGTAATTTGGTGAAATGCTGTCGCCTGGCATGGAACCAAAATACTACTTAAATCAGGATAAACACAGTCTGGATTCTACTCTCATTTCCCATTCCCAGTCTGCCATGGACTTATTTTATTTTAGCTGTGTGTAAATCTTACCACATTTCCCTGCAAGGTGCTCAGCTGGGAAGCTGCAAGGGATGAGGGCAACGAGCTTCCAAGTCAGTTATGGAATTTGTACTGGTTGTTCTCTGTGTAGCACATGGAAAGGACAATTCCAAGCAGGAAGGAGCAGGAAAGAAGACTCATTTTTAAAGTAGTTACAGAGCATACGTCCCTATGGTAAAATAATGCCAGTAGTGGTAATAGTGGTAGTAGTGATTATTATGATAATGATAATAATTGTAAGCTCCATGGCAGAAGCAGGTCTAGAACAAGAGCAGCTCTAGCAGCTCCTGTAATTGTCCCTAATATTTAATTTTCATAATGCTCACTGGATGTGTCTTAGCTTGTGGCAACCAGCAGTATTCAGGACGTGGCATGGTCCATGAATCATAAATCGTTCAGGTTAGAAAAGACCTCCAAGATCATCAAGTCCAGCCTTCAACCAAATCCCACCATGCCCCCTAAATGTATCTCAGAGTGCCACATCTACTCTTTTTTTTTTAAATTTCCAGGGATGGTGACTCCACCACTTCCCTGGAGAGCCTGTCCCAATGCTTAACCACCCTTTCAATGAAGAAATTTTTCGTAATATCCAACCTGAACCTCTCCTGGTGCATGTTGAGACTGTTTCCCCTTGTCCTATCATTATTTGCCTGGAAGAGGAAGGTGACCCTCACCTCACCACAACCTCATTTCAAGGAGATTTAGAGAATAAATGTTGCACTGAGCAGTATGGACAAGTCCCCTCTGTTTTGCATGTTTGTATGAATACCTCATCTCAGGGCAGTGGAGTGGATCCTGGAGCATTTGATTTTCCAGGACTGACACGGGGAGATTGAGGTTTGCTGTTTACTGCAGTGCCTGTGTCAGTGCTGCTGCACAATGTGATTAAAGTTCACTTCTGCCCCTGTTTTCTCAGAGGCAAAGAGCTCCTGCCCGTGGAGGAATTGGCCATTTTGATTATTGCCAGCCTCGTTTTATTTTCTCTTCAATACACTTTAAAGGGGAAGGCTGGAACAGAACAATTTTTCCATATTCATGAAAAGCAAAGGTTTAAAATCAGGCGTGCCATCTGACCAGCTCACAAACAGTTAAGCCAGAAGCTCTCTCCTGTCTCTCCTCCATCCTTCCCAAAGGTCTTGCAGAGCAGAGAATAAGGTGCTGGTGCTTGATTGTTGTGACACAGCCCCAGGAACCCCGAGGCATTTGCACACAGCAGGAATCTAAGCTGAATTAAGCTTTGGAAGAGAGACGGAGGGGAGTATTATTCCCTTCCGTTTCCAGGGCATCAAAATAGGCCCCCCAAGAGGATAAAGTCCATGTTTGCCACCTAAATCAGATCAGCTGAGAGGCCTTTGAAAAAATTGGCTTAAGTGATGGAGCCGCGTGCCCAGGGTTGACCTGAGGGCGAGGGACCTTAAGACCCTGTTCTCCTCCTTGGGGTCCCCTGGCTCCACACGCTGGTTCCCAAACCACAGCTGGCAGAGGGATGCAGAGTGACTCAAGGCTCTTCTCAGAGCTCCATAAAACTGGGATCTCAGTAGCTTGGCCAAACGAGGTGCAGTCAGAAAGGGGTGGAGAGCGAATAAAGCATAGAGTGTTTTAAGGAATGATGGTGAAAGTGTTTGGGAACAGCTGGGGACAGCTGGCTGAGCAGGAGGAGAGTGGTCCTCAGCATTAATATGAGCCTGCTCCATCCATCCTTGACATCAGGACTGGGCGTTGAGGCACTGGGAGAGCAGCCTGGGAGTTCCAGAGTGGCAGCGAGCTGACCGCAGCGTTGCTGACTGCCAGGTAGATAATGCCCACTGTTAACTCCTGTAATTCCCTGACAGCCTGGAGGAAATTATCCTGACAGTTCCCATTAAGGAGAGGCTGCGTGACCACTCCTCTGCCCTGAAAACTTCATCAAGGCTGTTTACTAAAAGCAGATTGTCACGTTGTACCTTGCGAGCGGACTCAATACCTGCTGAAGAGTTAGCGGTTGTTAATAAATAGTAGCGTGCTAAGACGTCTCTCTGGGTGTTTTTTGTGTGCTGTAATTAAGCAGAATTGCCTGATTGACCGGCCAGATAACATAAAAGGAGCCCTGAGCTCCAGAAGTGTGTTCCCAATAATGGGTCACTATTAGCTTTGACATGAGAAGTCTGTGGTCTCGATAGGAGGGAAGCAAAGCGCAGTGGAAATCCTCTGGATCTGGCTCGCAGTGACAGGGGCTGAGCTGAGAAGGTGTCACATCTTCCAGAAAGAATGTGTGAAAAGATGATTTATTAATGATGCCTCTAAGTGATCTTCCTGCAGGGACCTCAAAGCCCTTCTCAGAGGTTAAATGATGGAGATGAGAAGGCTCTGGGGAGACCTTAGTTTGATTGTTCGATATGTGAAGTGTTATAAGAAAGGTGGAGAAAGAGTTGATTCAGGATAGAGTTAATTTTAGTAGCCAGTGTGGGACTCTTGTTTTGGGTTGTTGGGCACTGCCATTTGCTGGCATGGAGTGAGGGGATGAGAGCAAATGGCTTAAACTGAAAGAGGGTGGAATTATACTCAATATTGGGAAGAAATTTTTTCCTGTGAGGGTGGTGAGGCCCTGGCCCTGGTTGCCCGGAGAAGCTGTGGTTTCCCCATCCCTGGAAGTGTTCCAGGCCAGGTTGGATGGGGCTCTGAGCAACCTGGGATAGTGGAAGGTGCTTATGGCAGGGGGTCGGATTTAGATGATTTCAAAGGTCCCTTCCAACCCAAATAATTCTGTGATTCTGTCGGAAAAAAAGAAATGTTTTGGTCCCTCCTCACTGCTCATCTGCTTTGAGTTGAGTTGAGTTGAGTTGAGTTGAGTTGAGTTGAGTTGAGCTGAGTTGACAAACTACCAAAAAATCTCCTTTCACCCGTGGCCCAATCCTGCCTTCCCTAAATCCCTGACCCCCAGCAAGAAGAGCTTGTATCCTGCTCTGCCTCTCTCCCTGTCTTGCAATCACTGCAAGAAATTGCTGGTCCAGGGGGAGAAAACTGAGCCTTCCCTTGAGCAAGCACAGGGTACATGGAAATTTCCCATCCCAATGAAGTATAAATGTGATATCCACAGGGCCTGAGCTTGGATGACAAATCCTGAATCTGACCGAATTGGAGATTAAAAAAATCAGTGTTTCTTTTGGAAGATGACAAGATTCACCTCTTGGTCACTCAACCCTCCTGAGGTGTTTTCTCCAGCACTGACATGCACTGTTTTGTTCTGGAAGCTGTTTGCTTCTGTAAGTCCTGGTAAAAGCATTATTTTCCAGCAATTGCAACAACTCTCCCTGCTTTGACAAGAGTTGTCCAACCAGCATTGGTTGGTGTTCCAACCAGCGATAAAACGCGGCCTAAAAAAAAAACTTAATGGGAATCATGAAAAGCCTCTGGGCCAGTGGTGCAGCAAAACCATTCCCATGCAATTCTTGGAGTAAATCCCACCCAGCTGGTCCAGTTCCAGGAGAGTGGAATGAGCCTCATTGCTTTGTGCTCCCTGTGAAGGGAGGGAGAGGGACTTGCTCGGTCTTGCAAAGATGTAAAGGGCACTCTGGTCACAGCCTGTGGGACAGTTACAAAAATTATAAAACCAAATTCCTCTCACTTGTGCCTGGTGGTTTAACAACGGGGAGAGATACAAACTGCAGCTCGGGAGGTGCATGAAGTAATTTGGGTTGGGAAAAAAACCTCTGAGACCGTCGAGTCCAACTGTTAACCTAGAAATGCCACGTTCACAGCTATACCACGTCCCTAAGTGCAATATCCAGGCATTTTCTTACCATTTCCAGGGATGGAGATTCCACCACTTCCCTGAGCAACCTGTTCCAATGCCTTTCAGTGAAAAAATTTTTCCTGATATCCCATCTAAACCTCCCCTTGTGTGACCTCAGGAAAAACCCTGTCACCAATAGAGAGGTGTGGCTCTGGAATGGGCACCAGTGGGGTGGGAGCTCTCCGTCTTGGAGAATTCCCAAATCCAGACAAAGCCATCACCAACCTCACCTGATGTTAGTGGTGGTCTTACTCCAAGCAGAAAATTGGGTTGTAAAACTGTTGATGTCCCTTGCAACCGGTGCTCCTGCAATTCTCTGACTTCATGAATCTTTAATTTCAAATGTGCAGGAAGTCAGGCTCAAGGCAACTAATATGAATAGCAAACACACATTTCTAAAACCAAACAAAACCCAGCCCGCCCGAATTCCAAACTAGTGTGCCTGTGTTTAATTTCGGAGCAGAATAAATGGCTTAATTTTTCGGTGATTTATTGGGGTAACGTTGTGCCTATAAAGACTTTGTTCAAGCCTTTCTTGGTATCAAGGATGGAAAAAGCAGAAAGAACAGCTTGGCTGTAAGGTCTGGGGAAAACTGCACAGCATTAAGAAATACTTTGTTCTAATTGGAGCCTGTTTGACCCTGGAGCCAGAGCAGGGTAATGGAAAAAGCACAGCTCAAATCGAGTCGCTTTTCACAGTGTTCTGCAGAAAGCCAGAGAAGGAAAGGGAGAAATGCAGAGAATTTGAAAGGGGGAGAGCTGGAAAAATGCATTAAGAGCAAGAAGAAAAGGCAGAATATGCCGTGGGAAATAGCCAAAGGAAGGGAGACAGAGAAGACAAAGGAGAGCAAGGATTAGGGAGAAAGGAAGAGAAGGAAAAAGAAGGAAGCAAGGTGAAATTGTAAAGGAAAGGAGGAGAGTCCTGCCCTGCCAGGCAGAGATGAGGTGGCAGGACAGCGAGTGGCCCCAGGCAGCAGCGCTCGTTATTTCCATCCTGGCTGATGTCATTGATTGCCTCCCTCCTCCCCCGTCATGCCTGGTGACAGAATCACAGCCCTTGCAACTCAGAGAGACCTGCTCTGTTCCCCATCGGCCCAGGGAAAAGTTTTCTTTCCAGCTCCACTGAAGCCCAGCTTTGTCTGTGTTTCAGGGGGTTTTTGGATGACCTCTCTCAGCAGTTCCTCTTGGGGACCACCTCCAGTCCAGGCAGGTGGAGATCCAATTCCTGGCCTCTCTTCTGCAAACAACCAGTGTTATCCTCAGCCGTGGTGCTGGAAAAATCCCATAGGACTGTTCCCTCTCTTACCTTGACAATTTTCTGTTGGCAGCAGTTTTTACTTTTTAAACCAACCTTGAGTTTCCCATTTTTTCCTTCTTTAAGGAAATTTCCCTTGCAAGGCTCAGATCCTGCAGCATCCGACCACCTTCTGTCAGGGGGTTTAATTAGTCAGAAAAAATAAAACAAATGATGATTTGTTTGCCAAAGGGAAGATGTGGTGGATAGAGAAAGGAGGACAGGGAGGACAAAGAAACCTTAATAATGAAGGAAGAAAGCAAAATCTCAAGATACGGAGTTTAAGTCTTTGGGACTTACTTAGGATGGCAGTAAATGGCTTCAGATTGCACAAGGGGAGGTTTAGATTGGATATTAAGGAAAATTTCTTGGTGGAAAAGGTTTTAAAGAATTGAAACAAAGGAATACTGCAGTCACCACTCCTGGAAGTGATCAAAGAATGTGGATGTGGCACTTGGGGACATGATTTAGTGGTGAACATGGTGGTGGATGTTGGGTTGATGGTTGGACTTGCTGATCTTAAAGGTCTTTTCCAACCTTAATGATTTGACTATTCCTGAAGGAGCAAGCTCCTCTTCTTCCTGCAGCCCGTGATTTTTGTGATTATCCACCTTCCTGATGGCAACAAAAATCCCATCAGGGCTGGACCAGTCCTTCCTTCTCTGGAGGGTGAAGGGATGAGCTTCATGGCATCTCTTCAGCAAAAATCCTGCTGGACGTGGGGTTGGTGAAAATTTGTAGGACAAAGAAGGAGGTGGAGATCAGGCTCTTTTCTGTGGGATGGGCTGCAGATGGACATCAGTCATTACCCCAAAGCCTGGCTTAAGCTTGACCAGTTTGTAGGAGCAAATATCTGACCTAGGTATGGTCCATGCAGAAGATCCTTACTTAAACTGCAGGATCCAGGAGAGGGTTATGGATGATGTGGGACAGTGGATTGGGAAGGCAGTGACAGAGACTGAGGTCTTTGAGGGTGGAGGGATGTCAGGGAGGATGTGGAAGGGAGGGCAGCTGGGGTTGCTGTGTTGGGGTTTAGGGATGCAGCCTGCTCATCTCTTAAAAACCAAACTCCGTCCCCTCGGTGAGTCTCGGGTGGTGTAGGAATGAGTTACATGTCAGGCTTTTTTTGCTTTAACGGAGCTCCTCCCCCCCTTTTATCCAGTTACCCATGAAAAGTCAGTGAAATGAGACCTACTTAAATCAAATGTCACAATCGATGCTCATCCCAGGCCACCATTTGTGCGATGTGAACTCAAATTGCTGTAAGGGGAACAGGGAGAGGGGAAGGCTTCGGAAAGAGCTTGGAGAAAGCGAGTGAGGAGCCATCCATGGCTGAGTTGCTGGTGCTCCACAGTGCTTTTATCACAACCATGTGTCTCTGCAGTGGGACAGGGCTGTTGTCCACCAGGATTCTGCAGGGGGGAGAAACAAAGCTGTGGCTTCCTACAGGACATGGCATCCTTCTCTCCCATACCCTACCTGACTAAATCAGATTCCCTTCCACATTTCAATTTATAAGGAGCAAAATATGCGATATCAGCACCCACCCTGCCTGGATGATGTCCAAATTTGATTTTGTTTGATGGAAGACAGAATCAAAGCGTTGATATTTTCATTGGAATTTATGTTACCCCGTTCCCAAAAAACTGCTTCTAACCTTGCTTGGATATTTGGAAGGAGTAAATTCTCAGGGGTGGGAGCACAGACCTAGGAGTTAAAAATCGCAGCAATCCAAGTCTCTATAGAAGTTTAGGGGAAGAATCCACAGGTGAACTGAAACTTTGTTCTCATTAGCGTTTTGGGAACCTCGAAGTAGAGAAAGATGCAGGATGGATTGGTGAGGCTCAGGTTTCCTGTCTGCAGCTGGTCTGCACCTAGTGAAGATCCCTCAGACCACCTGTACTCCTTTTGGTGCCTGTTTGGCATTCAAGCTGTTGAATATGTGTGACATCACACCCTTCAGGGGAAGGGAGCACCCAAAATTTTTGGTCAAAAGGAAAGGCAGAAATCAGAGTGGTCACAAAAGCTTCCCAAGTTCTATAAGTGAGTTACAGATAGAAGTTGTTATGTTAACCCCTGATCTGGTGCAAGCACAGGCAGTGGGTTTTGGATAAAGGGGTAGAGTGGAAGGGAAAAGAGAGAGGGATTAAAGAGGGGGAGAGAGAAACAAAGGAGAAACAAGGAAAGGGAGAAAGAGAAATCACCAGTGCTGGCTCCAGTACTGATCCAGCTGATGGAGGGTCCAGGGTCCTGGGGCACCCGTGTGCCCAGGGAGTACCTTTTATAGATAAGTGTTCTCTGCTCTGGAGATGAGTTTCTCTCTTTCTATGGAAATCACTTATCATGCACAGCCTGTTCTGCTAGACCTGTGTGGAAATGGGTCAGAACCTTCAGGGATCTTGGGTGGTCTTGATCTCTGCTGCAGTCCATGCCCCATTCCCGACCTCATTCCTGTGCCTGCACTCTGCTGTGTTCTGCTGATCTCCAGGCACCAGAACAAGGATTTTTTTCCCAGAGAAATGCTGCCCTACCTGCACATTGCTCTTCCCCAGCTATGATCTATTCTTGCTCACAGTGTGTTATTGCTAACAACCCTTGCTTGGCTCCACAACCGTCCATGTTTGAGACATTCACATTAACCCCCTTATTTTCTGGGTTTCTACAATGCGTCACTAAATTCTGGAAGTTCTTGTTCCATGCTTCCCGACAGCTGCTGTGGGGTTCCCTGCAGTGGTGTGGTCAAAGTTTTGCTCCTCATTCATTCCCCCCAGCTGTGAGATGTGCCCTTGTTCAAAATAATCAGATACAGAGGATCTTCCCAAGCCCTTAAAAATTCCGAGATAATTCAGCTCTAACCTCTTTGTATCAGCCTTGTTCATCTCTTTTTGTGGTGGGCTCCGTGGAGTAACCCTGTAGTGACTGTGGCCCTTGAGTGAGTGGGCACAGGTTTGCTCTGCCCGTGTGCTGAGCTGGCTGGGCTCCATTTGAACCCAGCACTGAGCTCTGCCTGATGCATTTGGTTTTGCAGAAGGCTCAGTAGCCTGGAACAGAGCTGCTGTAGCCTCAGCTCCACAGCATCCCTCTGACTGGAGGTTCAGGCTGAGCAGCCTCATGCCTGCCAATAGAACAATGTAGCCAGGTTCTTAGAGGCCTGCTTGTTTCATTCCCAAATTCCTGCGTGATTTCCTTTTTTTTAACTTTTTTTTTTTTTTTTAATCTCCTGTGCTAAGCCCTTGCTGTGTCAGAAACCATCTCATCTCCATGAGTGAAGCGTTAGGTGTTGGTGCCGTGCCAATCTAATGACAACCTTGACTGGGCTCCCTCTCCTCTGCAAGTGGAGTAATCACCCTAAATAGAAGGTTCCTGGGTGTCTGTGCTCCGTGGGGCTCTGCCTCTCTCTGCCTTCCTGCCAGCAGAGATCACTGATGTGGAAATGAGAAACGTGCCAGGGAAAAAAAAAATCGCCTGCAGCAGAGAGAGCCAAGTGGGACTGAGCTCCTCACTCCAGCTGAGGACAGGGCGAGTTCAGTGATATCAGTGTGGCAGATGTTGGGTAGTTACAGCCACAGAATGCAGAGAGCTCCATTAGAGAGGTTACAGCGTGGGTTTGCTCTTGATGTTGCAAGAGCTGATGTTCTTTTGTATTCAGTCAGGAAAAAAGAACCATTCCACACCGGGTTTTCCAGCCTGTGTGATCCCTTTCTATGAAGAAATGCCTTGTGTGGTAGCGTAGGAGCAGTGAATTGATGGATGGTGGGTCCCTGGGGAGGATGCACATCTTGTTTTTCCTTCCCTTGCTTCATTTCATCCTTTCCTAGGTGAATGTTTGTGGTTGGTGGAAAATTTTCACCTTCTTTTCATCCTCCAGCCTTCATCACCACCATCCCAGAAGAGCTCATTTGTGATTGTTCTGTTATTGCTTCGTTAATTGTCTTCCCAGTTTCACACTGGATGTGAAGGGCCTGACCCTCCTCTCGTAACCCACACCTTTCACATGCCTGCCTTCCATGGATGTCAGAATTGTTACCCAGACTTGACACTTGTTTGTGGGAGCAGAATCAGGTCCAAAAAAACCAGCTGGGTCAAGCAGAAACAGGTCCTGGTCTCCTTCTGTGTTTATTTGTATGCAGAGTGTGATGTGAAGGTCAGCTGAGTGGACACACCAGCAATTGTCAGAAAAGTTCTTGCCATGAAATTTTCCTGGTAGAACTGGCTGAGCTTATTTTTTAATGTCTCGCTTTCTCTCTTTCAGAACATGGAAAAGGTGCTGGTCCCTTCTGTCACGTTAATTGTAGGCTGTGGAGTATCCTCGCTGACACTTTTGCTGTTGATTATCATTTATGTCTCTGTTTGGAGGTATGGCTTTCATTCTCTTCTCTTCTTCTTGGGGAAAGTAACTGTCTCTTGACCTACATGGATCCTGGAATGTTTGCTCTGTGGTTTTGGGTGTCTGGTGCTTGAGGAGGAACTGTTTGGGAACGAGTGGGCGCCGCAGAAAGTCATCCTGGTGGCTTAGCTGGCATTATTCTCTCCTTTCAGTGCCAGAGAAATTAGCAGAGTGAAATTAGGGCCGTGCCCCCATGTAGGGACATTGTTCCATTTCCAAAAGCCTCGTGCTGGTTTCGATGCCTTTGTGTACCCCAGGAAACCTTGTCAGAGGCGAGGTGGACACGCACGGCCTCTTGGCAGGCAGATGCTGCTGCAAGGTAATTCTCTGGGAACATCCAAACCTCCGTGACCTGCCATGAAAACATCTGGCCTGAAGAGCTGGCAGAACTTTTCAGGAGCTTGAGGATGTTAAACCACATCATCTAAATAACTCCCCACCCTTTTAGCTGCATTTTGCCTTCAGCTTCAAGTGCCTGTGGGATCCCCCAGTACACCCCATTGCTGACAGCTCCTGTACACAGGTCAGGTGGAACCTAAAATAACGGAGGTTAAAGTGATTTAGAAGCAAAGCTTTGATGAACAATTGGCCCACGCCCCAGTTTGACACATTCTTGTGACTCTAAGCTGGAGGACCCAAGGTGTGCAAGGGATTTTCTCCCTGTATCGCCTTGAACAAGATCTGGGTTTATCCTGTGAGATCCATGTCTCTCCTAAATCCGTGGCAAGCACGCTGAGACCTTCACGGCTCGACGCCAAGCAAAGACAAATCAGAACCAGCAAATCCAAATCCTGCAGGCTGCAGGGAATAGAGTTGGGTATTGTTGGTGATCCTTTTGGGAGAAGGGATCAGCGTGAGGCTCTTATTTTGTGCAGTGATTCTTCTCAGTAGGAAGGAAAGGGTAAATTCCATTTAGAGATTGAACTGAGATAACTTCTTCTACGCTTTGATAGAGGAAAGAAACGAGGGAGTAAAAACTGAGCAAAAATGCATTTTTTTTTTGTTGATACTGTGACAGTGCATAGTGGCTGGTTAATTTTGGCAGCTGAAGACTGATCATGATAACGTTTATCTAGAACTCAGGTTTTTCCGTGCCTGGGGTATCATTGGATGTGCTCAAGTCCTTGTCCTCTCCTGCTTTTCCTCAGGCTGGGCGGCACTGAGCAGCGCCGGTAGGTGACTTACTGGGGTCACTGGTGTCAGGATCAAGTGGAAAGTTAGGATAGAAGATTAAAGAGCAAGCGTTCGAGCCTCACCCTCTCTTTCCTGTCAGAAACAGGGTCAGGATCTGAAACCCAAGCTCAGACATGAGGTTGAATCAGTTTGGAGCATGCCAGAGCCATTTGGAATAACATGATGTATTTTTTTCCAGGACTGTGCTCCCCCACCACCTCCAATATTTACTGTTATTGAGGACAGTAAATTGCCTGACCTGTTTCAAATATGTTCTGTTTAATTTCTCATTCCACTCTTTGCCTTATGCCTATGCCCAAAATGATCAGCAGGAATGGGAGGACATGTTTATGGGAGGCTTGAATGGGTATTTCTGAGCTAGCCAAGGATGGGCATGCATTTCCAAGTGATCCTGAGACCAGCTATATCTTGATTAAGGGGCTCTCTATCCCAAGTCGCTCTGTGTAAATATTTGTAAAGCATGATCAAGTGATCTCAAGAATTTCTCTTTGGTGCGCTGAGTTTGTTTCATTTCTTCTCTGTAGATCATGTTTTCATGTTTTCCAAACTTCACAGCATTCCCATGGCTGAGCCCTGAGCGCTCTGTGTGTCCTTTTTATTTTAGGCATAGCTGCTGGACGTGAATGTGCTTTCCTATTAATGGTCTCAGGAACATCGTATTCAACATTATCTCCTGGCTCCCACTTTGTTTTGCCCTGAATGTTGTATATTCTGATAGACGGCAGCTGGAGGAGTGCTTAGAAATGGAATCAGCAGTATTATTCCAACCTATTGTCCCTAAAACACAGGAGCAGCATCAGAGTGGCTCTTTTCCACCATGAAGGGGAGAAACTCCTCATGTCCTGGCTGCCTGATCTTGTGTGGAGAGCACTCACCAGAGCTCAGCTGTTTCAGGGAGCTTTGGCCGGGAAATTTCCCATTCAGAACTCTGGACAAAGGCATCTGGAGCATGCATCCATAGACCCAGCTTGAGTAGGAAACGCTCCTGATGAATAAGCTCACTGAGGCTGACAATCTGGAAGCTTTCCCAGAATTTTGCCCAGCTAGGGTTTGTTTGTATATATGGAAAGCAGAAAGGAAGGGAGGGCGAGAAAGAGGGAGAAGAACACGGTGAAGAAAAGGGGGCAGAGTAGCAGGGAGGTGATCCCAGCTTCAGGCTGCGTATCAGGGAGGAAATTAACTCACCCTCCACTCCCCATTCAAAACCCCCAGATAAAGGCAGCTCCTTGGTGGCACCTACTCAGCCACTGGCATGACTGGCACGAGCTTTTCGAGGCAAGTGATCGCTTCAGACGCGGCCAAGTTGGCACAGCCCCGCTGGAAACTGGAAGTTGTTTCTGTTCGACGGCTGTTGGTGGCCTGTTGGTGGCCCCACTCCAGTTCCCAGCAGACAGATGGCTGCAAAAATCTCTGCTGCAGATGGTGCATCTCTGGCCTTATTAGCAGGCTCGACAGAGGGGTCAGTGACACAGTGGGCCACAGAAGTGGAGTGACCTTGTTCCATCTCGGCGCTGGCTGTCCTGGGTCACAGCTGGAGGCACAATCTGTGTGCGGGCCACGTGCTCTGCCGCCCGGGTGGAAAAAGAGGGGGAATCGCAAGAAAAAAATTGAAAACTGGCGTGGAAATGATAAACTTGGGGAAAAAAAACCCCAACCACTCAGGGGTCAGAAGAGGTGAAATGATGACACCTCTTTTCAAGCAGCTCCTTGACACTGCTGGTATTTCAGGAGCGCCCCGATGCGTTTTCCATCCCTGAACTCATTGCGGCTCAACAGCCTCTGCAGTCAGCGACCTTTCCATAGCATGGGGATCGATCCCTGCTATTGAGCAGCTCATCCACCAGCCCATCAGCATGTGGGGCACAGCAGATCTCTGTCCCTGGCAGCAGCTGGGTGAGTGCTGCATCACTGCTAGAGAGCAGCCCCAGCTTTTCTCACTCCCGAGGATTGATTGAGTGGCTGTCGATGAGCTCTCGAGGGGCTGTGAACACTTGCTTTAAACACAGGAGCTCTGCCTGTGCCGGGGATGCTGAGGCGCTCCTGGCCCTGGTGGGAGGCGGCAGGGATGAGTAAGTGGCTGTGTGGAGAGGGATGTGTGTACACACGGTGAGAAAGCAGCGGTGACTCAGTGTTTGTCGAGAGGAGAGGAGTGTAAAGGGGGCAGAGAAACAGACTGCGGGGTTTTCCCACCTTTTCCATCTGTCTCAGCTCGTGCAGGGCTTCCTGCAGCGCGTGGGGATCCTCTGTGGTGACCAGTGACATGGCTGGAGCTGTGTCAGGGTAGGATTGGGTTGGATAGCAGGAAAGATTTCTTCACTCAGAGGGTGGCTTAGCACTGGAACAGGCTCCTCTAGGCATGGTCACAGCACCAAATATTCCAGAGCTCAAGGAGTGTTTGAACAACGCTCTCAGGCACATATTGGGATTGTTGGGGTGTCCTGTGCAGGGCCAGAAGTTGGACTGGCTGATCCTTGTGGGTTCCAGCTCAGGGTATTCTATGATTGTGGGACACAGGCTGGAGCAGAAGTTCCCTAAATTAGCAGTGAGTTTCCCCCAGTTTTGTGGATGAATACAGAGTATTTTGATAAGTAGACAGAGTCCATGCATCAACAAACAGGTAGCAAGGCAGCACCCTGGAGTAGCTCTGTCTTGCTGGAGATGTGTTTTCAGCCAAAACCTATCAAGTTCTGTGTTTTATTCCCCCCCGATACGAGTTCCTGACTTCTTTGGCCAGAGGGTCTGGAGAGGAATGGTGATTTCTTTCTGTGGAGCATCCTGTGCTGGAGAAGAGGAAATGGAAGGAAAAAAAGCCAGCATGGCAGGAGGTCTTCTTAGCATTCTGACTGAGCAGAAACTTAACGAGGACATGTTTGGAATCCAGGTCAGGCTACCAAGGAGGACTCTGGAAGAATTGCCCAGGAATGCAAGGTTGAATTAGAATGGTCAGAGCTCAGCTGCATTTGAAACTGGCCAGGGATGTGAAAGGCATCAGGAGTGAGTTCTGTAGGTGCATCAGCACCCAAGGATTTCCCAGGAAATTGTTGGCCCAGTGTTGATTGGGACAAGCAGCCTAATGGGTAAGGAGGTTGAAAAGGTCCAGGTACCCTTCAGTGCCTTTTTGCCTTGTCCCACTGGCAAGGTTGGCTCCCCAGCACCCAAATTCCTACACAGAGGCAGAATCCAGGGAAGAAAATGCTCCCCACTGCCAAGGAAAAGAGAGACAAGGACTGTGTGAGTTATCTGGGTGTTTGCAGATCCATGGGACAGAACAGGGTGCATTGAGGGAGATGTTTGTTTTGTCTGTGGAGCCACTCTCTGTCATCTGGGGAGCTGCCTGAAGGCTAGAAGAAGGCAAATGTTACACCCACCTTTAAAAAGGGCAAGGAGGACCCAGAGAACAGCTGACTGGTCAACCTGAACAGCCCCTGGGATGATTAAAGGGCAAGTAGCTCTAAAGGTTATTTCCAGGCATAATGATGGACAAGAAGGTGATTGGAAGCAGACAGCAAGGGTTTGTGGAGGACAGATTGTGCCTGGCTGCCCTGTTTCCCTTCTGGGATGGGGTGACTGGTTACATGGAGAGTGGGGAGAAGCAGCTGGTGTGGGTTTTGACATTACCAAGGACATTAACACAGTCTCCAGAAGTATCCGGAGCATGGAATTATGCACTGGGTTTGTGGTTTTATATCTGGATGGAATTCCTGCAGGATTCAAGTCAAAGGTTTGAAGCTTAATCAAGAGCTGGTCACACCTGGCCAACAATGTTTAATGTCTTATTAACAACCTGGACAATGTTTGACACTCCTGAGGCCACATCTGGAAAAGGTGCCCAGTGTTGGATTCATCCAGCACCAGAGATACCAGCACATGGGGGCAAGCCCAGTGGGTGCTGAGGGAGCTGGAGAATGTCAAAGGAGGCAAAGGGAAGAAGCTTGGAGAACAGGAGGCTGCTAAGGAGCAGTCCTGGAGCAGTCAAACAACTTGCAGAGGTAGGCGGGGAAAGGTCTAGAGGCACCAGCTGCAGCAGGAAAAGACCCAGCTGGATGTAAAGCAAAATAATCCTTCACCACAAGAGCAGTTAAGTTAAGCAGTTTAATGCTGTAATCAGTCAGCCAAGAGAGGTGGTAGCATTCCTGTTCCTGGTGATTTTCAAATCTCGATCAGACAAGGCCCTGAGAAACCTGATCTGACTTTGAAATCAGTCCTTTTTTTGGGCATAGGATTGGACTGAGAACTTGAGAGGTTTTTTTTTTTTCCTCCCCAACCTAAATTATTCTGATTCTGTTCGTTGCTAATCTACATCTTGTTCTTTGGAGGTTCAGGGATCTGGAGAACAAGATAAATTCTCAGGGTGTGAAGGGAAGCAGGGAAAAAGGAGAGTTGGTTTAAGGGGGCTTAAGTGGGGGAAAGTCTTAAAACAGCTGGATTATCTCCCCTTACATTAAAATACAGATTTATGGTCAACTTATTTCTTACCTTTTTCTGATCAGTGGAGACTTTAGAAGTTCATGCTAACAGCAGTGGGATCATAGTGTTGATACACAGATTTATTCCATCCCCTTCTCACCAGGAGAGAGTCCAAATCTCTCTTTCTACCTCGTAGAAGCTGCTGACTGGTGATTTGAGATTCTGCTTCACACAGCATAGGAAGATTGGTGTCTCAGTACCCTCCAGCCACAAATGGAGCAGGGTCCTGCTGATGCCCAGCATTGTATGGAGCCCAGTGAAATCAGGAAATTCGGGCTCAGCTTGGCTGTGAGAGGAACCAGAAGCTCATTTTGCAGCCTGTTGTCCCAGTTTCTTGCTGAGCTGGGATCCTACATTTTGCAGCTTGTTCTGGGGCTGGGAGAGTTTCAGGGAGAACTTCCTATAAACCAGATTTCCAACTGAGTAAGTAGGAATTCATGCTACCTTCGCTCCTTTTTTTTTTTTTTTTAAATCCAGGAAAGCATATCCTTACCATTCATGTTTGTCTGAAGGTACAGCTCAAGGGAAAGTTAAAAATCAAAGTTTCACCGTCTTCATTAGGTCTAAAGCACAGATTTACCCTTGGCAGAACATGCACGTGCAGTAAACCTGTCCTGCCCTCCTCATCGGAAAGTCAGAACTCTGCAGCCAAGGCACGACCAACTCACTCTCACTAAAATTAATTAATGAAATTAAATTCCCAACATAAATAGTTGATGTGGTGGAATATAGGAAATAATCCTGCATTAGCCTCCAGGGATGACCTGGTTGATTAATACATCTGTTTCTAATTTATATAAGCATCAGCATCTCCTCTTCACTCATCTGGCATTCAGGCAAGGCGCTCGCAGCATCTCTGAGATACTTCACGTGTGTGAGCGTTGGCGTTGGTCAGATCTTGAGTCAGTCCTTGAGGACTTGCACTTTTGCAGTTCCCTTTTCGTTTTATTGGGTATATAAAAGTGCCTTCAAAGAAATTTCCCTCCGTAGCCAGTGGTTTGAATTAATCGTGGTGCACTCACCTCGGCAGCGAGCCTGGTGCTGTGCTGCAAATCGGAAATGACAAATAGCTGGCTCCTGCAAGGTGCTGAAGGCAACAGCTCCCTCACTGTTGTCCCCGATGTCCCCAACCCACAGCTGCAGTTACGTATTTGGCCTAGTTTGGAGAAGCGGTACCGAGAAAAAAAAAAAAAATTAAAAAAAAAAAATTTATAAAAGCCAGAAATGCTTCTCACTGCTTCTCACCTCAGGAGGGGTTGTTAAGGCTGAAGGAAGGGGAATGCTGAATCACACACACTTTGTTGTCGAGGTGCATGTGTTTGTAATCTGCTTCCGTCGCCAGCATGCCTGTGGCTCTTGGTTGGGAATCTTTTCCGTGTGTTGCCTGTTTGTTTTCTTTCAAGCTCCTTCTCGAGCCCCCCCTTTCAAGTCAGCAGAGCTGACGAAGATTTGCAGCACTCTACTGTTTTAGGAGGGGCTCAGGCTAGGCTGGCCTCTCGTTTGTTGGCTCCTAACTCCAGCATTGGTGGGGGATGATGGAGACATCTTCTCCCCCTGCCTCCCCGCCTTGTTCTTGTCTGTCTAGCACATAAAATCTGCAGGAAATTGGCAATTCTGTAGAGCCTGGCCTGGATTGCTGCTTTTCAGAGGTCACCCAGGGCAGGCTGTGACAGGGTGGGTCTCCCTCCCCTCTTCTCTCGCTGCAGGTACATCCGCTCGGAGCGCTCTGTCATCCTCATCAACTTCTGCCTCTCCATCATCTCCTCCAACGCTCTCATCCTGATCGGACAGACCCAGACCCGGAATAAGGTAAGGGATCCGCTGGGGCTTTGTTTATTTGTTTGCTTTCCCCCTGATTTAGCACTGAAATGATCCATTCAGGCAGCGCTTCCTCATTTTTCCTCCATCTGTTAATTAGCGACATGTCAAAGACACGGCTAAATGGCAGATTTCAATTTTCTCTCTCGCTCTCTCTTTGATAATTTGTCAGCATCCTCAGGGCTTTGATTAAAACCAATGTGATATTTTTGAATATCTGCCTAGAGTAGCTGGCACATGGCACGGTGAAGAAGCGCGGTGATTTGCAAGGCTTTAACCATTTTATTTTCAAAAAAATTACAAAGACAGATTGAGAAAAGGCTTAAAAAAAAAAACCCAAACAAACAACCTCTCAGCTTTACATTTATTTCTCCAGCAGTTTTTATACTCTGAGCTGAAAGTACTTGGCAGATGTTAATGAACACAGACACGAAACTGTCCAACCTTTTTTGGGGACAGGAAGCATTGCCAGATGCACTGTGAGCAGGGCCATGAGGGACTCGGAGCAGATCCCAGAGTGACTCCAGCAGTCCAGGCAAGACCCAGCGTGGTTTTCCAAGCCATGAGCACTGGTTGCTCTCCTCCCACAGACCCAGCTGGAGAGGTGTGTGTTGCCTCCACGACTTTTTTCCAGCTCGAGCACTGTCAGGTTCCCTGCTGACGTCTGGTGTGACAAATCACATCTCGCCATTAGTATTTTCCCGTTGTAAATTTTCTCCTCTTCCCAAATGCTCCAAACCAACACAACTCTGTCGAGCCAAAAAACGTGAGGCAAGATGCCTCCTCCACTCCTTCTGCTGTCAAAATCATGATCAGAAGTCAAAAATTGGTTACTGCTTAACGGTAACCAGTGACCAGCTGGGGTTTTTGAGCCCCTGCTTCGGCAGCTTGAACACATTGTCACTGTTGGAAGAAATTCTTCCCTGCGAGGGTGGCGAGGCACTGGAACAGGTTGCCCAGAGAAATTGAGGGTGCCCCAACACTGGAAGTGTTCAAGGCCAGGTTGGACAGGGCTTTTGAGCGAGGAGAAAATCTTCCTGTCCATGTGACGGGATTGGAATGAGATGATTTTTAAGGTCCATCCCAAAACTCAGCCCATTCTATGATTTTATGATTCCTGCAGAGAAGCTGAAGAATTTAGTGAATCACAGCCTCATTTCTATGGAAGGCCTTTGGGGTTGGGGTTAGGTTGTTTTAGGAAAAGTTTTCCAGCTGCTGGAGCCCTGTGTGTGTAGAGAAGTGTGGAAACAAGCAGCCAACTCTGCTCCTGCTGCAAAGGGGCCTTCAGAAATTCCTTCTCCAAAGCAGAGTTGTCTTTCATTGCCAACGTGGTTGCCAGGAGGTGGTGAAAGGGTGAACCAAGCTCCTGCTTTCCTTGGTGGTGTTTCCTGCCACGCCAAACCTGTGCTGGGAGCTTCTTTTCCGTGGAAAGAAACACTGAAGGATGCTCAACAGGACAAACCATGGCCAGACCTCCTCTTTGGTGATTCTTCTTCACCTCAGGACAGGAGCTGGACGTGTTCCTCCTCTCCCACCCCCTCCAGAGCCCAGTTACGAGCCCAGGTTCTCCCTGGTGCATTTTTGTCCCGTGACTCTGGGAGTTCACTGCCGGAGCTGTTGGTGGGGATTCGAAGCTCCCGGCAGCGATGGCAGGAGGCAGATTAGCTCTTTGCACATCCATATGCATGAAACCCCAGAAATAGCAAGGTTATTCTTGGATTTCCTCTCAGCCATCTAGTAAACAGTCTCTGGCAGGCAACAGAGAAAGAAAACTGTACAGAGGAGAGACGAAGGAGTGTAAATTAAGATTTTATTCACATTCAATTATCGATAATAGATCCCCTTAAAATGTTGGGGATTGATTTATAATTGTGGCTTCTCCGGGAGATTTCTGCGGTATCGGCTTCCCCTGGAAATGTCAAATTCTGCTTGGATTTCCATCCGTGTAACCTCAAAGGCAAGATTCCACAGCTGGATTTGCTAAGCTTTTTGAAGATGAAAGGCCTGGGAAAAGGCTAAGAAAAATTACAGTCAGCAATCCGGGGATACAAAGGAAAGGGATGCTGCAGGAAGTGGCTGTGTCTCCGAGGCTTGTGCTGCAAGGGAAGGGATTTCTCCTCTTAAAGCAAAACAAGGTCTAATGGCCTTGACAGACTGACAAGCTCTGGTGGATCTTGGGACATCATACCCCTGTGCTTAGCCCTTCATGGGGATTTTTGGTTTTCCCCACAAGAGAGGGAAAACCTGCAGCAGAGGTTGCAGCAGCAAGTACTTGCCTGCCTGTCAGTTGGCCAGGTTCATCTGAGGCGATGGGTTCATCCTGGTCCAGCTGAGATGTGCGTATTTCTCTTGTCTTCCCCTCCTCTCTTCTTCCCTTTCTATCAAAGCTACTCGGTTTGAGGGGAAAAAAAACCAACCCAAATGTATCCCTGTGGTGTAAAATGGTAAAGCAAAGCTTTTCTTTCTCCTTTACAAGGGAGAAGTGTGTTGGTTCAAAACAAAATCACAAAGGCGACATGAACAGTCTTGTACCTGATATCAGAAAAATTAAAAAAAAAAACGTTTCTAAAATAACAATCTCTTAAAATCCATTCCAGAAAGCATCTTCTGTTTGTAGCTGTTTCTTGTAGGGTTTGTAAGCTGATGAATAGGGACCACCTTTTTTAGGATTCTTGTAAAATACGAAAATATCTAGACATTATCATATTGAGCTGTGTTATTTGTACTGAACTGTCATCCAGAATCCACTTTTAAGCAGAATACGGAGGGATTTGGTGTCAAATGCAAATCTGGAACAAAAGAGAGAGTTCCTATCTCGGTGAACACACGGTCTTGCTTTTATTCACAGCCTCTGATAATGTCGGGTGGTGCCAGTGGATGAATCGAGAGAGATCCGATAAAATCATGATAAAAGGCACTCTGTGCATGAGAGCTCTGGGTTGAAAGATGCTGGTGGTTGAAAAAAGAGAAAGAAGAGAAAGGTTCATTGACCGTAAAGCCAAGTCCATGTTTCCCCATATAACTCAAAGCAAAGAAATTCTTGATTATAAACCTCCCCCTCCCCCAAATGCCTGAAGCATTTTTTTTTTTTTCCCTCCAGAGTCACTTTTAAAATCTATTTGCTCTCCCTTCTCCTCGGGAGCCACTGGAGTTTCTTCCCATCATTTCCTTCTCGAGTACATTGATTCACAGTTTTCAGCTCACAGATGGGGGGAAAACTGGCTGAGTTAAACAGAGCGGCACCAATTTGCACCAGTGAAAGATTTGGCCTTGCTGAGTTAAAACAAAGACGAGCTTGTCAGCTTTCCAGTCCATCTCCCTGGCACTCCGGGATTGTTCCTCATAATGCATTTGCCAGTTCTTTCCCCAGTTTAATTTTAAATGGCTTAAGCTGCCTGCATTTCCCTTGTGAGATTTCCCCACCGAGTAGTAGAGCTCACCATTATGAAATTCTTTCTAATCTAGGGGGTTTTTCTTTCTTTTATTTTATTTTTTTTTTCCTCTCCTGTCTGCTGATAGTTATGTGCTCTTGGACAACTGTGCCCTCATGTTTGCAGCCCTTTCCCAGCCCCTGGTAGCCGTGGTTTCACCCAGCTCTCACGGCTTAACTCTTCCACTCAGCGCTGTTTCCCTGGCAGGGGCACCATCCAAATTGCCTTCCTCGGATTTCATTTCCATGGCTGGGCTGCCAGGGGCGTGGTGCTTCGCAAACCTTTTGAGCTGATATTGGTGCACTGTTTACTAACTACTCCATCCCCCCTGCCCTGGAAGGATCGTGGCAATAGTTTGGATGTTTTGGAAATTAAATAAATCCTGCTGAAGCCAAGAAAGCACCAGGATGGGATGTGTGTGCTCTGACTTCTAGTGGAAGGTGTCCCTGCCTGTTTTGGGGGGGGTTGTAACTGAATGATCTTTAAGGTCCCTCCCCACCCAAACAATTCTATAATTCCACGATTCTTCAGAGGAGTGTTAACCTTGGCCTTGTCTTAAAGCTCATGCTTAAGAGCAGCCAATTTCCATGTAGTATTTAAATTTAAACCTTTGGCCTTCGCTAGGTCAAAGCTTGTGGAGGAGCCTGCCCGCTCCTAAGCTGTATATCCGTGTCCTGACCTCCATGACTTTTCCTTCCAGAGCCCGGTTTGGAAGCGTCTCCCCTCACCTCCTGCTCTGCTCCCCGCTGCTCTCTCCGCCTGCCGCTCCTCTCACGTGTCCTCCTTTCCTCCCCTCTCCAGGTGATCTGCACGCTGGTGGCGGCTTTCTTGCACTTCTTCTTCCTCTCCTCTTTCTGCTGGGTGCTGACCGAGGCCTGGCAGTCCTACATGGCCGTGACGGGCCGGTTACGGAACCGCATCATCCGCAAGCGCTTCTTGTGTCTCGGCTGGGGTGAGGATCCGCGGAGCAGAGAGGGTTCAGGCTGCAGGAGAGACTGGAGCTCCTCAGGAGGGTGCTTGGAACCCTTCCAGGGGTTTCGAGAAGGGCCAAAATGGTTAAAAAAGCACAACCGAGAGCCCTAATGTTGAACCTCCTGCCCAGTGCACTCGGAAATAGAGGAGCTGATTTCAGGTTTCAGAGGGTGCTCTGGGGGTGATTATTCCTGGAGTTGGGTCTGTTTCTTGCTTTCTACTTTTCTCTCTGTCTGCCTCCCTTCGTGTTGGATGTGTTTCATTGGTACGGGGTACCAGCCAAGGGAATCCTGGCTTGGATCAGCAGCACTGTGGTCCAGGGCAGGGATTGTCCCTCTGTGCTGGGCCCTGCTGAGGCCGCACCTCGAATCGTGGGGTCAGTTTTGGACCCTTCACTGCAAGAATGACATTGAGGTGCTGGAGAGTGTCCAGAGAAGGGTCTGCAGCACCAGGAGGAGCTGAGGGGGCTCAGCCTGGAGAAAAGGAGGCTCAGGGGGGACTTACTGCTCTCCACAGCTCCCTGACAGGAGGGTGGAGCCAGGTGGGGTTCAAGCTCTGCTCCCGGTTAAAAGTAATAGAAGAAGAGGAAAGAAGTTCCAGTTGCACCAGGAAAAGTTTAAATTGGATATTAGGGAAAATTTCATCGCTGAAAGAGTGGCCAAGCATTAGAACAGGCTGCCCAGGGAAGTGGTGGTATCACCATCCCTGAAAGTGCTCAAAAACCCATGAAGAAGTGACATTTGGGCCGTGGTTTAGGGGTGGTCCTGGTTGGACTCGATTATCCTCGAGGTCTTAATGATTTTATGGTTCTAAGATTCTGCAGAGCAACCTGGAGTGAAGCAAACTCTGAAATCCTGTCTCCATGGCAGCAGCGCCTTTTGGAGACAAATAAACTGCGAGACTGCTGCAGATGCTTGTAACTAATTTTTCTCCCTCTGCCTCTGCCGTATGTTTAATTTATTAGCCTTAAATGATGCATTCTGTAGTAGAAAACAAATACAAACCCATAAACCTGGGCTTTCAAAGCGATAACAAGGGTGTGTTTGAAAGGAGCAGCGGCACAAAAAGTTGCTGAGAAGTGAGGAGGCAAAGGAAAAAAACTGAGTGTGGCTGAGCTCTATTAATGTCTCATTTTACTACTGAAGTCTCACAATTCACCCCAGGCAAGAGATTTCTGGTGCTTACCAAGCACCCTGATGTGATTTATTCTGGCACATCAAGAGCCGTCCTCGTTGCAGCACCTTCATCCCTTTAAGTTTTCCCTGCTAAGCTTTTGCTTACAATAGAGAATAAATTGTGTTATTAAAATCCAGGGTTTGTGGTAGCAGGAGCAGAACCACAATACCTGCAGAGCACAGGCTGCAGGAGCCTGGGTGTGCTCATGCATATGTTTATCCCTCCTTGGTGACTCCAGCAACATCAGGGATATCAAATGTAACAGACTAATAGCTTTTTTAGGTAATAAAAAGGGATTTTTTTTTTTCCCCCTGATTCGTAAAAGCTGGGACAGATGGGCGTGTTAGCCAAGGGAGTTTTGGATGAGCAACATTCACATTTGTAGCCTGTACAGATTAAAAAAAAAATTTAAAAAAATCCCCCAACATGTGTAGAAGCATAATTTGCACGGCTAGTAAAATGTAGTCAGCTCTGAGCTAGGATGCACTGCTGATAAATGATGCATAATAACCATTTGGAGTAGGTTAGGACAAGAAACTAAGAACACTCTCGCCTATTAAGGCAGCGAGGGAATTTGGGATATTTAGCATCCTGCTAGACTTCAGCTGTAGAGCTGGGATTAATGGCACTTGTAAGAGGAAAGAAGCCCAAAATATGTTTTAAAGAGCATAATCTGAAATAATTAGCACAATTCACTTTGCCATGGGCTGGTTCTCCCCCCTTTCCCCTCTTTGCACATTTGCATTTCTCTAAGCCCTCGTTCGAGACGTCTTTGCCAAGTTCTCAGCTGCTCTCAGCTGTAGCTCATTGAAGCTGCAGAGAATTTCAGCAGCAGGGAGGATTATTTTTTATTTCTTTGGTCTCCTCTTGGATGTGCAACTTTGCAATTCGATTTTTAAATTATCATTAGTAATAATTATTATTAATAATTGCTGCCCATGCTTGGGCAGTGCCCTCCAGTTCATGATGTGACTCATTGGGTGATCCTGTGCAGGGTCAGGAGCTGGCCTTGATCCTTGTGGATCCTTCCCACTCAGGATATCCTCTGATTTAGAATAGACAGATAAATTGTTCCCTGGAAACAACTCAGTCATCATATTTAGCCCCAATAAAGAAGAGATATTTTTTGTCAGGATTTTTATGACCCTGTTATAGTTTCCACAGCTGGATTTTTAATGCTGCCATAGCTCAGCCTCTGAGTGGATCTTCAGCTGTTTATAACAAGGATGGCTCTTGGGAGTTATTAGCAAACGTCTTCTGCAGTGGAACATGATTAACACATGGCCTGATTCTCCTCTGACCTGGAAGTACGAAACTCCTTGAAAGTGGTTTTCAATGGATTTACTTGGAATCGTGAATGTTAAATTCACTTTGTGCAGAAGGTCCCCAAAGCCTTGCTGGTACAGTCTGTACCATGCCAGGTGTGTGGAACAGGCCAGTCAGGAATAAATTTCTTGACAATAATAAAAAAAAAAAACAGATTTTTTTTTTTGTTTTGTTTTGGGGTTTTTTTGGGGGTTTTTTGTGGTTTTTTTTTTTCAATCCAATCCCATCTAACTTCGCTTAGACTTTGACAGCTCTCTCAGGGCTGCATCACTTAATATGCTCTCTGCCTTAACTACCATGACGTAGCTGCCACCTGGAGTAGCTGCTCCTTGTCCAGACCCATTCCCAGCCCCAACTGAGGTTTTCACCCAGCCTTGGAACAAGGCAGTCCCTGGAGCTGCCAACTTCACCGCCCCACTCTGGATTTCTGCATAATTATCACGTCGGAGAGAAGCACTTTGCGAAGAACAAGTTGTGATTTTTGGCGGAGTCTTTGCCAAATTCCCTCTTTCCCAGGGTCTCTTGCACCAAGCTGTATTCCTGAAAATTTCCTTTCCCATGTGCTTTCTTCCCCTGGGATGTCATATTGATGGCACCATCAGGAATGCAGCAGCCAGGATTTATCCAGATGAGGTGTGAAGGAGGATCAGCGAGAGGAGCAAGAGTCAGTGAAGGGAAAAATGAGAAAAAGAGGAATGGAAAGGGAAAAGGAAGAGAAAAAAAGGAAGGAAGAAGGGAAGAAAGAGAAGGGAAGGGAAAAAGGAAGGAGAGGAGAGGAGAGGAGAGGAGAGGAGAGGAAAAAGGAAAGGCATATTAAAAGAGACACCTTTTAAACCCACTGCCTGTTGGGTTTGCACTGATGAAATGTGACCTGTGCTTGGAAATCTCACATGGGAAGAGAAGCACTTCCCTGTAGGATAACCCTCAAAAGCTCCACATTCCAGCCAGCTTGGCCCCGTGGCTCCCAGCCTCTGCAGAGCCTCACTAACAATCAGTCTTGGGATGATTGGTGTTGCTGAGGGACCACCTTCCCAGAGGATTGTTGTCTGGAAGCTGTGCTGGCACATTCCTCGGATCTCCTGCAGTCACCTGCCGTGACCTCCGCAGCTCACGAGTCAGCAGGGCCTTGTCAAGGGGCACTAATCCCCTTGGCTACTGATCCTGCTGATTCTTAATGGGATTTTCCCATCTTTAGCTTTGAGACAGCTTAATTCCCCCTGCCACGAGGAGGAGGGCTATAAAAAGCCACGTGGAGATGGCCAGAGCTGAAGAACCTGGTGTTATGAGCTGATATCCACACATTTCTTTAAGGAGAGGGAGGAGCTGGACGCTGAACCTCCATAGATGCTAGAAGAGACCTGAAGCTCTTTCTCATTGTTCAGAGGAACCTGCTCCTTTGCAGATCTTGGGGACCTGTTTGGGATAGGGAAACTCAGTTTTTGTTTCCTTCTCTGTCTCATTTGGGGCAAGATTTTGGGTCTCTCATCCTACACTGGGTGCAAACAAAGCTCTTAATTTTTGGGTTCTTTGAGTTGGGTTGTGGTTGAATATTCCAACTTCAGAGACACCCTGAAGTACCTAGGAATAAAATAAATCAATTTTATGCATCTGCATCTACTGTGAGACCCCCCCACCACAAATGCTGCAACCACAACAGGGCAGGAGCTGATTACAGCTCATGGTATTTATTTAATTAATAGAGGTAGTTAAGGTTCTTGCTTTTGGTTCTGGGGGTCCTGAGTTTGGTCTCTGCCACAGAGCCAGGCTGGAATGGATGGTGCTGGAATAACTCTGGGAAAAACAGGGAATATTGAGTGGGAGAAGGGCTGCACATGTGATTAAATGATCAATTCCCTCCTGTTTCATTTCCACAGGGCTCCCTGCTTTGGTGGTTGCCATTTCCGTGGGATTTACTAAAGCCAAGGGATACGGCACCGTGAACTAGTGAGTAAAGATTCCTTTTTTCCCCCTGTTTTATCCTCTATCCTTTTTGTTAAAACCATGTCACTGGCCCACAGGAGGCAGGCTGGGAGCTAAATTCCCATGTGCAGGACAATTCCTGCATCCCTGCCTCCTCAATCCATCATCTGAGCGAGCTGGATCATGTATTCCTTTAAAAACAAGTTCATAGGCACTACTTAGGTTTAACTGTTGTATTTGTGACATCACTTTGATCTAAATACCTTTTACTTAGAGCTTTTTAATGTATTTTTTAAGTGGAAAAAATGTGGAATATTTAAAATTTAGGATGTTTAAAAATTAAAATCAGCTTTTTTTAAAATCTGTTTTTATGCTTGATTGGCCCCACGTTTTCAAAATAGCTCAGCTCAGTTTTAGGCAGCAGAATGAGCCTGACTTGTGCAAACCAAGGTTTTGACAGCAGCCAGTGTTTTCCTGTTTTCCAAATTCCACAGCTTCTGTCTTTAAGAAACCTTTTATGTGCTTCTAATAGGGGAAGGAAAACAGAGAAGAAATTATGGAAGAGGTAAATAATGCATTAAGGCAAGGCTGGACTCACTCAGAGCTGAGCATTAGTACGGCTTTTAATGAAAAAGGAAAAAAAAAAAAAAAGGAAATATTTTTTCCTTCTGTTGTGAAAAATCTTAAAAATTTCATGCACAGCAACAATCAAATGGTAATATTTTTCGTAGGAATGCAGTCGGGCTCTTCCCTACTGCATCCCATCATTTTCCAGAGCCTTCCTGGGCAGGGGTTTGCATCACCCAGACAATGTTTGAGACTGGAGCTGTTGATGTGGCCAGCAGCAGATGAGGTTTGCATCGTCCCACTGAGGAAATGTCACGTGGAGCCTCCTGCTCTCCCTCAATTTCCATCCTGCACACCCACAGCCACATAGTCCTGGGCTTGCATTTTAATTGCTGGGGAGGATTAAAGCAGCACAGCAGCACTTTCTGTTTGCTTTGCAGCCTGAATTCCTGCACGACACTCAGGGCTCAGGATTGTGGATTTCTGGAGTAGAAATCCACAGGCAGAATTCCTGAAGGATGCACTGGCTGCACCTGGCTTGCCTGTCCCACCTTCAGTGTGTGCTGGGGGAGAGGGACCCAGTGCTTGTTGTGGGACTCAGGAGAGGACAAAGCACAGCCTGGTTTGCAGAAGCATCACCAAGATCCCAAACTGATTCCCTTTGGCTTTTCCATGGGTCAGCTGTGCCTGGCACTTCGCTCCAGGCACATCCACGAGAATAATTCATCATGAACCAGCCTCAGGGGGATGGGAGGGAAGTCCTGGATATTTCTGTGTCCTTTCTTGTTTATAGGCTCATGGGAATTGGTGCAAAAAGCTTTGTGGCTCTGTCCCACCAATGCTTAAGGGTTCTGTGGTCAATGTTGACCACACAAAAGTGCTTGGGTGGGGAAGAGGGGAACATGCAGGAAAGAACTCTCTGGGTTTTTTTTTCCCTGTGCCAGCATCTCCCACCCCCAGACTGCAGCCAGGAGGGTGGCAACATGTGACAAAACCTGCTTTGCTCTCACACTGGCACAGGGCGAGGTGGCCAAGAGGCTGGGCTGACTTTCCAGCATTCCCAGGGGTTGCCTGGTCACACCAGCTCTCCTCCTTTTGCTGCCAATCCTCTGACTCCTTTCAGGCCTAAAGGCTCTGTCACTCCTTGGATCTGAGGGCTGGATGCCAGGGGATGGAAGGGGATCCCATGCTCCCAGCTCTGCTCTCAGGATGTTTGTCACTGAAATCACAGTGGTGGGGCCTTCACGCCCCAGCAAGTTCAGTTTGATGAGTTTGGCTTCAGTGATCCTTGTGAGTCCTTTTCTGGGATATTCCATGGTTCTGTGATCCCTCCTTTTGTCTTCTCTCCACGTTTCCCAGTGTGGGGTAAAGCTGGTGAGTCCCACCAAAAGTCATGAGAAGAGCAGCAGCTCCCCTCAAGCTCAAAGATCCCATCAGACATTCCCAATGCTGCCCATTTCACTTTAATTCCACACTTTGGTGCCTTCCAGTACCTAAAAGACCTACACAAAGGCTGGAGAGGGACTTTTTCCAAGGGCATGTCGTGACAGGACAAGGGAAAATGGCTTTGAGCTGCAGGAGGATAGATTTAGACTGGATATGGAGAAGGAATTCTTCCCTGTGAGGGTGCTGAGACCCTGGCACAGATTGCCCAGAGAAGCTGTGACTGCCCCATCCCTGGAAGTGTCCCAGGCCAGGTTGGATGGGGCTTGGAGCAACCTGGGACAGTGGAAGGTGTCCCTGCCCATGGCAGGGATGATCTTTTAGGTCCCTTCCAACCCAACCCATTCCATGATTCTATGAATTCCTGTTGGAATTGGCTTTATGAAGAGTCAGAGTTAAACAGAGCTCACCTGCAGTGAGTGCTGGGTTCACAAGCCCCAATACTGAACAAAATGGAGCATCTCTGCAACAAGAGTTACATTTATGCTTTGGTGCGTTTTAAAACGTGAAGCAAATATTGCTGTGGGCCCAGCCCTGCCAGACTGCAGTGCATTCACACTTATTCCTGTTTTCCTGCTCAAAGAGGCTTAAAAGCTCTGTTGCATTGATGTGTGGGGAGCCCTGGGTTTTACCTCTGCTCCAGAGCAAAGTCAGCACTGCACAGCAGCAACTTCAGAGCTGAACTCCAAAATCTGAGGTTTAGCATAGATATTAGGAAGAAATTATTGACTGTGAGGGTGCTGAGGCCCTGGTACAGGTTTTCCAGAGAAGCTGTGGCTGCCCCATCCCTGGAAGTGTCCAAGGCCAGCTTGGATGGAGCTTGGAGCAACCTGGGATAGTGGAAGGTGTCCCTGCCCATGGCAGGAGGTTGGCATGAGGTGATCTTGAAGGTCCTGTCAACCCAGTTTTGTCTCCAGTTTGTAGTTGGCACTCACAGGGCATTTCACATGGGCACTGCAGGCTTTCAAGGCCCAATATTTCCATCTTGCAGAAGGAAGGAAAAGCTTTAATCACAGCACTTCCCTCCCTGGGAAGGAGGGGACAAGAGGTGACAGGATAAACCACAAGGGACTGTGCAGAGCCTTTTAAAGCATCTTCCAACCCTGCAATTCCTGGGTCCCAAGAGCAGTGCATGAGCTCCCGTGGTGGAGGTGGACATTAAGTCACAGCAGAGCTCTGATATTTAGGTGAGCACAGAACTTAACAGCATTTTTTTTTTCTCATTCCACTCACAGTGGTAAAAAACCCCTGACATCCAACCACAGGATGTGGTCAGGAGGGCATTTTGGGGACAGCTGCAGGTGTTGAAGGCATTGCAGAACTGATCTTGGTGTTTAAGGCTCTCAGGGCAAAGCTGGTGGAAGGGGCAGGGTGTGAAATGTGTGATGTGTCCTGAGGCTGCATCTTCAGTATGTGCCTCAGTGGAGCAACCTCCAGCAGGGTGTTCAACCTGGGACCTCAGCAGGATTTCACCCAGTTTGGTCCTGGTTTTTTTATTGTACATGGGATGAAGTTTTTCTCTAACAATAAAAACAACTGAGCAGCAGGACAAGGCTCTTTGCCACCAAGAAGTGTCCCATCACAGGCTTGGCCATGTCCCCAAGCTCTGATGAGAGCAGAGAGATCAGAGCCAGTGATAAGTTTAGGGAGCTTACAGTGTATTTAAAATTTATTTATATTTACTATTTAGCTGGCCAGTCTGGCCCACTGAGTCGTAAGCTGAGGAGGGAGAGAGGTTCAGATTAAAAATTGAATCTGTGCTGCAGGATTTGGAGTGTGTCTGTGTTGTGCTGTGGTGATTCCCAGCAGCCCTTCGCTCAACCTTTATTACTCAGGACACTCCAACTCTCCAGCTGTGATCAGGGCAGGAGGAGATTTTTGCCTTTTCTTGCCTGAATTGCATTTGAAAGGATATTTTGCAGTGTTTTGGAGCGTGCTGGGGTGGGGTGGAGGCTGCACTTCCAGTCTCAAAGGAGGTCTGAGGGGCACCAGAGGTCTAAAGGACCTGCCACTGATCACCTCCTTAGATTTAGGCTGAGTGCCTGAATAATAACTCTCCTCTTAGCTGGTGCTCCAAGGACTGCCTCTGGACCTCTAAAGCTTCCCAAACAACCTCCTAAAGCTCCAAGTGAATAATTGAGGTTGTGCCACTGGCGCTGGGAGCTCACATCCTTCCCCACCAGAGAGCCCATCAAAAGTTTTCTGAGAGCAGAGCAAATTTCTCAGGGTCCTGGAGTGTCACTGCTTCAGGGCTTTTGTGACCCACAAGTATCTCAGCAGCTTCTGGGTTGATCTCTGGAGGAATTAGGCCGATTCCCAGCCCTAATCTCAGTTATTCAAAATATTATATTGGGGCTGCCTGTTTTACAGAGGATTGAGGTGACAGCTGTTGCTGGCAGGGCTAGGCAGTGTGAAAAAGGGACCCAGGACCAGGACAAAGCCACCACCTCCCATCTGCAGAGTCACAAAAGGATCAGATATTTTGCAAAGAAAAATTTGTGCTTTTCTTTTTGCACTGAGCACAAGAGCTGCTGTCAGTCGAGGAAACACTGCTTAGGAATTGTTAAACCATTCACTTCCTCCCTTCCAGTGATAATTTTATTTAAAAAAAAAATAGCTGAAGAGATCTCTTGGAAAGTACAAGGGGAACCTCTTAGCGAAATGCAAATATTTCTGTGCCTCATGGGCACGAGGCTAAAAGCATCTCCACTACACTGGGGGTTGCTGTCAGTTCTGTTTCTTGGATATTCCTTCACCCTTTCCTTTCTCTTGCTGGCAGCCAGCACCTCTGACAGCCTTGGAAATGCTTTGGTGAAGTGCCGAGGCAGGGAGGTCAGGCAGTCAGGAGGGATCAGGGTCGGTGCTGGGTGATGTGTGATCTCACCTTCTCAACTCCTGGTGCTCCCAGGGACCCTGCAGGGATGAGAACCCTCTTTCCACCAAGTCCTCATCGCTAATTGCAGCACAGGATTTCAGATTTCTTCATCTGAGCCACCAGCTGGAAGAGACACTGAGAAAAAAACATCTCAAAAATCAGGATAGGGCGTTGGGTAAAAAGGTTTGGATAAGGGCTGGGATTTCAGAGCTCTCCTCTTGGATTTAGGGAGACCTCCAGTGATTACAGAGGTCCAAAGATTCGTTTTTATTCCCCAACATCCTCAGCTGATTGTTCCTTTTATTATTACAGCTGCTCAGACAGCTTGTGACAGAGCAACCTGCTATCAGGAAGAAATCAGAATTGACTAAATTAGCACATTACAGGTGTAATTTAGACATAAACAAGATTCAGACCTCAGAAAAAAACAGAAAATCCTACTTTTAATTCTCAATTTGAAATACTTCCCTTTTTCAGGGTCCCTTTTCGGAAACGCTCCATGGTTTTGCAGTGAAAAAAATTACATTTTTTGCAACTCGGAATTAATTTAAAAAATATCAGGCTTATCAACAAAACTGAAATGTTTCCAGGAAGGCTTTTTTTTTTTTTTTTTCCCTCCTGGGAGCATCAATTTGCTCCTGATGCAGAATGAAAGCATCTTGCTGAGGGCAGGGCGAATGAATTACTGCAGGACGAGCTGAGTTAAGAGCCTGGAGAAAGTCCCCTCTCCTTTGTGGTTTGCTGCTCTTCTCCTGTGCTGAGTGCACGGTCGTTTCCTGCTGAAACAGGATTACTCCATCCCACATTTTCTCCAGGGTTCTGCCCTGTCAAAGCATGCAAACTTTCCAAGGGGCTGCTGACACAGTGTAAATTCCCATCCTCTCCTGCCCTGCAGGGCCTAATTTGTGTGTTCATGCCCTGAATTGCTGTATTCTCCACAAAAAAACCAAAAAAAAAAAAACCCAAAAAAGGGAATTTCAGCTCCAGTGCTGCTGTGGATGTTCATGGCTGCCACAGAGCCTCAGGTTTGCTTGGTCCAAGCACCTGCTCAAGCTGGGTCACCTGGAGGTGGCTGTGCCCAGGTGGCTTTTGAATGTCTCCAGGGATGGAGATTTCACAAGTGCTCTGCTCATCCTTTGGCAGGACTCCGTCCCTCTCACAGGGGAAAGAAGAAATGTTTCCTTCCTGACTTCACAGGACAACAAAGAATCGCAGCATGGTTTGGGTTGGAAGGGACCTTAAAGCTCATCTGGTTCTACCCCTGCCATGGGCAGGGACACCTTCCACTATCCCAGGCTGCTCCAAGCCACATCCAGCCTGGCCTTGGACACTTCCAGGGCCTCAACAAATGATGCCTTTTTCTGGTCTTAAAATTAAAACTAAAATACGGTTCATAGGGAAAAGGGATTTTTACTTCAGTATTTATTTTAGGATCTTGGGGTACAGTACTTTGTCCAGGTGGAATCCCCTGAAAATGCATGCACTTCTCATCACACTGAAATACACTCAATTACAGGCTTTGCAAAATTAATGTATTTATTAAAGATTCTTCAGTGAGAGGCTCAAGCGAACTTCTTGTTCTGAAGAACTTCCTCTTTGGATGGGCTTATCTTAGTTTACAAAAATATGTTTTGGAGAGGACCTTGGTGTCTGGGGCTCCCAGACTGTTTGGTTTCTTGGCTTAATGGTGCATTGGGTCTCAGGGAAGTTATCAGACTTGGAAAGTTACAAGTCTGTAGGCTAAAAGCACTAAGAATACATAAAGCTATATAAAAGAGTATGTAAGAGGGGTATAAAAGAAAAAGCAAAAAATCATTCTGGCATCACCAAGAGGTCTCAAATGAGCTCCCTCAGTTTGAGAAGGCACCAGGCAGTTCAGGAGCCCAAATTCCACATCTGGTCAGTGCAGAAGGGAGATGTCCTCCCCAGGTAGTGTGGTGTGATGGAGAAGGAACAAGCTGGTTTCCAGAAGAGGCACCACACACCACCTTCTGCTCATTCCCTAAGAAATTCCCTTCAGGCAATGCTGTGAATTCCCACCTTGCTGCCATGTTGTTAAATTTCCCCGTGGAGGCAATCTCAGAGGGAGGGAAGGAATGTCCTGCGCCCCTAAACCTGAGCCCCTGGCAGGCACAGGGGTCAGAAAATGAGCAGGGGACAATTTCCACTCCTTCCACTCCTTCTCCCATGTAAGTAGGACAAGAGCATCATCTTGCCAGCAAAATGCTGCAGCTGCTTTCAGGACCTGGCCTGGAACAGAGCACTCTCCTTAATTTTGCATTAATTCCCCAGTCCAGTGCCATCCTGCAGGCAGCTCCCCAGGCAGAGGAGCTTTTATGCAAGTTCAGGAGAAATGGGAAGCAAAACTCGCTTGATTTAAAGCCTGGGATTTTGGGGTTTTGTTTTGTTTTGGTTTGTCTTTTGCCATGGGGTGTCACCTCCCAGGCTGAACTCTGCAGGCAAAGGGAAGAAGCCAACATGTGCCTGCTGGGGACATTTGCCACTGGGTGACTTTCTCTTCTCTCTTCATTTTCCAGCTGCTGGCTGTCGTTGGAGGGAGGACTCCTCTATGCCTTCGTGGGACCGGCGGCTGCTGTCGTTTTGGTATTTGAGCTTGTCTGAAAGCTTTCTTTTTTTTTTCCCCTCTATATCTTACAGCAATTTCCTTGTTCTTTCAACCCAAGAGTGCCCCTTTTTATTTCCACTTGTGTTTCGAAGAGCTCCCTCCTTCAGGAGTAATGAGCAGAGCCACTGATTTGGGATGGGGTTGATTCTGAAATATAATGTGCCTCAGCTCTCAGCCTTCCACCTGTGTCCTCACTGGAGCTCTCTAACACCTGATTCATGCTTTACCTTGGTTTTGCTCTGGATGGAAGTGCGGGGTGATGGTGGAAAACTCTGACATGGACTCCTTTAGAAAATGCTGTTCCAAGTGGTTTTCAGGCCAGGCTGTGCCCTCACAGCCAGCTTTTATTCCTGGTCCATCCCAGGCCAGTGCATGTGAGTTGATTCATTGTTTGCAGGTGAAATGGAGATCTTCAACTCAGTGCTGAGGGGGCCCCTTCTGACAAAAAATGTCATGTTTGCTTTGAATTCAAAGAACTGGCAGGGTTCAAGTGGGCATTCCTAAAGTCCTGCTCCTGCATGGTGGGACTCTCTCCTCCTGTCCCATCACCCCTGGCCCCAACACAGCCCCAACACCAACTTTGGCCAGTTTTTATTTGAGTTTAAGGTGTCACTGAAGAAGTGACATTCCTTCCCTGCTGGTGAAGCCTCACTACCCATGAGAAATCTCAGGGTCAAAAGAATCTGAGAACTGCTGCTCCTCCAGGAAACCCCTGCAGCAATTTCCCGTGGGTTTAAGGCCACATTTGAGCCCCCACATCTTTCTGCAGTTTCTCTTCAGCCCAATGTTCTATCAGTGGAGGAGCTTTATGCCCTCCGAGGCTCCAGGGCCCTGGAGATTCCCACAGGAATGGGGTTTGTTGACACTCAAAATTCCTTTTTCAGTTCAGGCTTTTGTTTTGTGCAGTGCCTGGGGGATGAAATGCCCCACAGCAGGAGCTTACAGGAGAATAACTCCACAAAAGCTCAGGCTGCCTCTATTCTCAGCGCTGTCACTGCACATCAAACCACCTTGGTGCTGTCCTTTCATTGCGGTGACAAAGAGAAAAGGCAGCAGTGGCCCCTCCTCCGCAAGAAATCAAAACTGAGGTCTTTCATGAGGGGTTGTGACACAGTGATTCGGAGGGAGGAAGCTTTGGTAGTGCCCAGAGTCACTCTGCTGCCTCAAAGCACCTCGCTTTTGTTGTGCCAACAGCAAGGGAAGTGATCCTTCTCCTTTTCCTTCGCGCTTTTTAACGCGTGAGGAAAACGCAGGAGCCTGCTTCCATTTGGCAGCTCAGTTTTCCCTCACCATCAACCTGTCCTCACAGAGAGGTCAACACATGCAAGTGGTGGTTCCTGCAGCTGATACGGGGAAGTGGTGAATCATCTCTGGGAGTGTCTGGCCCTGATCAAAACCAAGAGAGAGGTCACAAACCTCATTCAGACTTCCTGACCCATTCCTGGCCAAAGTGACAAATGAACATTGCCCTGGTAGAGACACCAAAGAGCTTGGGGAAGGAGAAGGAGAGGCATGGAAAGACTTTTTATAAATGGGAACCTGCAAACAGATGAGCTCAATAATAATACCCCAAGGTTGGTTGGCCTGCAGCTTCAGCAGTATTCACGTCCCACAGTCAGGCCACTGACACTGAGCAGCTGCAGGTTTTAAG
The DNA here is from genome assembly GCA_013400515.1 of Erpornis zantholeuca. NCBI lineage: Eukaryota > Metazoa > Chordata > Aves > Passeriformes > Timaliidae > Erpornis > Erpornis zantholeuca. The sequence goes on from VZTN01028756.1 coordinate 238,511, forward strand.
GATAAAGGGTTGACTTTTATTCTTAAAAATCCTGGTCTACATCAAACACAGAGCTGTTGGAAGCAGTTTTGCTCACCTGGCTCACAGGGAGCAGTCTGGTGATAGTTGTGTGCAGGCTGAAGGTGGGGAGAGGCTTGTGGGATGAAATCAGGACAGAGTCATCAGTGGTCAGGTGATGGATATCTCCAGGAATCTCAGACTTTGGGCTTTGCTTCTGGCTGTTTTCTCAGAGATAAAGAAGTAAAGCTACTTTTCGAGTTATTAGAAGAATATTCATGTTGTATCCTTGACTCTGTAAAGAAGGGGAGCCAGGGTCAGAGCAGGATGTTGATCGTGGTGATCAATGGATTGATTGATATATTTATTAAAACCAGTGCAGAACTGCTCTTTGTCATCCCCCCTGCTCCACAGGAATGAGGATAATCACTTTGGCCAGCCCTGGGAGAGATCCAGCCACACTTCAACCCCACCTTCCTTCCTGCCTCGCTGCACCTTAAGTAAAAGCACTCACCAGCTTCCCCCACAGTGAAGGATCAGTGATTTTAAAGTGTATTCCAAGCTCATAACCAGGCTTTGGTTGCCTGCTGCTCCTTGGCTGTGTCACTGTGCCTGACTTGCCAGTGCTGTTTCTCTGATCAATACCACGGTGAACTCTAGAAATGGTCTCACAGCTGTCCACTGACCCAGCAGCTGATGCAAACAAAAATAACCACAATTTCTGAGATTCTCCATGGATTCCCAGCTGTGGGCTCCACATCAGTGAGCTGGTGAGACCAGCAGAAAGACTGATCATCATTTTGAGGATGATTTAGGCAATTAGGAAGAGGCTTGGTCTCTTCTTTTGGGTCAGGCGACTCTTAGGACCACCTCTGAAGGATCTCTTAAACTCCCAAACACATAAACTCGTGTGAATTTATCTCCGAATTTGGCCTTAAAAGATTTCCCTGCAAGCCCCACATGCAAAACAGCATCGAACACAAGGTTCTGCCACCACCAGGTGTTCCACTGACAGCAAAACCAGGAGAATGTCACCTTTTTCCACCATCGGGGCCGTGCCTCCACGCAGGGGTGGTGCTCTGGGTCACTAACATTCGGGTGGGGTTTGTGCAGCAGATGTGGCTGGCAGCAGTGGATGCAGTTGGAAAGGCACAGGGAGGAGTTTGGGGTCACTCTGCAGGATCTCAGCTCTGTCCAGCCTGTATTTCACTGTGGGTTTTGATTTTTGATTGGCAGTCATCCCTGCTCTCACCCCGAGGAAAACAGACAAAAGGATGGAATTGTGGAATTGTTTTGCCCACTGATTTTGTTTTGGAGGGGGGGAAATCTCTACTGCTGTGCCATCTGCAGTATCTCCCAAGACATCCCACCAGAGCAGCTGATGTTTCTACTTGCTCCAGTGCCCCTCCACCTCTTACTTTGAGAGCAGCAGTGGTGTTTCACCAGGAAAGAACTATGACACACTGCATTCTCTTGCTCCAGAAGGTGCTTTGGGAAGCAGCCAGTGTCAGCCCACTGCTCTCCTCTGCACTGGCCACTCTCTGCTTGGATTAGCCCAAAAAATTGTTGTTGTGCCTGGAGTTTGCCTTGCTGGACCTCAAGCAACATTGGGCTCCAAGCAGCCCTGCAGCAATCAGAAATTTCCAGTCTCTCCTGATCCATGGTTAAGGGTGGGACTTGATGATCTTGGGGATCTTTTCCAATGTTAATGATTCTCCAACCTCTCTGATCTGCTGCCAGCTGCATTCTGCTCTCCTGAACTCACTGATGCATGGCCAGGGGAGGTGGGGCAGGGGGGACAGGGGACACAAGGGGTGGTGGCCAGCAGAAGTGTGACCTGGCTGTGGGAGGAACCCTTCTGTGTTACCGAGTTTGACCTGACCCACCTGAGAACAAAACTTGTGTGTTGTTTCTCTTTTGACAGGTGAACATGGTTATTGGCATTCTGGTTTTTAACAAACTTGTATCCAAAGATGGAATAACAGATAAGAAACTGAAGGAACGGGCAGGGTATGCCTTATCAATACATCTAAGTAAAGAGTGAAAATAAAATCCAAAAATACCCAAGGTGGTGATCAATAACCAGGCAAGGGGTGCAAGAAGAGATTTGGGGTGCAAACAAAAAAAGCAAAACCAGATTCAAACAAAATTAAGGAAAAAAGACCACACTCGATTTAATCTCTTTGCTCTGTCCTTTGGTGCAGCAGGACACAAAATCCAAGAAGCAGCCCTGTGCTGCTGTGGAGGAAGGATAAAAGTTCATCTCTTTGTTAAAATGGCTTCAGCCCAGGCTGGTGGATCCTCCCAGAAATGAGGGAGAGCAAAATAACTCTCGTCACTAACTCCCAGAGACAGCAGCAGGAGCGGGGAGAGACTCAGCACTGCCGAGTGTGGCAAGAGCTGGGTGGCAGAGGGGTCGTGTCTGAAGGCTGGCAGGTGTCTCAGGGACAGCGAAGGTGTGTGGTGGAAGGGAATGGGTTCTGGAGATCTGGCAGAGAACAGAGCAGCAGATGGGTGCAGTAGGAGAGGTGAGTTAAGAACCTTTGCTGCGAGAGAAAATTCTGCTGCCACCTGAGGTTGTTTATCTTCTCCTCCGTTCCCAAGTCCTGAGGATTCGTGTTACCTGCTTTCCTCTGGAGTATAAATTAAAGAGCTGACTCCACATTTTTCTCCACCCTGGTGTCTCCCAGGAGTTGGGCTGGGGCAGCAGCTCCCAGGCAGGGCTCTCTCTTGGGTTACTTGCAAACTGTTGGCAGTGGCTGTTTTGCCATCCAGCAGGATGAGAGCCCCTCTCTTCATTTCTAGGAATGAGCCTGATCAGACTTAATCTCTGAGCTGTGCCCTGCTCTGAGCAAGGGACAGGAATGGCAGGCTGACACTCAGAGTCACATCAGATGCACAGGTCAGCCTGGCTGATGTGTGTTTTTTTCCCCTACCTTTCCTGGCTTGTTGCTGCAGTCAGAGAAGCTCTGTCCTTACCTGCTGCTGGGAAAGGCAGGGATCTGTGCTCCCATGTGTCCCCTGAAGGAATTTGATTTATCACTGTGGGTAACAGCTGTGTTCTGGAAGGAAGAAGTTGTTTACAAAGAAATGAGGAGAGCAAGGGACGTTCTGGTTCCTCTGTGTGGCCCCAGGCAGAGTCCAAAACCTTTGGAGGCTGGTGGAGAAAGCACAGGATGTATGGATATATCCTGTCTGTAAAAGTGGAGGGAGAAGGTCTCCATTGAGTCTCAGAGGGCAGGGGTGGATAATGCAGATAAGGTTCAATATTCCTGGCATTGCACTATGGAGTAGTGGTGGGTTTTTAATTGAGTGGTGGACGCAAAACCCAGGGTAGAGGCAAATTCTTATCCAGCACCTCAAATCCTGTGTTCAGTTTTGGGCCCCTCACTCCAGGAAAGACCTTGAGGGACTGGAGCATGTCCAGAGAAGGGAACAGAGCTGGGGAAGGGTCTGGAGCACCAGGAGCAGCTGAGGGAGCTGGGGACATTCAGCCTGGAGAAAAGGAGGCTCAAGTGAGACCTCATCACTCTCTCCATCTCCCTGACAAAGAGAGTGGTGTGGTGAGGATGAGGGCTGGAGTCTACTCCCAGGTAACAAGTGACAGGACAAGAGGAGATGGCCTCAAGTTGCACCAGGGAAGATTCAGGTTGGATATGAGGAAAAATTTCATCCCTGAAAGGATGACCAGGCTTTGGTGGAGTCACCATCCCTGGAAGTGCTCAAAAAACGAGCGGGCCTGGCACTTTGTGACAGAGTTCAGTGGCCACGGAGGGGTTTGGTTAAAGGTTGGACTTGATCTTGGAGGTCTTTCCCAACCTTAACGATTCTGTGGGAAACACAGGAGCCTGTGCAGGCTCACGTTGTATCAGCAGTGTTGTCGTGGCCAAGAAATGTGGTCCCTGGATGCAGCAAAGGGGAATTTTGGTGCCTGAGCAGTGCCAGGGCCATGATAACGAGGAGATTTGGATGATCAGAGATATCAGCTGCTGCTGGGTTGAAAAATAGGTGAAGAAGTGACCTTGCTGCATTGCTTTTAGCAGCTGCTACCAAGCAAGTGCCTCATTCTGGATGATGCCTTCTTGACAAAGAGAGAACTCAAGCAAACACCCAGGCTGCCAGGCAGGGTCTGGAGCAGGATAATTGCACTTGAAAGTCAGCGCTGCAATAAATGGTTTATTGGATTAGCAAAGCAGCGAGTCGCTGCCTCTCAGTCTCTCCCTCTCTAATCCAAACATGGAATGACCTTATTTAATACACAGCAGCTGGTTATTGATCACGCTCAGAGTTGGGCTTTAAAAACAAAACCTGCGAGGCAACAAAACAAAAACAAACCGAACAAAAAAAAAAAAAAGTCATTTTTCTGATGTTCTTTGTTTTTTCTTTCTTTTCTCCTTTCCCCCCCCTTCTTTCGTGTCCGTGTGTGTGTGTGCAGCACTTTTAAGCCTTTTCTGTGCTCAGTGGTTTTGTTCTCCCTTCCCAAGTGCCCCTGCTGAGAGTGTGGGAACACTTTTGAGAGCCCTGGTGCCCCTTCCCCTTTAGTTCTCCGCTTCTGGCCTGGGCTTGGGAACCGTGTTGGAAGGTAGATCTGAAGAAAATCAGGACGAGTAATGGCCTTGGAGGTGCTTGGACCTGAGGAGATGGTCTAAAGAAACGTTGTGTTTCCTTTAGCAGAGGCAAGAAGTATGGTTCAGTGTTGCAAAAACAATTTTAAAAAGGGGGGGAAAAAATCCTCCAAAATGGGGAAAAAAAGAGCTGTTGGATATTAAGAGAAGCCCAGCACACACTCCACAGATTGGTTGTCACAAATTCATCAGTGCCAACAGTTCTCACGGAATAATACCTGAGACACAATAATTTTGCCCCTGTACTTAGCAGTGGAAATTGCTGTGATTATTGTTGTCACATCTGTCAGAAAATGAGGATTTTCTGATGGCAGTGACTTTACAGGTGGATGACAAAGCCAGGCTGTAGAGAATGGGGCGTGGACACCTGGAGAGCTGGAGAAAGGCCACAGCTGCCCCAAAACCCATCTGGGAATGGGAAAGAACAGTCCCAGCAGAACTGTTGGTGGCCAGCTCCACCACCAGTGTTTGAGCTCTGTTGAAGGAAGTGCTCCCCCAAAAAAATGAATATTTTAGTGTCAGGAGCCTGTAAAATGAATTTTAAATGTATTCAGCCAGCCTTTATTCCAGCAGCATTTATATGCTCACGCAGGCAGGGAGGAAGAATGAGACCATAGGGGATATTTTAGGCTAATTTTAGCTGAATTTAGTCTCTCTGAACTTCTGTGGTGACTCCTGGGGACAGACAGGAGCCTTGTCCTCCCTCGAGGACTTTTCCTTTTTTTCTCTGTTGGTCACAGAAACCACCCAAGAAGAGTTTGCCCCAAAACCTGGTGTGAAATAATCGCCGTGCAGTAACTGCAATGTCCTGGTGGGGTGGAGCAGAGCTGGACTGTCAGAGCACGGAGAGAAGAGAGGGATTGGGAAGATAATCACTCCATTAAGGCAGGAAGGGGTTGGGATTGCCCTTCCTCTGGGAATGCTTCCTGCTGGAAGTGGTGTAAAGCACTGCTCAATAAGAGGTAGCAAAGTCCAGGCTCCAGTGAACACACCAGATGAGCCCATGAGCTGTTTGTGGATGTTTAGGAAGCAGAAAAAGCTAAATTGAATGAAGGCATTATTCACCGTGATTATTTAATTAGCTCCCCTTTCATATGCACAGGCACCAATCTAAACCTGCTACGGAAATTCGATATATTAACAACCTCATGCCCCCAACCAGAACGAATTAGGAGATAAATGGATCCACATCTGTGCCCACTGCTTGCAACTTTCTGCATAAACACACCCAACAGCAGCTACAGTTGTGTGTTACAGTGGTCTTTTGGCCAGTTCTCTGTGATTCAGTGTCATTCATGTTTTTTCTGGTACAGTTTTCCATCAAATTCCTCAAGTCAATCTACTTTTTTCTTTTTGCTGCCTATCTCTGCCTCTCTCTGTCTCTCTGCTTATCTGTTCTTTGTGGCTTATAGATTTGGGGATAAGCTGTCTTTTTTTTCTTTTTTTCTTTTTTTTTTTTTTTTTTTAAGGGGTCGTGCAACTAATGCCTCTCCAGACCCACTTTATCTTTGGTTCAGCCATTGTCCTCACAGGATTTACACCATCCTTCCTGGAAAATATTTATTTATGGACACAGAAGCTAATTTCCTCTGTGTCTGAAGGCTTCTGTGCGATGCCTTAGTCATTAATCTGGACAGGAATGATGACTTATATCACTGTAATTAATGAAAAGATCAATCAGCAGCCACTTGAAAGTGGGCTGCTGGGCCCACTGCTGCTGCTGTGGTGGTGCTCATCAGGATGTCTTTTTGCAGTGAGACTGAACAGAGAGCCACCAAAGCTCAGAAATGATCTGTGAAGTTGCCTGATCTCTCTCCCAGGCAGGGCAGGGCCATAAAACTCCTCCTGGTAGGAGCAAACATCCCTCAGCAGCATCCCCACCACGCCCCAGGAATGACAGACCCACTGTCCTCTGGCAGGGATTTCATGTCTTCTCTGATGCCAAGGTGCTGCAGGAAGGCCTGGGGGATGTTTTGCACTCTGCAGGAAGGCCTGGGGGATGTTTTGCACACTGCAGGAAGGCCTGGGGGATGTTTTGCACACTCCTTCCCGTTTTCCAAGCCAGATCTGATGTGGGTGTGGATCTGTGCAGACCAGGGAGCGCGCGCAACCTGCAAAGTCTGGGAAGAAAACAGGGCCAGTGCCAAACTAATGTAGCTCCTGGCCTCCTGGAGAAGAGCTGAATAGGTGGTTCCCACACACCAGCTGCTAAAAACCCCCAGGATGTGCTTTAGCAGATCCCCTCATACCAGCAGCCCTCAGTGGGCTGTGGTTGGTCCCATCCAGAAAAAGTGGGAGTGACAGTCGGGAATAATTCTCAGGGTTCATCCCAAAGATGTTTTCAGCTCTAGAACAGGATCTGAGAGAAGGAATGTCTCAAAAGCCAGTCTGGTTCCTTTCAGGGCAGGATGGGGGTCTGAGAAAACACCCAAGCTCAGGATTAACTTCAGGACATAAGAGTCCTGTCCTTCATCAGGGATGAAGCAACCAAAGAGTGGCCTCTGTCCTGGTCTCACCAGCTCCCAGTCAGAGAAAATTAGTGACTCATCCCTTGCACTGCTTTAGGACAGAGAATAAGCAAGCACAGCCCCCACAGCCCTACTTCTTGCCTTCTACTGCACAACCCTGCCACCTTTTTTGTTTTGGAGCAAAAAGGCCAGGAGGAAAAAGAGCAATTTCTCAAAACAAAAACAAAAACAAAAACAAAAACAAAAACAAAACAACAAAAAAAAACCCAAATGAGAAGAAGGAGCTAGAGACTGGGAGAGGAGGTTTCTCTTCCATGGGTGCCAGAGAGAGACACCCTGAATATGGCAAAATGTTCACCAACACTGTTCCACCCTCTCCAGCGGCACCAGCAAATCTCTGAGTTGTCCATTCTCCCCCATTCCCTGCATCTGGAGTGGTACAAATGAGAGAGTTTTTAATTCCTGCCTGTCTTTCATTTCTCCTCCCAAACTGGGTATGGTTGGTTGGTTCCCTTTTCTCCTTCCTTTCTTTTTGGCTTCTCTTTCCCTTTCCTTTCGACATTTGTGCTCATGAGCGAAGTGTTTTGTTTTGTTTCAGTCTTTTGGTTTTAATTGCAGTCAGATGGCAGTGCCCCTTTACGGCATGACGCTCAAATGTTCCAAGTGTGGAGTAGTTTCTTCTGCTGAAGTTTCGGCCACAGCCACCAGTAACGCCATGTTAGTTCCTCTAATTTCAACTTCTTTTCTTTCTTTCTTTCCACTTTTTTTTTTTTTTTTTTTTT
>VZTN01028756.1:246423-376743 GCA_013400515.1 Erpornis zantholeuca
TTTTATTTTCACTTTTCAGTTTCGTTTTTTATTTCCCTCTTCCATTTCCCTGCACTCACCAGCCCGTGTTTGTTTTCTCTCCCCATGTCCCCTGCCCACCTCCCTGACATCCCCCAGCTCTCCCTGACCTCATTCTGTGGGCCATGAGTAGTGCAGGGCTCCTGCAACACCCCTGCAGCTGATGGGCTGGATCCTGAAAAAGCACTTTTCGACATGCCTAGATTTCAGATTTAAGCATGTGAGCAGCCCATGGAAGACAAAGGGACTCTTCAAAGGGACTTGTTGCAAGCTGTGTATTTGTTTAATGCCCGTTCTTGGCGTTCCAGATCTAAAGATGTGATTCCCAGTAATTCTGGTGGTAGACAGGGACTCCAAAATCCAGCTTTTGCTGGAGTGTTTTCCTCCAGAGGCTGCAGAGCACTGAGTGTGGTTTAAGTGAGTTGCTGAATCACTTCTAAGTGGGTTTTTTTTTTCCTCTCTTATGAAATGCTAGTTAGGTTTGATACTTCGTAGGCCTGCAGGTCTGATTTGATAAGTGTTGACTGCCTCTTTTGGACCCCTGAAAGCACTTGGAATTAATTCTCAGAATCTTAAAGTGTTTCATAGCTGTGAGTTACAAAAGTCAAATGCTGTTAAATCTCTTCTTAGATGCCGCTGGAGTTAGCTAAAAAAAAAAAAAAAAAAAAAAAAAAAAAAAAAAGAAGAAAAGAAAAGAAAAGAAAAAGAAAAGAAAAGAATGCCAGAGCTTTGTTCTGGAGAAATTGTTGCTATTTATGTCATTGGCTTTTTTCCCAAAGGTTAAGGTTGGAGGGAGAGTGATGAGAGAAAGTTTGTCTCTCTTCCTTCCCTTTTGGAAATTTTATTATCTGTATCACATGCAAGCAATGCTACACTTTGGTTTTGATGTCTAAATTACTACATGCAAAACGTGTGAAGGAAACAGATCATTTGAACTCAGACTGAGTTCAAAAATTCCTACCTTTAATTAATCTAAACTAAAAGAGGCAGCCAAGTGCCAGATCTCAAAATGTAGAAAGATGAAAGAAAGTCAGAACTCAGGAGCACCAGGAAGGTGTCCCTGCTCGTGGCAGGGGGTCAGAATGAGATGTTCTTTAAAGCCCCTTCTAACCCAAACCGTTCTGTGATTCTGTGGTTTTCTCAGTGAAATGAAAAACTGAACAAAATCTGATTTATTTTTCATTGCTAAGGTAATTTACTCAACTTTTGCAGCAGTGCCCATCTGAGATGGTGAGATGGAATCGGTCCAGACGTGTGTACCACAAGTCTGGAATGAGCAGCTCACTGCTTTTTGGATTCCTGTAACTGCAGGGGAATGTTAAACCAGCAGAAGATTTACTATTAATAAATTAGACTCTTAAATAGAAGAGGCTTTCTGTTCATAGTAAATTAATTTTAAAAGTTAAACAGTCTCAAGTCCCTCTCCAGTAGTGTCTGACATTGGTCTGTGATAAATCACAAATTCTGATTCATCTCCAAATCAGGAGAAAAAAGGGATGTGAAAGCCAGATCTCCTATTCATCCTGCTTCTCTAATTTAAGTAGATTGATAGAAATTGGAGGGCTCTGGTAAGAGGATTTTTTTAATGTTTTGTTTCCCAGCAGATTGGGTACCTCAGATGACAGGGTCTAGTATCAATTTTATTGTTTGTCCTCAAGTGTCCCACGCTCCTCTCCTTGCAGAGGGAACACTGAGGAAAACATGAATAATTTCACTCATTTCCCCTTGTCATCCACTTCATCCCGCAGCTGAACTGTTCCTGCTTTTTCTCCTACAAATTTACTGTAAATGAGGTTTTCCAAAAGGCCAAGCCCTGATTATGCTTCATGCCATTGCCACCCTTCTGCTGGGCTCCATCCTCCCAGACCTTGGAGCAGCTTAGGTGTTCAGTTTTGGAGTCTTGAAAATGTGGGTGAAATGCCATCAGAATTCCTGGCTCCTCTCTGGCCTGGACTGAGCAATAAATTTTTGGTGGAGAGCACATCAAGGGTGTTCCTGCCTCGTTCCTGCTGGGTGGCTCATACCCTTCCCAGCTTCCCTCTCGTGGGTTCCAGAGGTTTTCTGGGATACCATGGAGTGAGAAATTGATCCTTTAGCCCATTTTTCTTGGCTTTTGGAAATCTTTATGGTGATACCTGTGGTCAGATAAGGGATGTGTAAGGGAAGGAAAACAGAGTGAGCTGCTGGGAGAGAAAAGTGACAGAAGTGGAAAAACAAGTGCTGGAAATTTGATTTGAACAAGTGATTTCTTGACCTGGGAGTGATAAATGGACGTCTTTGGATGTCTGTGACCTCTTAGGGATTAGCTGGACTTAACAGGTGTGGGTTAAAAAAATCCTTCCCTTTAGGCTGTGCTGAAGAAGATGCTGAGCAGGTTTTGCCATAGGAAAGCCTCTGTTCCCACATTTCCTCCTGTTCACTGCTGCCTGTAGGGCACCCTCAGCCTGTGAGATGTTGCTTTGTAATTAATTTGTCTTTGCTACCTGTGGAAATTACTTTATCTGACATGGGAAACGCTTCTCAGGGGCTTGGCTTTTCTTGGAGCCAGGGAGTGCTGAGGGATGGACGGATGGATGGATGGATGGATGGATGGATGGATGGATGGATGGATGGATGGATGGATGGATGGGTGGATGGATGGATGGATGGATGGATGGATGGATGGATGGATGGATGGATGGATGGATGGATGGATGGAAGGAAGAAAGATGGTGTCCCATCCCTGGAAGTGTCCAAGGCCAGGTTGGATGGGGCTTGGAGCAACCTGGGATAGTGGAAAGTGTCCCTGCCTATGGCGGGGGTTGGAGCTAAATGAACTTTAATGTCTCTTCCAAACCAAAGCCTTCCACGATTTTATGAATTCCTTGCAGACAGCTCATGGGAGATATGGACTATCAGGCTCTGACCAGTGGGAAGAGATTGGCCCAAGACTAAAAATCCTAGCACAGTGTGTTTTTCCAGGCACCCTACCCAAGAGCAGATACCAGGGGTTCCTCGTGACCCTTCTCATCTCAGATCCTTAGGAATTCACGCATCAAATCTCCCATCTATGGGTTTTGCCCTTTTTCTTGGCTCAGTATCCTTTTAGGGAGTCTTAGATTGTTGCATGAAGGCCTTGTTGCCTTTGTAAAATCATGGCTCAGGCCCTGTTGCTTCAACTAAGCAGAAAAGGACTGTGGGGAAGAGACACAGCTAAATTAGGGGTAGAAAAACATGCTGTGTGACCATCACGTGTACACATCGTGGTGTATGGTGGTTGGTTGAATTATGTTTGTTATGCTTTAAAACTATGTAAACTGATAACCAGCTAACTGCTTAAAAAGGTTGGGTTTTTGCAATAAAGGCCTCTCCTTTGAACCTACCTAGGAAATCTACGTCACTTCATATCTCAACATTAGATGTCAAATTTTCTGCCCATATTTTAATTCCAGCACTAATGTGAATCAATACTTCCAAGCATGGCTGGTTTTAGGAAGGAGACTGTTGTCCTCATGGTTCAAGGAATTTGAAATCCTGTCCTTAGCTGGGGATAAACCTTGTTGGACTCTCAGAGGACACCTTCCTTTGTTAAAGGTGAATAATGAAGAAGTCTGGTCCCACCTGCCTGTCTCATGTGTCATAAAATCATCACAGAATGTTTTGGGTTGGGAGGGACCCTAAAGTTCATCTCACTCCAACCCCGCCACCGTGAACACTTACCACTAGATCAGGCAGCTCAGGGTGGTTTAGAGGGATTTGATTTCCTGTTCCCCTAATTTTATTATTTATATTGCAGCTACTGGGAGTAAAATTATCTTTTTGGGAAAAATAAAAATCGCAGCAGGTGTTTCTGTGTTGCCTATGCAGAGCTCCCCCTCTTTTCTAGTTACAGGTTTCCTGTCTTGGTTATATGGGCATTGAGTTACAGGGATTTGCTCTGAAAGCATCCCTAAAATAGGGATAACACTCTTGCTTTTGGCAGGAACGGTGTTTAAGTGTTTAAAAAGTGTTTAAGGCCAGGTTGGATAGGGCTGTGAGCAGCTTGGTCTAGTGAAAAGTGTCCCTGCCCATGGCAGTGGGGTGGAATTAGATGATTTTTAAGGTCCCTTCCAGCCCAAACCATTCCATGATTCTGTAATTCTGTGAATACAAGTCAGAGGAGCAGAAAAGCACGACAGAATAAATAAAGCACATCCCTGTACTGTGATTTTCTTGCAGCAGAACCACTGGTGTGTAAGGAGCCATCCATTATGTGTTGAGTTCAATTCCCTTTTCAGAGCTCCTCTCCAGGAGCAGTTTTTGAATTATAAAGTGATTTTTTTCCTTCTGCTGCTTCTTAGCTTACGTCGCTGCTGCTCTGTCAGGGTTGAGAAATGACAAGAATCGATCACTTTGCCCTTTCTAGTGGCCCTTCACATCTTTATTGGCATGTCCTGTGTGTCCCCCTGCACTCGCCTTTTCTCAGGGTGCAGGGCTCTTCATCTTTCTTCATGCAGATCTTTATCTCCAAACCCATTCTTTTTGCTCTTTCCATTGCTATCCTCTAAGTGCAATCCCTTTTTTCTGCTTCTTTTGCAAAGACAAAGACTCTCAACGCTTCCAGCTGCAGAAAGGACAAAACCACAGCTGGACTTTGGCATTTTGGCCAAATCCTTGCTGCCCAGGCAGGGTCTGCTGTGTGCTTTTGTAAGGCTGAGTGTTTCCCCATGGTAGATCCCATGTTCTAGAGCACATCAGGAGTGGCCGAGGGAGCTGGGGTTGTTTACCCTGGAGAAAAGGAGGATTGGGAGGATATCACTCCCTGAAAGGAGGCTGGAGTCAGGTTGGAGTCAGGCTCTTCTCCTATCTAGCGACAGGAGGAAAGGAAGTGGCCTCAAGTTACACCAGGAGAGGTTCAGGTTGGATATTGGGGAAAATCTCCTCACTGAAAGGATGGTCAAGCACTGGAACAGGCTGCTTAGGGAGGTGGTGGAATCCCCATCCCTGGAGGGATTTAAAAGCTGTGTAGATGCGGCCTTTGGGGATCTGGTTTAGTGGTGGGTTTTGCAGTGCTGGGACGAGAGTTGGGCTCCATCTTAGAGGTCTTTTCCAACCCCAGTGATTCCGTGACAAAGCTGAGGACAGGTGTGGCCACGCTGTGAGACCCTTGCAGTTAAATCTGGTCACGCTGCGGAAATGCTGTATCCCAAATTATCCCATTTCCTCTGCACCATAGCAGAGGTGGGGAGGGGAAATGTGACACCACAGCTGTCCTGCTGAGTGATACTGACACATCAGGGTCACCACGCCACAGACCAGCACCCCACTTCCAGAACACCCTGGAATGATCTTCCCTGGATGCTGCTGTCACTCATCCTAAGGGCTGTCATAAATGGGATAAACAAGAGGATCTGCCAGATAATCCCTTTGTCCCAAGCAAGAAAAACCATGGATTTATTGATCATGGCTAATCCATGGAAAGCCATTAGGTTTTCAACAATGTTGTTGTGTAAGGATTGATCATTTCATATCACATCCTGTGATAAGCACCCTAATGTGATGTTTCCTAGGTCCTGTAAGGACCTCTCCTATAAGGGCTCTTTTAAGGATTCACTGTGCCTCCTAAAAAAAAGGGACAGGTGGGAAGGTGGCAGAAATATGAGTCCTGCTATGAATTCAGCTCACAGCAAGTAGAATTAAGGGTAGTCTCACAGAAAAACCACTTATCTTCCCATGAGTTTTCACCTGAAATTCCAGTCTTTACCTGATTTATTTAATGGAGCTTTTAATTTGGAGTTTTAATATTTCAAAAACCTAAGCAGAGCCCTGCAAGTGAAATCAGAGCAAGTTCCATTTCCTGTGACCTGTTGCCATCTGCTGCCTGAGAATAAAGATGATGCATTTAAGTGGCAAGCAGCATTTCCATCAATTTTGTAAGGGATGAGTGCTGTTGAGAAGGCACCTGGAAGGTGAATCACAAAGAGAGCAGAACTGTGAGCTGGTGTAAGTCAGCACAACTCAGGAAAATCCTGGTTTGCTCCAGCTGAATATGTGGTCATCAGCTGGGCTGGAAGGGCAGATGATGTTTTCATCATCTGGTTGGAAGGGCAGAGCAAATTGACTCAAATAATTCCTTCTTAAAGCAGGTTTTGAAGCCAGTGGATTCAAATAAGACAATTTGCTGAAAGGAAACATAATTTACATATAATTTACCTTCTCAGCATCATCCCTTACAACCCCAAATCCACATCTAAGTCTTGGCTCCCAATGCAGATCATTGACTTTATGAGTCTGCAGATCTCTTTGGGGATGGAAAACCCACCCAGATTCAGATGTTTGGTTCAGACCTGGCTCAGATCCATTCTCAGGTGTGGTTGCCAGGTTTCCTGTTGCACATTGGTGGCAGGAGCATCCACAGAATGGGTGCTCCAAGAGTGTTCTGGAAGACCAGATAATTGCAGGGAACAGAGTTGTCTCTTACAGACCTTTTCCAGCAGCTTTTATTAAATTTGATGGTTTCCCCTTGCTGCTGGAATGACTTCATCTACTCAGCCATGTTGTGTTTGCTGACATTTGCATGGAGGACACATCTAGAGAGGTTCCTTATCAACCAAATCTCTGTTTTTTTCTTTCATGCACTTGCTGCTTAGTCAGATTTATGAAGGCACCACCACAAATGACAGCAAAGAGATTTCAGTGCAATGAGGCAGATTCCAGAGAATTGGAATAAGTAATTTCTGTTTAGGAGTTGTGGGGTTGAGGGCTGCCTGATGGTTTTTGGAGTATTTTTTAATAATATTTTGAAATCATAGTTAATATTGGGCATTAAGGAACAGTATTTGCCATCCAAGATAATATTACAAGGTATCAGATTATGTCATGGCCTTCACCTTACGCAGAGGTCTCATAATGCTTGTTCTAATTAAAAACAAGAAAAAAAAAATCCATTTCCCTGCTCCTTTAGGTAAATTACATTCCTTAATGATACCATGAAGGAACACATGGTATTCCTGTGGACAGGCTGTAGGAATATTTGCTATGAGGGTCTCATTCTGACTATAAAAATGAACTGTCACTTCAGTGTGTGGTCATTGCAGATGTAACAATCCTTGAAAAACCCTTAATGAAGCCAGGGCGTTCTACCCTGATGTCCAAACCTGTATCCAAGCTCCAGCTTTGTTCAGGGAAAACTCTCACTGGGGTCTGTGAGGTAACCAGCAAATAAACATTAAACCCTTGGTCATAGATCAGGAAATGGTAAGCAAGTCCCATGTAAGTACTGCAAAACATGTGTCATGGTATCTGTCCTGTAATTGCTCGTCTTGCCTGTATTTGTTTGTATTCGGAGATTTCCTTGTAGCTCCACTTGTTATTCGAGGCCTGCTCTGGTTTATTAGGTAAAAGCCCACAGAGAAATCCTCCTTGTGCTCTTGGTGCCGAATATAAGGGATGAGTGACAGCTTAAAGTCTCCCTAGCGAGCTGTTAAAATTGTTTGGGATCTCTTTTTTGGTTGGAGAGATGGATGCCTAAAGAGTCCCTGGGAACAGAGCTGCGTTCCCCTTTGCAGGGCCATCATTCAGTGGGGATTCCTGGGGCAGCACTTGCATCACAGAAAACTTATTTTGTCCAGTTTTCTGTCTTGTGAATGGAGATGTGGCTTGAATCTCAAGTTAATGTCCACCCAGAAATAAACTCCCTTACAAGAATTGTCAAACAGGGAACAAAAAAGTTTTTTTTTTTTTTCCCTGAGCATCAGCTGGGTTGATCACACGAGAAAGCAAAAAATTTTCTGACTGCAGGGAGCTTAGGTCAGATTTTAGTTCTCAGCACTGTGGGGACCATCAGTGGCAGACTGAAGAGAGATACAGATATTTCAGTCTGCACATCAGCTCTCTGCTTGTCCGTTTGAGTCACTCGAAAGCGTGACACGTCCCAGTGTTGGTGTCTTCCATGTGCTGTGGAAGTCCAAGTGTCTGTGACCCGAGTGCCGACAGCCATCGTGACAGACCAGTCTCTGCTGCAACTGTTCCCCTTCCCCTTGGCAACCTGCAGTGATTGTATTTTGTCTCCTTCCCTTGGGAAAAGCCCTGGTGGCGGATTAGGGGCAGAGTGGGAAGGGTGTGGAAGGGGGAGGGAGGGATCTGCATCCTTCCTCCCCACCTCTGGTTTTATGCATGACTGCACCATCGGGAAGTTGTCCCCCACCCTGTCTGGGTAGCGTGAGTGTGCAAAGCCTCCTCCTGCTTCCCTGGGGCTCAGGAAAGGTCTCCCACACGGAGATGCTGGCTGGAGAAATCTGCAGCCTGGTGGGATCCGGGAGGCTGAATTAGAATCCCACCTGGAAGTGGGTGAGGTGGAGCTGAGCTCTCTTTCCCTCTCCCTTGACAGGGCATCCCTCTGGAGCTCCTGCGTGGTCCTGCCCCTTCTGGCTCTCACCTGGATGTCTGCAGTCCTGGCCATCACCGACCGGCGCTCAGCGCTTTTCCAGATCCTTTTTGCCGTCTTCGACTCCTTGGAGGGATTTGTCATCGTGATGGTCCATTGCATCCTCAGGCGGGAGGTGAGAGGGACGAGTCGTTATCTTTTGTGTAATCAACATTGTTTCCCATAAAAATCCCCTGGAAAAGTGTCCAGCTGGCCTGGTAACTTCTCTAACCCTACAAGTTTTGCCTTTGGTGGGGAGATGATGACCACAAAAATGACCATGACATTGGGGAGGAGGGATGAATCAGGGTGGAATTAGCTGGGCAGTTTGAGATGGGATAAGGTGTCAGGCTTTGCTTGTTTACCACCAAAATTCACATTTCCAGAATGTTCACACCCCACCTCCAAAAATGCCACATTAAAGAAGTCAGTTGTTTGATTTCAAGAGAAGCAGAATGCACTGAGATCTGCAGGATGAAATCTGTGCTGGCATTAACACCTTGGTATCCCAGCTAGGAAGTACTGCCAGCAATAATGAAGCAAGGAAATAGAGGAAATTCTCTTCAGCTTCCCCGTGGAGATTTAAAATGGTGAATTATATCAGGGAAGAAAAGGACGAATCTTTTATGTTTCTTTTATTCTTTTCATCCTACAGAGTGGAGAGACTATTAATAACAGAGACAAGAAGGGGCTTTTTTTCAATATTCATTTTATCTTCTTACAGTTCCTTTAAATTAAGTAAAACAGATTAATTTCGTATGTCAGGCCAATGAAATCAATGGAATTACACCACTGGCTTGGCTGAGATTCCTTCCACTAATTGTATTTTGAATATGAGCCTGCACTTAACTCCCATTGCAGTCACCGGGTTTTTTTTTTTTTTCCAATTATTTCAGTGAGTTTGGGATCAGATTTATATTACAGGATCATAATCAGACTTCGTAGACACCAATCCAGTGATTAATGCAGGAGCATCCTCTGCAAACATATTGCAAGCTGCAAAATAAAGAATGTTTTTATTCCTCACTATATAAATCAAGCAAATAGAAGTGACCTAAGCAGTGACCCAGGATTGCTGGAAAACCTTTGAGTTGCTCTTCAGTGTGTGAAATATGTAACACATAAACCACGTGAAGGAGCTGGTTTAGAAGCCTGGATGCTGCTAAAGCAGGGTCCGTGTCCTTTTGGTCTAACCAGGGCTAATTTTGGTTTCCATTTCAGCAGAATTTAATGTGGTTTGGTCAGTCTGACTCTGACCTTTGCCAATCTGTTCCTGCAGGTCCAGGATGCTGTGAAGTGCCGTGTTGTGGATCGTCAGGAGGAAGGGAATGGAGACTCAGGGGGGTCCTTTCAGAACGGACACGCTCAGCTAATGGTAAGGAGAACTCCCACCTCCCCTGTTATTAGGGGATTTATGGGAATGTTTAACTCATAACTGATAAGCACAGGGCTCTGTCCACCACAGATCCTGAAATCACTGCTCTTACTTCCTTTAAACTTTTGCTTGAGCAAACACAGCACTTAAAATAGGCTTTTTCACACCAATCTGGGGTGTTGCATTGTAATTTTAAGATTCTGAAACTTGCATGCCAGGTTTTGCAGACAGCTTGGTGAGATCCTTTCTTTCCCAGAAAAATAAAGAGCCAAACTAAACCTCCCAGGTCCTCCAGACCTTTTCATCCCCATCAAGCTGCCTTGTCCTGGCTGGAGCTAGGAAGTAGTAGTCTAATACTGTTTTAATCACAGTCTGTGGGGTTATTATCATAAAAATGCTGTCTCAGAGGGATTTTTTCTCTCAAAAGCACACTTTGCTTCACTGGGAATAGTTTAAGCTCTGTAAATCATGGTCCTGTTGTGCAAGTCCTTTACAAACAGCAAAGGAATAAACTGTGGGTCTTTGTCCAGCATCTGCTTCAATGTTATGATGTAGTTGATGCAAGAAACATTTAATTTCTGAGATTAAATAAAGTTTTCAGGAGAGTCAGAGGATTTGAGCAACTTCCAAAAGCTCCTGGTTAATATTAGAACTACAGCACAACCCAGTGATGGTTTTTTCCAGTCACTCCTGTGCCAAGCAGCTTGGGTACAAAGCCTCATTTCAAACAGCACAATCTTGGAGACATCAGGAGAGGTTTAATTCTACCACACCTCGGTGGTGTTTGCTGAAAACAGGCAACCTCATTTCTCATTTAAATTTCATCCAGGTTCTTGCTCTGCCTAATTGTGGGTAATTAGAGAGCCCCTTGCATGCCTGGCGTTTTGGCTTCTTCAGTCATAGACACCATAATCACACCCAGTCTCAATTTTCTTTTCCACAAGTTAACACCCAGAGCTCTTTTATTCTCCCTCTGTAAATCACCTGCCTTCAAATTATTTCTATAACCCCCTCCAGAGTCTCGGCATCCTGAAAAAAATGTGGATCCTGTATTTGTCAGTCTGCTGTCGCCATCCCAAGTTTCAGGGTTTTGTGTCTCCGCACAGCTCCATGTTTTCCATTCATTATCAGCCACCTTGCAAAATTCTGTGTCAGCCACAAGTTTTTGAGCAATGTTGCATTTCCTCCTGCACTGCTGATGGGTGTGTGGAAGCTCAGGGAGTTTACAATCACTTTTCCTTGCATTCCAGCCCAAAAAGCTGTGGAATCTGGCTGTGAGAGATGACTCCTCACTGATATTTTTAGAGGGGCACAATGTTATTTTGTCGTAAAATCTCCAAAGAAATCAAAATACAGCATTTTTGCTGTTACCCTTTCCATTAATCTCCAAATCTGCCCAACTAGTGAAAAGGAGCTTAGCTGAGTAGAACTGTTCTCCCCACAAAATCTTGTTGACTGGTATTAAATATAAACCTGTCTTTCATTTATTTATCAGCAGAACTAGTGCAGGCTGTTCAGCTGCATTTTTCTGGAACTCCTATCATGAAAATGAGATTATATTTTTCTGTGTCATCCCATTTGCCCATTCCAATGTTAGTTCAGTCGTATTTCTCTTCTGCTCTTTTCAGATTTGTTTGATATCCCAAAGAATTTACTGGGAAATTAACATCAGGAAGGTTGAGATAGTTCAAAAACTCTTGGCTCTCAACCTGCTAATGTTAAAGTGTTTATCCCAGGGGGATGGGGATTTTTCCCACGTTCTTCTCAGTGTTCAAGTGGATTTCATTCCATCACATTAATACAATTACGTTAAGTGTCTCTCTGAAACGATACCAGAAATAATCAGTGAGCTCTTCTACCTTTTGCCAGTCTGCAGCTTTCCCATCACTCCATGAAAGCTCATGGCCTGCTGTGACTCAGTTTATCCAGTTCTTTGAAATGTTATCTGCTCAAAGCTTCAGAAAAAGGATTAACTCCTACTGGGAGAAGAAAGGAGTTCCCTTTGGCTGTGCAGACCACTTGAAAAAGTTATTCAGCCTTTGTGCCTGCGGGAGCTATTGATTTTATACGTTAAGAGTTTCAGAAGCAGAGACTTGTTCCTGCCTCATGTGACTTGGTGACAGATCACAAAAAAGTCCAGTGGGGATGGAGCGTTCCCAGCAGGATCCCCAGATCTCTTTATTAAATGGAAGGGGAAGCCGCTTAAAATTGTGTGTGAAGCAACATAGCCAAAGACAGTTTGGGCCAGGAACCTGTTCCCTGGTTTTTTTAGAAGTGTAAATAAACATTTTCCAGGAAGATATTTTAATCTGCAGCCCAGGAATAAGTGAATGGATGAGTTGATGAACCCCAATTGAAAGGCGGCGTTCCAGCTTTATTGTGATAAAATTCAGAAGCCAACAGGTGGAAAAATGTGGTATGTTTTCCGTGTTTGAAATTCCAAGCAAAACCTTTCTCTCTCCTGGCAAAGGCTGTGCCCACCTCACTAAAGTGGGGGATTTTGCATTTTCCAAGCTTTCCTGTCCTCCACCACCCCCTTTTGACCACGTCCTCTGTGTTCTCTGTCTTTCAGACCGATTTCGAGAAGGACGTGGACATGGCTTGTAGATCAGGTGAGCACATCACAGGTGAGAATCAGCAAGTGACCTGGTTTGGGGATTGAACTAGGCCATTTTTTTTCCCTTTCTGTTTCCTTTTGTGTGTGTCTCAGTGCCTTGCATGTCCTCACGTTGCGTTCCCCTTCCTTTCAACCCCGGCCAAAAGAAAGCAACACCCCAAATTCTCCCTTTGCTTTTCCTATTTTCCCCAAGCTCTTTTGGCTTTTTAACTTAGATCAAGCCTTGCCTCTGAGGAACTATTTTTGCCACATAACGTGGTGGCAGAGAAGAGCATCAAGGAAGAAGAGATGGGATCCATCTCTTCCTGCTGTGATCCTTCTTCATTCCAGCAACCCCTGCCCAAGGGGGTCACGCCAGCCTCAGGCAGCTCTGAGCACAGCAGGGGTGTCTTTGTGGACAGTCGGGAATCTGGAGAGCTTTCCCACCACTCCAGCTGGCTCCAAGCACTCTTCTGTGCACCTGGAAGTGGTTGGGTCTCTCGTCCTCCACCTGCTCCTTTCTGCTGTGTGTTTGTCACACAGGTTCCTTTGAATCCCGAGGATGTGCATGAGTTGACAGCTCCTTTTCCCAATAATCCCAGGGGTGTCTGTGCTGCCTGGATTCTCCCTGGTTGCGTGTTCCTCTCTGCAGGTCTCATCCTCTCCTGGTCCTGGCATGCCTGACCTTTTAGCTGAGGTTATTTTTCTTACCCTTTTTAGCTGTTGAGGCTTTCATTTGCCCTCCCAGACTTCTCCCCTCTCCCAAGCAAGAGAAATACCAGCTTGCTTGGACCTTGCAGAATTCATATCTTCCAAACCAGGATCTTCCCCAGCCAAGGACAATACCCTTCCTGTGTCCAGTTACCACTATGGCAAAGCTTCTCTCTCTTCTGTCTTTTTATTAATCTTTATTTCTTGTCTTCCTTCCTTCTCACCTTCTTTCCCTGCCCTGCCTTTTTTCTTTCTCTCCTCCTCTCTCTCTTTCTACAAACATCTAACTGTCCTTTTCATTTATCTTTTTCTTTATCTCATCTATCATTTATTTATCTGCTTCTAGTGTATTTATCTATAATTCATCTCTTTCGTTCTGTCTTGCAATCACTTATTTATCTCTGTCCTCAGCTGTCTGTCTTGCTGTACCTGTTATTTATGTATTTCTATCTGTCAACATTTGTCCCTGTCACTGTGTTTCTGTGTATTGTCTGTCACTGTCACTATCATTTATCTGTCTAATATCTATCTATATCTTATTTATCTTTTCCTGTCCTTCTCTCTGCCTCACTCCCTCTCCCTGTGCTTATCACAGTCACAGTATATTTATCTCACTTACCCCTGTGATATCTTATTTCATGGTCTCTTTCTGTCCATTTATCTCTTTTCAGGGTCTGTCCATTTTTTTTTTCTTTCTGTTTCTCTGTCTCACACTCTCTAATCTAATTTCGAGCTGTCAGCCTCTTCCCATTTGTCTCCCTCCTTCTCTTTTGACACCAAATATCTCAGTCCCAAAAAATCACGTGTGAAAAACGTGTGTGTGAGGCCGAGTCTGAGTCGAGGGGATGCTCAGTGAACATTCACCAGGCACAGAGTCAGCTGTTAACCACAGCAGAACCCTTTCTGGGTCTGCCACCACACCTCTTAATCCCAAATCGATTTTAGGAAGGGAAGGAGCTGATTTGTTTCAGATTTCAGGGCAGGAGCCCCTGGATCAGCAGCTTGCCAACAGCCTCAGCTTCCCCTCCTTTGCCAGCACCCAACTCTACGATTTGTTTGTTGATGTCTGCCTGGAGAGATTCCCCTCCTCTCATAAAATTCCATTAGAGTGAGCCAAGATAAGTAGTCAATAATAAACCCCATTTCACAGACCTTTTGGAGTGGTGCATCATCCCATGCACTCTGCTTATTGAATCATAAAAACCAGGAGCTTGTCCAGTGGTTTTTGGCCATCATTTCTCCTGGAGGCACCATGCCCCCTCTTGAGATGGATTGGAGGTGTGGCTGACACCACTCATAACCCCCTCACCTAGATCCCCTGGTAGGCTTTGGTCCAGGACTTAGTGTTGAAGGCTCACTCTGCTCCATGGTTGGAGATTGCCAAGTGGAAGCATCTCCAAACCTATTTTCTGCAGCTGATGTGAGCATGGAGAAGAGCTTGGATCAATAAACCTTGCTGAGACTCCCAGGGGAAGGGTTCGACTTGCTCTGATTTATCCCAGCAGTGCCAAGGTGATTGTGGCTGCTGTGGTTGCACCCAGAGGTTTTAGCTTGGAAAACTTTTTACAAGTTCTTTTTATTCTCCTTGGTGCCCTGCTCATCCTGCCTTGCCTCCTATGTAGCCTTGGGAGGAGCTTTGATCTTCCCTCACTCCCACTCTGACCTGGTAGGAAAATCAGTGTGTCCTCAGTGTCATGGGATGCCCATGTCCCACCTCTGTCCCTCATGGAACATCTGAATAATGTTAGCTTACCCCAAAACTCCTCCTCCCTGGTCCTAAAAAGATCCATTTACCTATTTTTATTTCCTCCTGAGATGGGTGAAAGGGGAACATGCATTTGTTTCTCTTTTCCTGGGCTGAAATCCTGGGTAAGTAGCCCCTACAACATTTTGTCCCTGCCCCACAGTCTGATTTCCATGATTTTCTGATTTTTCACCCAATTAAGACATCAAGGTTGACATCATTATTTTCCCAGTATCTTTGTCACAGCCTGAAATAAACTGGACCATAGATTATTATGCCTGGAAAAGGGGCAGATTTTTTTTTTTTGTGGACAGAGTTGTGTGTGAATGAGTGTCCAAATGTCCTTTATGAGATGTTGAATTCCTCCTCAGTTTGAAGTTTTCCTCCCCTTTTTTTAAGGAATATTCCTATCACCACTTGCTTTCCTGAAGGGAAATGGAAAATTGCTAAATAATGAGTTCTCACGACTTGATTACTGCCATGATTACTGGAATGTAAGATTTTTTGGAGAGCAGTTTTAAGTTCATAACAAAATACGGTGTGTTTCAAAACACCAATTTATTAACACTGGAACTGTTAAGGGAAAAGAGCAACTTGAAGTATTTTAGTGAGTTAATAAAAAAAAACATTCAAAGGGAGCTGGAACACCATCATCTTTTAAGGTCTTTTCCAGCCCAGGCCATTTGATAATTTTATGATTGTATTAATCATTGATAATATCATATTTCAGCTATTTCCTCAATCAAAATGATTTTTTCACACTAAACCTTTTATTTTAACCTCCACAGGTTAATAATACATGGATTTCATGTATATACTAGATGTACTAACTATCTAAAAAGTCTTTGTTTTTCAACATATTGTTGTTAATATGTTGGCCTAGATGGGAGTTTTGGCCATGGTTGTTTTGGAAAATTCACATCACAGAGAACTACCTCAAAATAAGGAATTTTTTTTTCCTCCCTGGCTTTAGTTTTGCCTTCAGTATCCCAGATTTTAAAAACAGAAATAATGTTGAACTCTGTTGTGCCTCTTTGGGAGAGGTGCTGGTGGGGAGCAGCTGTGGGAGGTGTCTCGATGTGTGAACAAAACCCCAGGTGAGGTGCTGAGGACACTTCTCTGTCTCCCCAGTGCTGAACAAAGACATCACCACGTGCAGAACCTCGACCATCACCGGCACCCTGAAGCGCCCGTCACTGCCCGACGAAGAGAAACTGAAACTCAACCACCAGAAAGGCTCATCCAACTTCAACAGTCTTCCAGCCAATGTCTCCAAGATGCACCTCCAGGGCTCCCCGCACTACCTGGGGGCCATCAATCTGAACGAGTTCAGCAACCACTCCCTCACCCTGAAGAAGGACAAGAACCAGGCGCCGAAATCCATCTACATCTGCGACGGGGACATCTTCAAGAAGTTGGACTCGGAGCTGTCCCGGGTGCAAGAGCAGACCCTGGACACCAGCTACGTGATCCTGCCCACCAACACATCCACCTTGAGGGCCAAACCCAAAGACGAGAGCAAATACAGCATCAACATCGACCAGATGCCTCAGACACGGCTCATCCACCTCAGCATGGCCACCGACCCCGGCTTCGTGGTCAAGAGTCCCCCGCGGGAGCCGGTGGCCATGGCGTGCAGTGAGGTGCAGGGTTCCTCCATGATCCAGCAGCAGCAGCAGCTGGCTCCACAGAACATCTCCAATGAGTCACAGATTCCCAACAGCCTGTGCGACGCGGGCGACTCAGGGAACTCGGGCGTGGTGTCCAAGAGCGAGACCGTCTCCACCCTCTCCATGAGCTCCTTGGAGGTGAGCGTGGGAATTGCGCTGTTGTTCTCAGCCCGGGGCGGTGTTCTGCCCTCGATCCAGCCCCTCCAGGATTCTTTCCCTAAAGAGCTTTAGGGAAAACGTGGCCCAGGATGCAGTGCCAGTGTGATATAAACCTGAGGGACCACTGGCATGTCATCATATTTTGGAATGTGATGTCACAGCTTCCACAGATACATTCCCTTGCTGGATCGGCTGGTTTTAGCCCTACAGGTGCTGCAGAGTCAAAAAAAAAAGGTTAATTTCTCAAAGACTGTTCATTTTCATGCCAGGAACATGGCCTGCCTTATCTTTTCCCCTGTATATCCTCTGGCCTATTTCCCATTTTGTTGGTTTCAGTCATGGTACAGATGAGAAAACCCCAGTGATCCAGGCTGGGCAGGGCTTGGAGCAACCTGGGACAGTGGAAGGTGTCCCTGCCCATGGCAGGGTTGATCTTTAAGATCTCTTCCAACCTTAATGATTCAGTAATTCTAAATATTTGGCACATCTCATCATGAAGAGCCAGAAAAACACATTAAAGGTGTAGGAAGAAGGAAAAGGAGAAGGACTCTCCCTGTTTTAACCCCCTACTAACCTTCACCCATCTCTTTCTCTCCTGAATACCCAGAGGCGGAAATCCCGGTACGCAGAGTTAGATTTTGAGGTGAGTACATCCCTTTCTAAATGCTGGTCCCAAATTTTTTGAGCCACCTTCTCCAGTTGGCAGAGCTCAGGAAATCCATATTCAACCTGCTTTACATGCAGAGTGAAGTCCTTCTAGAAATTGTCCTGCCTCTCCTTCTGGGCAGCAGAAGGTAGAAGTGAAATGCAGACAGGTCAAATGAAAAAGAAAATGTGATTGTGGAACAGTTTCTGATGAAATTACCCAAACTCTACATGCTTGGGTGAGCTCTGAACACATTTACAGAGGTGACAAACTGAGGAGAGGCTGGGCATGGGGACAGGTATCAGTTAAGGAAGGGCAGCAAACCTTCCTAGGACATTGACAGTCAAGCTCAATTTCTGCAGTATAAAGATTTGATTGTTGCAAGTTTAAGGGGTTTTTTTAGATCCATAATCAGGATTTTTCACTTTCTCCCCCCATCTCAGGTTGAAAATAAAGGCAGTGCTACAGTGGGTCCTCAGTAAATGCTGAAGGTGTTTTAGGCACCTGCAGGGAGACAGAGCTGGGATTTAATGATGTAACTCTGGGGGGGAGGACATGTTCCTAATGAACAGTGTTTGCTGACCTGGGGCCCTTTGTGTTTGCTCCAGAAAATCATGCACACAAGGAAACGTCACCAAGACATGTTCCAGGACCTGAACAGGAAACTCCAGCACGCAGAGAAGGAGAAGGAGTCTCCAACAACGGACAGCAAGGTTAGTCAGACACTTCCAGGAGGCCCTGGTGCCAGCAGGAGCATGGGAAACAGCAGGAAATTTAGGAGCGCTCCCTGAACACTTTTCCATGATTTTCTATCCATGCGTGTTGCAACAATCACGTGCACCACACAGAATCCCAGGAGGAGGATGTCCGTCCCCATGTCTGTCCATGGTGTGTCTGTTCTTGGCATTGCCTTCCAGTTCATCCCTTTTGTGCTCTATTCATCAACTCTTAGGTAGGATTTGGAAATTGGATTGAGCATGAGGAGGTCTGGGTGGCAAGTGGAGCAGGCAGGAAGAGGGGAAGCATCGTCCCTCACTCGTGGGGCTGAGGCAGAGGCCAGCCTGGCACTGATGGGATATTTAGGATGGCCAGAACAGTGGGATTGAAGGTGTGATGTTGGGAGCACATTTTGGGGACTGGAGCCTAATTAGATACAGGTTATTAGTGACAGCTGATCACCAGTGATATGAGCACGTGTGAATGAGTGAGTCCAGGCTGGGCCATGAAGGTTCTCCGAGGGCTGGAACATCTCTCGTATGGAAAAAGGCTGAGAAAATTTGGGTTGTTCAGCCTGGAGAAGAGAAGGCTCTAAGCTGAGCTGACTGTGGCCTTTCAGTCCCTGCAGGAGCTGGAGGGACTTTGACCAGCTCATTGTAGTGACAACTAACAAGGGGAAAGGGCTTTAACCTGAAAGAGAGTGGGTTTAGATTGCATATTGGGAAGAAATTCTTCCCTGTCAAGGTGCTGAGGCACTGGCCTCAGAGAAGCTGTGGCTGCCTCATCCCTAGAAGTGTCCAAGGCCAGGTTGGATGGGACTTGGAGCAACCTGGGACAATGGAAGGTGTCCCTGCCCATGGCAGGGGGTAGAACTGGATGGTTTTTGTAGTCTTTTCTAACTCAAACCATTCTGTGATCCTGTGACATCTGTGTTTTTTCCTTGACAGAAGCAAAGCTCCAGGGAAAAGGGGCCCTTAAAGGAGACAGACTTAGGGAAGGACCTTTCAGAGGGGCAGAGATCTGGGACTGGAAATAGATATCAGGAGCCTGTGTAATACGTGTTGTAGATAATAAAATAAGGAAGAGCAGGCAGATGGCAACTTCCACATGTCTCAGCCAGCTGGGCAAGGACTGAAGGACTGAAGGCTGCAAGGAATTCTATCAGCTCCAGCTGAAGCAAAAACAAGTGGCAGAGCCAGGTTGACAGTAAGAAATTAAAGTTGGGGTTGCCTGCACTCAGGAGAGGAACAAGGTGAGATATAATTATAACAATTTTTCATGATTTCTAATCAAAGACCCTCACAAGAAGAAAGACATTGAGGTTCTGGAGAGAGAACAGCAACAAAGATGCAGAAGGGCCTGGAGCGTGAGTCTGATGAGGAGCAGCTGAGGGGACTCAGCCTGGAGAAAAGGAGGTTCAGGGGGGACCTTCTACTCTCTAAAACTCCCTGACAGGAGGTTGTAGCCAGGTGGGGGTTGGTCTCTTCTCACAGGTTAAAAGCAATAGAATGAGAGGAACCAGCTCCAGTTGCACTAGGGGAGGTTCAGGTTGGCTACTTGGAAAAATTTCTTCACTGAAATGGTGGCCAAGCACTGGAAGAGGCTGCTCAGGGAAGGGGTGGAATCGTCATCCCTGAAGTGTTCGAAATCCATGTGGATGTGGCACTTGGGGACATTGGTTTAGTGGTGGCCTTGGCAGTGCTGGGTTAACAAGTGGATCAGTAATCTTGGAGGTCTCTCCCAACCTTAATGATTTCATGATCCCAAGACAGATCCAGGATGCAGCACCCCTTGCAATGTGGCAAATGTGGCACTGGTGGGGCTTGTTTTGATGGGACTCCCTGGGAGGCAAGAGCAGAGCTCAGAGGATGATTGAACCAGAGGTTTGGGGTTTTTCTGGTGGGAAGCAGAGCACTACAGAGCCTTCAGTCTGTGTCCTAACCTCACAGCATTGCTGTGATGAGCTCCAGAGATGTTATCCCAGCAAATCCTACTTTTACTGTGTGTGGCACAGTGTCATTTTGTGTAATGGAGTGAGAGGGGCCGTGGATCTACAGGTTCAGATCAAAGAATCCAGCCTGGCCCAAAATCCCGATGTGTCTCACTCAGTGTCACCTCTCTGGGGATCTTTTTTTGCAATTATTTCAGTGTGACGCAGTTGTAAAACCCAAAAAAATGCTTAAATCCGGTGTAAAAGCTCATCTGTGGTCTGTTTGCAGGAGGAGTTTATAGATTGGGAAGGTTTTAGCATTTCAGAGATGCATCTGTGTAGAAATAAAGTTGCTGCTGTCAGCATCAAAGAGCTCTGAGCTGCTGAAGGGGGCTCTGAAGGTGGCTTTTGCATATTGACTGAACCTTTGTCAAGTTGGGATTTTTCCCTCGGATGTAACGGGAGACGGGGAGCTTGTGAAGAGCAGAATTGGCAAGTCAGGAGTGGGTATTGGTTTAAAAAACATCCAAAGCAGTACAAAGTCAAATAAATAGGTTTTTTCCACCCCTTTTTCTACTGTTTGCTGCTGAGGACCCCGCTGGAACTCAGGCCCCATCTTCATCTCGCCCTGAGAAGGCAAAGAGCAGATAACAGGGATTAAAGGAACAACAAAAGAATGCTTTCTCTTTTATGTGTGTTTAGGTTCTAAATCGGTGGAGTGTTTCTTGTGGTGGCACTGATAAAACAAACCTTAGTGTAAGCCTGGCTTTCACTTGCATTGCAGAGCATCCTGGACTTAGCCCCACCCTTTCCATGACATGAATCCAAACACAGAAAGCTCCTTGCATTGTGAGCATGAACAAGGTCACCAGGATCCTGGAATACCCCTAAACCCTTCCTCAGCCTGGAGCAGAAGGGATATTTCCTGCTCCATCTGCCTGCATTGCTGTTCTCTCTGATTTCCCTTTTAAATAAACAACCTCAAAGTCAATCTCCCAGGTCTCTCTCCAAGCCTGGCATTTTCCCAGTCCCTCCTGGCAGCGTCTCCCGTTGTCCTCAGTCCTTTCCAGGATGCAATGCTTTTCCTAATCTTGCTGTTCCTCTCTCCTCCCTCAGCTCCAAGGTCAGAAAAGTGCTGATGAAACCTGAACTAAATGTCTGCATAGGACAGGCATCCTGTGGGGAGTCCTAGGAATGGTGCTATCCATTTTTAGGGATTGATTTGGATTTTAATTTTAATGTAAAATGCCATCCCCACTGTACTGCAGTGCACTTATCCTATCTAAACACAAAGCTCCTTTCACATGAACTCTTAAATTGTCAGATTTTAAGGAAACACTGACAGAAGATTGGGATGAAGGAACAGATCCTGTCTCTTTAGGAAAAGGACTGGAAAATTCAACAATCATGTTTATTTACTCTAGCTTCAAGGGTAAAATATGATTTTTATAACCCCTTTTTTAAAGGGGTTTTCAGCCAAGACACAAAGGTTTGTACAAGCATGTGTGTTTCTCCTTTTCAAGTATCCTGACACATGGAAATTTGGGATAAATGTTAGTGCTGTGTACACTCGATAAAGAAAAATGCCATTTGCTCACTGTCCCAGAATAGTTACTGGCAGAGCTGGAAACATAATCAGGGACTCACAGAATCATTAAGGTTGAAAAAGACCTCTAAGATAATCATTAACCCACCACTAAACTGTGTCCCCAAGTGCCACAACTAAAAATTTGTCCCAGGATGGTGACTCCACCACTTCCCTGGGCCCCTGTTCCAATATCCAATATCGCATCTCTCTTGACAACCCTTTCACTGAAGAAATTTTTCCCAATATCCAACCTATACCTCCCCAGGCACAGCTTGAGGATGTTTCTTCTTGTTCTATCACTTGTTACCTGGGAAAAGAGACTGGATACAACCTCCTTCCAGGGAATTGTAGGGACTTTTAAGTGGAGACAGGTTTGGGGATTAATTCTGCTTTTCCATCAACCTGTGGCTGAGGAGTCCTAATCCACGTCCCACTGGGACTGGGGTATCCCCACTGCCATCAGTTCACTAATGAGTGGGGCTGGTATGTCAGAGGCAATTATGGGAACCAGGATAGTGCCTGGAATGCCAGGCAGGTCTGAATATTGCTCATATTCCCAGGCTTTCCCAGGAATGTGGCCCTGGCCACAGTTACTGTTTTACTGCAGTTGTTTTGCTGGAAACCAAAGCACTTTCCTAATGCTGAACCAAGGTGAGCCTCAGAGTACAATAATAAAGAATTGCCCTTCCTTGAGGAATAAACATGGATTTTTCCATCTTTTCTTTTCCAGTTTATTCCATGAAATTTATTCCATGCGACACACAGCTTCTTGCATCTGTGCCTCAACTATAAAATGCTCCCACTGGAAGCACCCTCAACTATTCCTGATTAAAATCACATTTCCCAGCAGGATCCATACTCAAAGCACACAGGACCACACATCCAGGTGGTGTTCAAGCCTTGGCCACCTCACCCCTGCAGCAGGGAAACGTGGTCACTAATGGCTTTAAGCTGAAGGAGGGTGATGTAGACAGGATATTGGGAAAAAATTCATCCCCGTGAGGCCCTGACACAGATTGTCCAGAGGAACATTGCATGTCCCATCCCTGGAAATGTTCAAGGCCAGGTTGGACAGGGCTTGGAGCAGCCTGGGATAGTGGAAGGTGTCCCTGTCCATGGTAGGGGCTTGGAATGAGACGATCTCTAAGATCCCTTCCAACCCAAACCATTCTGGAATTCCATGATTTGTGGCTGTAGGAATGATCAGGGATGTAGACACTATTTCCCAAAGTTAATTTTTCCATGCTAGGGAATTAAGACAGGGGCAGGATGCCATCCAGCAAGATCTGATGGCTGCTAAGTTGAAAAGTCAGGTTTTTAATGCACTGATAGATCTCTCTATGGCCTTAACATGATCCTGGCAGATTCTTTCCAGCTCTGGATATTCTGTGCCAAATTTTTTCTCCCCTGCAGTCTTCAGGTAAAGCAAGGCAGGTGGAATTGACTTTTTTCCTTACTCAGAAGTTTCAGAGTTGTAGGCAGGACTTCTTTGGTCCTGTTACGCTGGAATTTGGGACAGATTTTCTCTGTCCACCTGAAGAGAGAGAAGAATCTAAAAATAGCATCTGAGGAGCAGCTGGTTTGCTGTGCTCACCCTCCTCCCAAGCCTGTGGAGGTTTCACACTGTTGCCCTTACCTTAAATCACAGACCAAACTGGAAGCTGGTGTAGCCCCCGAACAGAAAACAGAATGAGCTCTGTGTGTGTGGAATATTTATCCCCCTGACATCTTATTTGCAGCCAGGGAGCATGAAAGGAGCCAAAGGCTTGGAGACAACCCCAGCAGGACTTGCATCAAAATACCTAGCGACCCCCACCAGGCATCCTGATGAAAATTTCAAGCTCTCTTGGTGTCTGGGAGGCACCAAACCCTCGTTTTTAAGGCTGCAATAAGCAGTGAGTGGCTTCCACCTGGATTATAGATCTCTCTTTCTGTAAGGGACAGTTTGGATGTATATTGGGATGTCAGCTTGGGACTGACTCAGACAGCAGAGTTCTTCCTTCCTAATCACTCCCATCACTTCGGCTCCTTCCTTCCCTCCCCAGTTGCTACCAAAAAAATAAAAAATCCCATTGTTGGAAAAACTTGCTGCAGGATTGTTTCTCCCTTTCAAAGTCTGACCTTTCCCTGGCAGACTGTGGGCTCCACCACTCAATTTCTTCCCATTTCCTCCTAAATACGCAGAGTTCCCCAGGTCTGAATTGTTGTAGCTGAGAGTTCTCCACATTAAAGCAGGGTAGTGGTTATTTTCAAGCTGCTTTGTACTACACAGGAAATATTCTCAGGCTTTTACATCTCCAGTGCTGCTACTCCCTGGGAGTTAATTGCTAAAGAAATTCCAGGGTTTGGGCTGGACATTGAGAAGGGTCTGTGTGGTTTTGTAGGCTTTTAAAAAAGCCGAGGTTTTGGTTCTCCTAAGCTTTGATAGCACTGGAAGTGAGGCTCCTGCCTTCCCCCTCAGCAGGAATCCTTTGATGCAGCTGCATTAGAGAAGCTGGAATCACATCCATATCCCTCTTTTTCTGCCAGCATCTGGCTTGGCATTCATTTTAAGCAGCAGTTCTTTGCTTGTGCTGAGGTCAGCACTGGACAGAGCTCTGCAAATTCCTCGGATTTTCTCTGTGTTGTTGATTAGTTCCCTGCCACATTCAGCTCCCTGCCGCTGGAATGGCTTTTGCTTTGGCTCTTGTCCTGCACCTCACATGCAGGATCTGGGCTCAGTTTATAATTCGAGAATCACAGAATCACAGAATGGTGTGGATTAAAAGGGACATTCAAGACCATCTCATCCCACCCCCCCTGCCATGAGCAGGGACACTTCCACTATCCCAGCTTGCTCCAAGCCCCATCCAACCTGGCCTTGGACACTTCCAGGGATGGGGCAGCCACAGCTTCTCTGGGGAAAAGCACAGCTCTCAAATCCCATCCCAAATCTCTGTGGATCCTGAAAAGCACCTCCTCCAAATCCCATTTTAAAAAGGTATAAAGTTTTTTCTGCCTAACTTTTCCTTATTTCCTTCTGGATGGTGTTTCTGTCTTGATTGGTCACTTTCTTTTCTTGCAATGAGATTTTTCCTAGCTTTCCTCTTTGGACATCTGGAGATTTGCCCATTCCACCAGCACTGGCTTTGACAACCTAATGGAAGGGCAGAGGGTTTTAAGATGACAGAGGGCAGGTTTAGATTGGATATTAGGAACAAATTCTTCCCTGTGAGGGTGCTGAGGCCTTGGCACAGGTTGCCCAGAGAAGCTGTGGCTGCTCCATCCCTGGAAGGGTCCAAGGCCAGATTGGATGGGGCTTGGAGCAACCTGGGATAGTGGAACGTGTCCCTGTCCATGGCAGGGACTGGAAGGAGATGATTTTTAATGTCCCTTCCTACTCAAACTATTCTATGATTCTATAATTCTGTGATTTTATGAATATTGATCTTAAATATCAGCTCATCCCCACTCGGGGCTGTGTCTCCCTGGTATGCTCTGCTACAGGAACAGGAAAATTGGGAAGCTGCTAGCTGGGTGAGCCAAGGGAAGCTCCACTTTTGGGAAAGGTCTCTCTGTGCCATATCTTTAATCCTCTCTGCACTGCTTAAAGGCAGATTTTAACAGACCAATTAGTGCAGCTTTTATAGGGAGGAGCTCGGCATAAAGTGCGATAATTGCTGCAATAAATTCTGTTATGAAAATGACGTCAAATCCTCATTCAGTCAGCCATAAACCATCTGCCAGCTCCCAGGTATCCAAACACACCATCAATCAGAAGTTCACCTCCTCCTCTACATCATCCAGCGCCTTTTGTCCCAAGAATTAAGGGACAAAATTTGTCCTAGAGAAACCTGTTCCCTGTATCCTCTGCTCCAGCAGCGCCACCAGCATGTTGATACTCCTGGGTTTTTATACTCTAAAGTCTGAATAACTCTTGATAGAGTCTAAATAAAAGACTCTATTAAAAATATGTGCTTTGGGTGCTCTTGGTCGCTTCCTGGATCCCCAGGTGCTCCCATAAGGCAGCCTTGAGAGTTTTCAGCATTTTAGGGAATTTAGTCCTTCCCATGGGCTCTTCATGAACCATGAGCATTGTCCCAGAAAAGACTGGTATTGGATTGCTGGATTAACAGCAAGGATACTCTGAAAGACAGCCTGTTCCTCATGCTGGTGGGACCACAGGGTTTCTGTCCTTTCAGGCTTTTCAGGAGTCAATAAAAGACCTCCTTGATCCAGAGCCTGTTCACCTGCAGCCGTGTGGCCTCACTAGAATTTGTCTCACAGCCACCCCTTCAGGATGGATGAACTTCAGGGAACACAGAAGCAGAAGACAAATTTTTATAGCCCAGCATATGCTGGGTATTTCAAGTTTCCTAACTGATTTCCAAGTTATAACCACAAATGATTTCCACTTTTTAAAAAAAATTTAATTTAATTTCATGAAATTCTGAACAAAGCCAGCCACTTCCTTTTATTCTGCTTTTCTTCTAAATGAAAATTAAAGGAAAAAAAAAAAAAAGAAAAAGCATGATCTTTGTAGTTCAGTAGCATAAAATGAAAGAACTGCAGCTGCTTGTTTCCGAGAAGGGAAGGAAAATTTATCATTCTCTAAAGAAACAAGACAGCTTTCCCATTTTCTAATCACTTTTCATCGACATTGATCTAAAGATGGATTAGACGAGCGTGAGCCACATTTATCTTTCAAATTCCCTGCTCTGTGGTCTGAATAACTTCATCCTGGTCCTACAGTCATCAATGTCACGGGGAGAGAACATTTGGGTCAGGAAATATCCTTCAAATTGACACCAGAGGTGAGGAAAACAGCGTGGGAGTCGCTGGTTCCAGGGGAGTTACCACCGAGTGCTCAGCGGAAAGTCCTGAATTGCTCTTGGGGTTATTTGGGGTGACCATAAAAACCAGGTGTTAAAAAATGAAAAGGAACAAAACCAAACAAAAAAATCCCCACATAACAAACACAGGGAGGTGGAGGCTGAGCAGCCCAAGTGGTTCATGGGCTTTGGCTGAAGTGGGAAATTAAAGCTGTGCCTCAGAGCAGACTCCTGGGCTGTAGTTATGCCCTGTAAGGATGCTGCTCCGAAGGAAAAGAGCTGCACTGGGATACAGGAGCTCCGGGTGAAGCCAGCCTGGATCCCTGGAGGCAGCACAGGATTCTGCCCCTCAAATCTGCTCTGGTCAGACCCCACCTGGAACCTTTTGTCCAGTCCTGGGGTTGCAGCACAGGAGGGACATGGAGCTGTTGGAGCACCAAGATGATCAGAGGATGGAGCAGCTCTGCTGGGAGGAAAGGCTGAGAGACTTGGGATTGTCCAGCCTGGAGAACAAAAGGCTCCAGGGAGAGCTTAGAGCCACTTCCAGTGCCTAAAGGGACTCCAAGAGAGCTGCAGAGGGACTTTGGACAAAGGATGGAGTGACAGGACAAGGGGGAATGGCTTCAAAATGCCAGAGGGCAGAGCTGGATTGGATATTGGGAAGAAATTCCTCCCTGTGAGGGTGGTGAGACCATAGGTTGCCCAGAGAGGCTGTGGCTTTTTCATCCCTGGGAGTGTCCAAGGCCAGGTTGGACAGGGCTTGGAGCAGCCCGGGATAGTGAAAGGTGTCCCTGCCCATGGCAGGGGTTGGATTGAAATGATCCCTAAGGTCCCTTCCAGCCCAGAATAAACCATTCTGGGATTTTATGATGATTCTCTGAAGACTCCAGGGTAGGGTGGTGCCTGCTCCACCACCATCACCTTTCCACACCCACCACAAGTCCAGCACAGGTGGCTCTGCAGCCTNTTTATCCCCGGGAGTGTCCAAGGCCAGGTTGGACAGGGCTTGGAGCAGCCCGGGCTAGTGAAAGGTGTCCCTGCCCATGGCAGGGGTTGGATTGAAATGATCCCTAAGGTCCCTTCCAGCCCAGAATAAACCATTCTGGGATTTTATGATGATTCTCTGAAGACTCCAGGGTAGGGTGGTGCCTGCTCCACCACCATCACCTTTCCACACCCACCACAAGTCCAGCACAGGTGGCTCTGCAGCCTGCCAGGACCAGCTTTAGCAGAGGGATGTGTGGATTATCTCAATTCTCTTTGCATCTGTCTCTCACAGGGATTTGGGGGTTTTCTTGGCACTGCATCCCAAATACCCTTTATCCCAAATCCTCTTCCTCCACCTTAAAAATTTGCCGCTAAAATGAAAGTCAGGGCTGAATGAAGGACACTCCCAATGCCACCAGGATGATGAACACCTCCAGCCTGGAGCTGGTTTTACCCCAGCTCTGAGTCCGGTTGCTCCCTCCTTTCCCGTCCCTTTTTTTTTCCCTCCACAATCCTGGCAGCAGGCAGGGACTGATAAACATTTCCCTGCTCCCCAGAAGCTGTGTCAGGCCAGAGTGATGGCTGTGTCCCTGGGAGTTACTGGCAGAGCAGCCCCCGGTGCTTTCAGGCCCTGTCTGGGGCCTGTCCTGGCTGTCTCTGAGGCGCCAGGCCCTGGGCCAGTCCCGGCGCCTTTTCCAGCCAGATTACACATCCCTCTCCCCAGGTTTTTTCTTTCTTTTCTATGCACGGCTCAGTTTTCCCTCCTGCCTGCAAGGATTGCTCAGACCCCGCAGTGGAGCTGGAGGGAAATGCCAGGGTTGGAGCATGATCCCACTGGCTGTTTCTGTGTGCTGCTCCAGTGGCCAAGGCCCCGTAAAAACTCTTTTTTCCATATGGAGGGAAAGAAAAGGGGAGCTGTTCCCAGGAGCCTGCTACCAATTCCCAGGGTGCCCTGTGCCAAGAGGAGATTTTCTTTTGTCTCCCAGCATCCTTCCCAGAGTTCTGACAGGCTGATTAACCTGCTCAGAGATCCCAGTGGGCACCGAGTCCTTCTGCAGCCACCCCTGAGCCAGCACTTCCCTCACAGCATCACCAGAGAAGTCTGATCCTTTCCTGAGAAATGGAAAAGTGAAAGAAAGACTCCCCTCATCATTTCTTCATTTTTTAGAACTGTTTTTCGTAGTTTAAGTTTAAATCTTTGCAGTCACTAAGCCAGACACAGTCACAGGTAGATAACACATCTCTCTGATAAGGAGGATGGAAACCACCATGTGGGGTCAGACCCAAGGGCAGTTTCTCCCTCCTTTCCATGGCAGAGTGAAAAAGGAGCTTGGAAAAATAAAAGCCTGTGATGGTGCATCTTCAAAAAGATCCCCAAAACTCCAGGAATCTGTCCTCAAAGACCCCCGAGGCAGAGTGGTGTCACTTCACTGCATAGCACCGAATGGATGCTGCTTTTGTGAGTTTCTGCGTACTTTTCATGAGTTAGGAAGTTTTCAGGATGAGCAGAGAGCTGTGGAAAGGCAGCCTGGAGGTTGGCTGGGCACTGTGGGCAGGCCCAGATCCCAGGGTTCACTCCTTGGTGCTCTGGAGTTCCTTTGTTGGGAGAGATGATCCCAGTCCCCACCATCAATGGTCCATTCCTACCATCCACAAGCCTTTAAGAGCTTCACAGACCTCTTCCACATCCAACCATAATCTCTTTTAAGGCCTGAAGGTGGGAGTCTGTAATCTTTCCTCCCACAGGACATTCTCTGTAACTTTATCCATGGCTGGAAACCAGACACATTTATCATTTTCCTGTTATCCTTCTCTCAGGAAGCCCACGGAGTGCCCAGAATATTCAAGATGCAGGAGCAGAATAGAGCTGTGCACTGCCATAATAATATTTCCTGCTGCATTCTCTCTTCCTTTCTTAATTTTTCTCTTTTCAACAACTCACAAAATGTGATGTCTGGGGTTGGAATAATTATTGTCACCCTTTCGTGTGACAGGGCTGATCAGAGGCCGCTGCTGGAGATGTGAGCTCATCATTTTTTTATTAGGGTTTCTTTTTTTCTCCTCAGTTTCTGTTCCCTCCATGGATTTTCAGCTGCTCTTGCTCACTAGCCCATGACAAGGAGGGCTCTGAGGTTTGCTGATCACGTTCAGGGTGCCTGATCAGATCTGGGAGCATCCTCCCAGCATGAAGGAGAGGCTGAAGGTCAGGAGTGTGGCAGATGGAGAGAGACTCTTAAAACAGGGATTGGCTGGAAATAGAACCTGATGCTGAAGGTGGCCATAAATAATGCCATCAAAAAAAGGGATTTTGTTTGAGGGGGAGAAAAATGGAATTATTTATGAACTTCATGCATAAGATCACTTGTGCTGCTCTCTAATTCAGCTGTGGACATCAGCAGCTTTGAAAACTTGTGGCGTCACAGCAGCTGTGGGAGAAAACAAAATGTTTGTCATTGAAAAAAATCTGTCCTGACAAAGGTTGTTTTTCTTCACCTTTTAGGAAACTTTATTTCATTCAAATTTTTGCTCTCACTGAGCTTTTTTTTCTCTCTGTGTTCCTTCCTGCTGCATCTTTTCAGGCAGACTGATGGTCTCCAAAAAGCACTGTAGGTGGAAATTTCCCTTCAGGAAACTACCAGCTTTTCTCATTAAGACACACACAAGAGTTAAATAGGTTCCAGTTATTCGTTGCAGCAGTTCTAAAATAAGTTCCAAAAGAGATAATGGAATAAGTCACAAATTTTATCACTTTTTCTATCCTCTTAGTATTAATTCACTGTCATGTTATATTGTGGAATAAAGTAAGAATAACACCAGCAGCATAAGGAAAGCTCTGTATTATAGAGTTTAATGAAAACCTCAGCTGCAGATTTAAAGAAATTGAGTGTTTTACATCCTTCTGAGCAAGACATTTACACAACCTGATTAAAAAAAAACAAACAAACAACAATTCTCTTAGAAAGGACTTAAAGACTTGTCTTTCTCCCTTTGAATGAAAATAATTTCAGAATGCTTTCACTTCACTTTGAGGTGTTACCTGGTTTGAACATTCACCACTCTCTAACCACCAAATGCTCTCACCCTGAGCCTTCTCCCTGGTAGTTGTGGGGTGCAGGACCAACTTCAAGCACATCTTATTTTTATGTTAAAGTTTGGAGCTCCTGGCTTGGGTGATCCAGTGAAAAGCAACCACCCCTTTAGGGATAATTCCACAGCAGCATTCCCATCAGCACTGCAATGTGCAGCTGGAAGGAACAACAGCGTGACAAAAATATCTTAGGGAAGGACAATCTGAGAAGCTGAGGCTGCTGGAGGAGCCTGCAGCAGATGGGAATTTAGGTTTCCTGCGGAGCTACAAGGATCTCAGCAGCATCCTGGAGTGACCCCACAGCCTCTGTGTGGCTTTGTCTCCCCTCAGTCAATACATTTTGGTGACAGTACCGAGCTGTGTCACCTCCTGGGCTGCGTGTCCCCTGCGTGTTTGGCTCCTCACCTTCTCCCCAGGCTTTTCCCTCCTTGTTGTCATCCTCCACAAGCTGCTTTCCTCCCACCCTTCCCACTTCTCCTTTGGCAGGTGGCTTGAAAGGGCTCTGACACATCCAGGGAAGCCTCTCCTTGCCCCTTGCTGGAGTGTTTCTTGGGGATAATTACTGTGAAAAGCATCACCTGTGCTTGGAGGGGAGAAGTTGAGTGGAACAACTCATTTAAAACCTTTCCTTTCTCTACCCACTGAGGAACATCCCCATTTTCCAGCCCCTCAGCCTTCCCTAGAGCCTTGTCTTGGCACGTATCAGCAGAAACATGTAAAGAGATTTTCTGGATCAATATCCATGGCGAGATGCTGGTGGCAGACAGGGTCAGTAAAGTTTCCAAGGCTTGGTGTGGAGTTGATGGAAATGTCTTCAGCCTCAGAGCTGAGCTCCAGCTCCTCCAGCAGTATGTCTTTGGTTCCCTGGCAGAACTGGAAGCAGGTTTTG
This sequence comes from Erpornis zantholeuca, assembly GCA_013400515.1. NCBI lineage: Eukaryota > Metazoa > Chordata > Aves > Passeriformes > Timaliidae > Erpornis > Erpornis zantholeuca. The sequence continues at coordinate 277,736 of VZTN01028756.1, forward strand.
CTGCAATTAAAGAATCCATAAATAGCTGTGCTGCATGAGGAATGTGCATCAGATGCAGTGGGTGTTCAGAAAGACCTCGTTGTAATCTGGATTTCATAGATTGGGTTTGGGTTGGAAGAAACCTTAAAGATCCTATAATTCCACCCCCTGGCATGGCCAGGGACACCTTCCACTATCCCAGCTTGCTCCAAACCCTGTCCAACCTGGCCTTGGACACTTCCAGGGCAACCTGTGCCAGGGCCTCCCCTCACTCACAGGGGAGAATTTCTCCCCAATATCTCATGTAAATCTACCCTCCTTCATCTTAAAGCCATCATCCTTTGTTCTGTCTCTACATCTGTGGAAAAAGGTCTGAAATTTGTAACACCACACTCAGTTTTTCAGTAGCAGAAACCTCATGTGAAAGCTGAAATATTCAGGCATTAAGTGATGGAGGTGGCAGTGGAAAGAAAAACAACGTTTTCTTCTTGAAAATAGAGTTTGTACACCAAGCCTCATTAATACCCAACTTTATTCTGGATGAGAAGCTGCACAGAAAAACTGATTTGTTGATACAAGAGGAGGTAAAAACATGGTATTTCTTGCATTTTGTACTAACCTTTCTTTCTTTCTCTCTCTCCTTTCTTACACTTTCCTCCTCCTGCAGCAAGAAAAACAGCAGACACCAAACAAGAGACCCTGGGAAGGCATCAGGAAAGTCCAGTCTCCACCATCATGGGTTAAAAAGGACATCGAACCTGTGGCACAGTCTCCCCTAGAACTAAAAACTGTAGAGTGGGAGAAAACAGGGGCCACCATCCCCTTGGTGGGGCAAGACATTATTGACCTTCAGACAGAGGTCTGAGCAGGAAGGGAAGAAAAAGGACTTTTTTTTTTCCGGAAAACAAACGAAACAAACAAAACAAAACCACGTTTTAAAGAAATGATTAAATTAAATCGGAACCGAGCCAGAGAAGTGTTTGGTTTCTTTTGAAACCTTTGGTAAGATGGATTAACTTTTGTATTGTTCTCAGCAGAGAGGGGGAATATTACTTTATAGAGTATAGTAGCTGTAGGTTCAGGACAACACGAGCTTTCCCAGGCAGGACTGGAGGAGTGAGCCTGGAAGAGAGCGAGGAGGAGGAGGAGGAGGAGGAGGAAGAGGGTGGGGAGGGGCTGCAGGGGACAAGCCCTGCCGAGATGCTCTGGGGTCGCTGCCGCACACCAGGAGCCTTCCTGCTCTGCCACGGGGAGGTGTGGAAGGACACCCAGCAGCCACCACAGGAGATCGGGGCTGTTTGGGAACACCAAAAGGAGCCTCTCTGGGATGTGGCCTGGCTGGGGCAGACCTAGCCCCGAGGGACATCCCTCGCCCTCCCACCTCTCCCTCGCCAGCTCATCCAAGAAGGAAGGAGATGGGACGCACCAAGCGGTGGCCACGAGGACATTGGGCGCCACGCCACGACCTGGCACTGGGGCACGGCCACAGCAGGTCCCCTTGGAGGGGGATGTGGTGGCATCGCCCACGGCTTGGGTGGAGAGGCGAGGTGAGGCTTCCTCCTCTCATCCCTCCCTGGCGGAGCTCCCACGCAGGAGGAAAGGACCAGCTCCGAATCTCCAAATCCTGCTCACCCCATCTCCAGGGAGAGGGTGGAAGGTGGTAGACAACAAGACCAACAAGAAGAATGTAGGTCGTGTCATTGACTGTTAAATAGATAAACTCAGCACGGGCCTTGCAAAGGTCCTCTTGGCCTCATCTTTTTTTTTTCTTTTTTTTTTTCTTTTTTTTTCTTTTTTTTTTTGGTTCTGTTATTTGTCCTTGCTTTTGGACTCAGATTTATTCCAAGCTGCCCCTCCCTGGAAGGCAGAGAGAGAGAAAGAGGGAAAGACAGATCTGCCGCTGTACCTGGAGACATTGGTAAACAGAGACGTTGCCTTAGGACATTGAGACAAACTGACAACATGAATAACGTCCACTTGGAAACAAACAGACAAAAAAAAAAAAAAAAACAAACAAAATAATCTATTTTTTTCCTTCTTCTTTTCTTGGCTTCAATAAAAAGAGAACTTGAAACCCGAGACCTTTCTTTTCTTTGGCTCTTGTCATTTCGAATGCCTTTCTGTGCCGCAGGACTGCGCAGGCACGGGGTGAGGATGCCACCTGCTGAAGGTGGAAGGCAAGTTGCTCCATGGAAAGTTTGGGATGGTGGGAATACACAGCCCCTTCACTGCTGGCTTGCAATGCTTTGTTTTGCTTTATTCAGTTTGGGTTTTGGTTATTTTTCCCCTCAGTGGCTCTTCGCTGCCCAAGAGCAGCGTGTTCGTGGTCCTACAGGAAGGAAGAGGTGGAGCTGATCAGGAGAGCAGGACATTCCTCCTCATAAAACCTTTTCATTTCACCATAAGAAAAAAAAAACCAAACTATTTCAGTTTTTTCTTCATTAAACATTTCTCAAGGTTATTTACAAAAAAAATGAGGTGTGTCTACATTTCACCCCCAAAAGTGTGCAAAATTTTTTATCATTAAAAATATACCACTAACATTACACACAGACTTTATTATTTTTGTCATTCCCAGCGCTGTCTGTCTGATGTCTGGACCAACTCCCAGTTTTGGAGGTGGATGGAGACAAATCTCTGCTTTTGAGTGGCCAGATTGGGCAGAAAAGCTTGAACAGGGTGTGTTTATTACTATGCTTGGGTCTCCTTTTCATAAAAAAACACCAATCCCCACGTTTTTAGGGTAAAATGACCAATGGGTACAAGATCCGAAGCAATCACTGCCCCCAGATGTGCTTCCCCCACAGGGAGGTGTTGCTTGATGTGACAACATCTCTGCTTTGACTTCCCTTTGGGTGATCTCCAAGGACAGTGGCATTTACTTTGCCATTACCTGCAGGATACGTAGGATGGAAAGAAAAACAAATCCAAATAGTTAAAAAATAGGGAAAGTGGTTGCTCATAAAACTGTGATATTATTGTTCAATTTTAGCTTATTCTATGAAACAGGAAAGCACAAAGGCCTCCCTCAGATGCCGGGTTGTATGATATTGTAATTATTACAATTACACATTATGAATTTTAGCATACAGATACCTTTCTACTGTGTTTTAATTCTTTTCTCTTTTATCTTTTTTTTTTTCTTCCCTTCCCTCCTGAGCCTGCCCTCTTCACTCCGACCTTCCCTGCTCACCCATTCACTGCAGCCGCCTTTGCAGGTCATTAACAATGTTATGTAATTACAGAGATAAGTGCTTGTTTAAGAACTGTTGGTATTCGACTTTCTCTGCTCAGCTCCTCTGGTTAATCCTGTTTTCCCACGTCCTGCCCTCTTTCCATGCCCTCCTCTCCGTGTTCGTCAACATTTTCTTTTTTTCTTTTTTTTTTTTTCTGTAAAGTTTTCAGAGCACAAAATGAATGTGTCTTATTTCTAATAAAAGAGGTGGAAACTCCAGCCCTGTCTGCTTTTTAAAAGCGCCCCTGCCCGCGCCCCATGTGTGCTTTGCATTGCTCCTGGGTGCTGGGAAACCTCTCCTGGCCCCACAGCTGCCACCTGGGCTCTCTGCTCTGGAAGAGTCACAACATGGGGCTGAGTTTACCCGAATTTCAGCTTTTTATCTTCTCTACCCCTCTAAAAATAGATGTCCCTATAATGTACATTTGCTGGACATGAGGAATCCCCTCTTCTCTGAAGTGCAGCTTGCTTTTATTTAGATTTCTCAAACCCACAACCTGATGCCTCCTTCCCAATATCATAGCTTGTGAAGGGCTGGGATTTAACACAGATTTGGCAGCATTTCTGGCACAGGGCAGGGATGTGGGGGTTAAAGTTTCCAGCAGGGCCAGAGTAATGGTGATGCCACCCTGCCCACATCCCTGCAAAGCCAAATATAGAATTCCAGAAGGGTTTGGGTTGGAGGGGACCTTAAAGATCATCTATTTCCCTCACCAGTCATAGACAGGGACACCTTCCACTATCACAGATTGCTCCAAGTCCCATCCAACCTGGCCTTGGACACTTCCAGGGATGGGGCAGCCACAGCTTCTCTGGGCAGCCTGTGCCAGGGCCTCCCCACCCTCACAGGGAAGAATTTCTTCCCAATATTTAATCTAAATATACCCTGTTTCAGCTTAAAGCCATTCCCCCTTGTCCAATCCCTCAATGCCCTTGTAAGAAGTTCCTCTCCATTTTTTTTTTGCTGTCCTTCGTGAGGTACTGGAAGACTCAACCTCACCTGGATTTCCCTGGCACCTCCAGCCTGACCAGGCAGACTCCCAACAAGAGCTCAGCTCAGTGCACAGGGATTTAAGGATATCACTCACGAAATGTGACAAGAAATTAATTGGGCAACAAATTCTTCACTTCCTTGGCACTTATCCTCAAATGGCTGAAATCTTCCAGAAAAAAAAACAAAACAAAACAAAAAACAATCCTTACCTCCCTGACTCTTTTGCACCTGTTAGATTTTAGGATTATAGGCAGGACTACATGAAGTCTAAATCTTGGGAAAATGTGCTCCAGGACTGCTGCTCTCCAGAGCCTCCAAAGCCATCATGGCTCAGTAGGTCCTCAGATGTAATGACTTATCTTGGCCTGGCTGAAATAATGTGATGTCCTGAGAAACCTGGAATGACTGCAGATGTGTGGAGCTGCCTGGAGGCTCTCAGCTCATTCCCCCCTTCCCTGAGCCGTAATCCAAAATTTCCTCAACCAGCAGCACTTGATGGTGAGTCCCAGGCCTTCATCCTTCCTGTGGAGGTGTTTCTCATCCTACATCTGCCATTCCATGATCCTTGGTGGACTTGGCAGTGCTGGGTTGGACTTGGTGATTTTAAAAATCTTTTCCAACCTGAAGAGTTCAATGATTGCATAGCACTAAGGACGGGAAATACCACCAGGCACTTTGTGAGGTGAAGGGCTGGGAGAGCAGGAGAACCCAAATCTTGGATCACCAGCCTAGAGCTGGATCAGGAGGTCCAGCTGCTTCCCACCAAAGGAGGCTGGAAGGATGGAGCACTTCTCCTCACTGTGTTCCTGGGACCGTAAATGAAAGAGCTGCCAGAGGTGGTGGCTGCAGGAAGTCAATGAGGTTTTGGTTTGCACTGTGGTTATTCCGTGGGGAGGCTGCAAGGGAGGGTCACTGGATAGTTCAGCTTGGAAAGGGACTCCTGAGGTCCCCCTGAAGTGTCCTGTGTCCCTGTGATCCTGCAGCCACCCCAGGCTCTAGTCCTGAGGCAAAGAGAGAACACCTGGGGGCACCTCACTGCAGCCTTCTAGTACTTAAGGGGTGCTTATAAAATGAGGGAGAAGGACATTCTACATGAGCGGATGGTGAAAGGACAAAGGGAATGCTTTCAAGCTAAAAGAGGGGAGATTAAGATTAGATATTGGGAAGGAATTCTTCCCTGCGAGGGTGGGGAGGCCCTGGCACAGGTTGCCCAGAGAAGCTGTGGCTGCCCCATCCCTGGAAGTGTTCAAAGGCTGGATGGGGCTTGGAGCAACCTGGGATAGTGGAACATGTACAGTGTCCCATGGCAGGGATCGGAATGAGATGATCCTTAAGAACCCTTCCAACCCATTCTCTAAATTCACCATCATCTCACATGGATGAAGCACAGCAATAAATCTGGATCTGGATAAATTGTGCATTGCCCATGCAAGAATTTGTATGTCTTGGTTGCTAGCCTGGGAAAATGAAGCTGTGCTGGAAAATTGTGAAGAATCTGAATGTAAGAAAATATAAAGTCTTTTACCTGGGCTGCTCTGATGGATTCACTTGACCCCTTAACAAAACCAGCAGTAGTTAGGTCCAGAACCCAGAGGAGGTGAGCCCTGAGCTGTATCCAGGCCAAGAATTCCTCCAGGAAAACCACAGAGGAGCAGAGTGACACAGTGAGCATCGACGCACATGAGCTTGGAACACTGATCAAACCATGAGTAACAGGTGGCTTTTCCAAGGCTCATTTATCAGGGAACACAGAAACCTCTGGGTGCAAGGAGTTTCATTTATCCATTCCCATTTGATGCAATTTGACTCTGAAGCAACTATTTTATTCCATAAATATGATGACTAAATGAGCCTTTTTTGAGCTGTCATGGCAGTGTTCTCCTCTCCTGGAGCTGGGACGCCTCTCAAGGTTGTTCCTCAAGGCAGAGAGAACTTTTCCCAACACTGGATGTTTGGATGAGTCCAGTTTGAGTTGTCCCTGAACTGCAACTGGACTGTGTGCCAGGTGAGTCTCCCCTGGAGCAGGGACACCCCTCGGTGTTTGAGATTCCTTAACTGAGACCCTTCCTTGTCCAAGGCAGAGAGATCCTCACTCATGACAGATCCTCAATAAGCTGCTGATATCAAGCTGAATTATTAATATTGTCACATGTCGAGAAGGTGATGGGCATTTCCAACATCATTAGAGAGAGAGAGAGAGAAGAGGAGGCTGCTGTGCTGTTTTAAGTTGTTTTATTCATCTGAAGGTGAGAGTCCAAAGGCTAAAAGTCCAAGCAAAAGCAAAAGCAAAGCAGCCTTAGCAGCATGAGTTCCACAGCAGCAATATCCTATCCTGTTCTGTTCTAAGACACCAGGATATGCATTATATTCATAAATTAACCAATCAGTATAAAACACGATTCTAACTCTACTTCTCTAAACCTATCAAAACTTAATTCTAATTTACAAAAATGGTCATTACACTTACACAAATTCTACATAAAATTTACACATGTAGTCTCTATCAGTTCTTTTTGTTTAGGTACACAACTTATCTAAAAAAATGCCAGTAATGTAACAATGTTTATATTTCATCTAAGAAATTATGAAATTTCTGGGTACTCTGTGAAAAGTAGCACTGCTATACTAAGAAACTAGGTTTAAGGGCTTTTAAACTCTACTAATACAGTTTTTCAATATTTAAGGCACTTAAAATATATTTCTACTGTAAACTAAAGTTTACACTTTTGTGTGACTCAGTTTCTGCAGTGATTTTAATTCAATCCCCATGTTCTGACTTGTTCCTGAGCCTGTAGAACTGAGACCCAGAGGGGCTCGCATTCCAACAGTCACATTATCAATCTATGCATGTACTCTATTAATTATTATGAACTTTGTGTGGATAATTCCATTAGACATAAATCATTGCCCAAATCTGAGATTAAGACTGGACCTGAATATACCTTGGCCCCATCAGGAGTTTAGCAAGAGGAGCCACTCTGAAATTTGTGGCTCAGTGGGAGGCTCTCCTTTCCACGTTTTTGTCGCACATCTCTCTGTAAACCCTTCCAGTTTGATTCCAACTCAATTTTCCTTTCTACATTTTTTCCATATATTAAACAACAGTGAACCTGGCTTTTAAAACATCTCATTAACCCCACTTTTGTTGATACATTTCACACTGGTCCTCCCAGTGATCTAAATCACCCATTCACAACAGCTGCCCGTGTAGGTCCACGTAGGAGCAAGACAACATTTCTGGGAGATTTGGGACCAGGGCAGGAGGTTTTTCTCTCCAGTCCCTCTCTTTTGAGACTCAAGGAGTGCTTGGTCTCACTACACTCCTGTCTGTGTCCAAATTGAATTAGGGCCTGAAGTGAATATCTCTTCCTGAGCTCCTGTTGGGACAAGATCTGAACAGAGAAGGAAAGAAAGATGACTGTTGTTGGTTTTTTCCCTTCATACTTTCGCCCACCCACTCGTAGCAGGAAGAAGTCAGAGTCCTCAAGGGATCCCTGTGAAGACATCTCCAGGTGCTTGTTCACTCAGATCTATTTTCAGTCATTTTCCAAAAAAGTCCCAGGGCACTGATGTGGGCCTTGCTCATCTCCTGTGTCCCAAAAAGCACAAAAACCTGAGATTTGGCGCATTAGGAAGGAATAACATGGCTTCTGTAGAGGCCATCAGCCACCATGATGGCCAGAGGAGCTGTGGCAACTTGACAGATGAAGTCCCAAGAGCATCCTCCTGGGTGGTAAAATCCCCACCATCCAGCTGCTTCAGATGTTGCCTTTCCCTGGTCTTAAAATCAAAACCAAAACACAGTTTATGGGGAAAAAGGGTTTTTACCTCAGTATTTATTTAAGGATCCTTGGGTACAGCTCTTCATCCAGGTGGAATGGCCCAAAATGCACACACTGCCTCCCCACACACAGGAATGCACACAATTATAGGCCTTGCTAATTAGCATATCTATCAAAGATTCTCTAATGAGAGGCTTGATTGAACCCCCTGTTCTGAGGAAGCTTCCCCTGGATGAGCCTATCTTAGTTTATAAAAATATGTTCTGGAGAGGACTTTGGTGTCTGGGGCTCCCAGGATGTTTGCTCTCCTGGTTTAACAGTGCCGTGGGTCTGAGCTGAGTTATCAGCCTTGGAAAATTACAAGTCTGTAGGCTAAAAGCACTAAGAATACATAAAACTATATAAAAGAGTATGTAAGAGGGGTATAAAAGAAAAGGCAAAAAATCATCCTGGGATCACAGAGATACTTGTTTCTGTGAAAAGCCACATTTCTTGGCTCCTGAGGAGGTTGCAAGAGTCCTTTGGACTTCTAAATTGAGGAAGAAATTTATATATATATATATAGTTATATTTAAATCTAGAAATACAGATGTTCAATTTTGGAGGAGAAGAGAGAACATATATAAATTTGGAAATTCAGATGTTCAGTTTTGGAGGAGAAGAGAGGACAGATGGTCATAATGGTCAGCTCTAAGAGGAGTCCTTCCAGTGCCTAAAGGGGCTCCAAGAGAGCTGGAGAGGGACTTTGGACAAGGGCCTGGAGTGACAGGACAAGGGGGAATGGTTTTAAACTGAAGAAGGGCAGGGTGAGACAGAATATTGGGAAGAAATTCCTCCCTGTGACAGTAGTGAGGCCCTGGCACAGGTTTCCTAGAGAGGCTGTGGCTTCTTCATCCCTGGAAGTGTTCCAGGCCCTGTTGGATGGGGCTGGGAGCAACCTGGTCTGCTGAAAGGTGTCCCTGCCTATGGCAGGCACTTAGAAGATGATTTTTAAGGTCCTTTCCAACCCAAACCATTCTGTGATTCCATGATGATTTATGATTTATGCAGTACACAGCAGGATGGAGGCTGCTATTTTTTCTGCTCTCTAATGGATAATGTGAGCTTCAAAGGCACAGAAATTCAAAATGAAAATACAACATTTCACGGCAGCACTTCGACAAGTGACCTCTCCAAAGGTGGGGCAGCAACCAAAGAAAATTATGCAAATGTTGGGAATGATTTGAAAGCAGGAGAGAAAGAAGGAGGCAAATTCTGCAGGAAGTAAGAGGAGTGCAGGGGAGTTTCTGTTCAGGAGAAATAAGTAAATGAAAAGGGAAATTGTTCATCTCCTGCCTTGTGTGGGTTGAGGGTTTTCAGGGAATGGACAATCAAAGAGTTGCTTAATGGATACCAGGAGTTTCTTGGCTTTGATCAATTGTCTGAAATAATTGACAGTTTTTTCACATTATCTCATGTTTGTACCCATTATTAATACTGTATCTCGAGCTTTGAGGCTTAGGCCAACACAGGCTTCCATCACTCGTGGGTGTTTTGCATTTCCATGGGGAATAAGAGGCCCTGTCCTCCTCAAAGGGCTGGAAACCTGCTGAAAATATGGGAGCACAGAGGAAAAGCAGAGGAGCTCGACTTGAACACAGAAAATTCAGCCTCAGAGGGAAGGACTAAATGCTGACCATCTGCTTCCTGCACAGAAACCCCTTCAGGCCAAGCCATGGTACCACCTGAGGTGTAAAATCCTCTCAGCCACTTTTGCTGAATTTTCTGGAAGAGGATTAAGGCAAGGAAGGAGTTGCTGGGTCTCAGTTGCTGCACACGGATTAAACTCCCCTCTGACCTAAGATCAGAGAGTTATTGGATCAAAAATGGCCTGAGCTGGAAGAGACCTCAAAGATCATCTAATTCCAACCCCCCCTGCCATGGACAGGGATTCCTGAGATGGGGAAGGGTTGGGTTTCAGGGCTGGCACCTATTGCTTGTTATCAAAATGAAGTGATTTAAAAGATTGGCCTCATTGATGCTCTCACTGCAAATCAGCTTGGGGTACGAAGGCTCATCCCTGTTTAGTGTCAGACAAGCCTTGGGACCCATTATAAGAATTAGTAAAAACAAAAGGAGGTGGAAAATGGATCACACAGCACAGATAGTCAGCCAACGAATTCTTGTCCTTAGTATTTAATTACCTTCATTAAATAAAGCAGCTGATTTCCCTGAGATTGGATCTGCAAACAGAATATTTTGTCTGTTTTCAGCAAAACATCTCATTGTGGTATTAGTGTGTGTAGATAAAGAAAAAGTGCTGGGGGGGTAAAAAGCTATGACAGGAGTAGGACAAAAGTCAATAAAAATGTTCCCCAGTTAAGATGAATATTTATTTGATATTTTTATTTGAAGCCTTGGAAATTAAAAAAAAAGGGAAAAAAAAAGTTGCTTGCCAATAAAAGATTTGGAGGCAAAACTTTGAAGGATGTTGTCAATACAGAGGAGGATTGAGGCATCATCCAAGGAGAAACAGATTCCTGGTGAGAGCTGGGAGAGGAAAGGATCAGCATTCCATAGAGCCAAGTGCAAGGCCAAGCTGAGCATGGAGCCTGGGAGGCCCAACAGATGGGAGAGACAAGGGAGAGAGGCATGGATGCATCCAGGACAATTGTCAACCAGGGAACAATAAAATGTCAGGCTTGGGGTGTACCAGGAAATGCCTTTCCAGTAGCAGTAAAGAAGAGGAGATGATATTTTGCAAGAAAGTGGTGAAATTCCTTTGGAACACTGGGTGTGTCCAGGAACTGAGGGGTCCTGGGGTTACCCAAAGTCCAGATGTCTCCTTGGTGGTGAGACCAGCACAACCAAGGACAGAGAAGAGGGATTCCAGCTGGGAAGGAATATTTGAAATCCAGATGAACGGAGGCCCCGTGGCTCCTTTAGTCTGTTTAAAGTACGTCAAGAGGTTCAAGGCTGAATCCTTTAACCTGACAGATGCTGACAGTAAAAGAGCCCCTGAATACAAAGACAAAAATGAAAATATCAAGATTGGGAGTTAGGATGTGATTCCTAACTGGAAGTGTGTTGTGTTGGCCCAGCCTGGGGCTGGGGTGACTGGAAGGGCAGCATCCCCTGAACCAGCAAGCTGCTGGTGGGATGGCTCAGAGTGAGTGATCTCTCCCCAGGCTGTCATGAGGAGAAGGCTTCTCTCCATAAGGCAGTGCACTGTCACGTTTACACCCCCTGTTTTAATCCCAGGAACAGGGCAAAAAAATATGAAAAGAAAATCCTCCCCAAAGATGGGGATGCCTTAAAGGTAGAAGTGCATGACTGCTCTGTAACTTCCTCTTTTTTGTATTGATTGATGGAAACTTCTCTAGGAATCCTGGATTGTTAAGGAATTATGTTAATTACTCCAAATAACAACTTGTGCATATCAAACTAAGATGTTTGCACTGGCCTGTGGCAAGCCAGTGGTTGTCAAAGATCGCTTGGCAAGGGAGGGACTTTCTGTTCAAATAGCTGAGCAGCATGTCCTCTGCAGAGAATCCAGCAGAGAAGACCCAAATTCATGTCCCTTTCTGCTTATCTGAATTCCTAATCCCAGGGACAGCACCACATAGTGAGAAGTTCCAATTTCAGCCCCCAGGTTGGAATTACCACTTTGCCACATCCAAACTTCCACCCTGAATTTCTGTCTTTATAATCAAGGGCTTTTGCACCATTAGCATCCTTCAGATTAAGAATTCTTGTGCTCTTTTGCTGTTCCCTCCCTCCCTTCAAAATATGTCACTGGGAATAGAAGGTATCAAAATAATCTTATTTTAACCTGGCAATGAATTAAGCAAAATTCTAATTCTGTTAAGGAAACAGACTTCGTGACCTTTCAAAGCTTTTCAGAGATATCTTTCCTTTGGGAAATCAGGATTTTTTTTTCTTTGCTCCCTCAGGAATCATCCAGCAGGAGACAGAAAATAACCCAGGACCTTCATAATTCCATTTGATTCCCGTCCTGGATAGGGGCAGCCTCGTACCAGACTTGCCTTGTTTGGGTACTCACAGACCTTTTCAAAAGTGGAAATAGACTCTAAGTGGTGCCATTCCCTTGTCTTTCCAAGAAGAGTTCTGAAGAAGGAAATCAGGGAGCAGCAGAGAGGAAAAGAAGGAGGGAACTTTCTTTTCATCTCCCAGGCTTGACTAATTATAAAACTTCTTAGAAAGGCTCCTTCTGAGCAGGTGAGGGGCTGAGATGAAGCAGCAACTTAATCCATGGGGATGAACTCCATCAGTGATCCAATTATTTAGGATTTGATGTCTTCTGTGTCTCCGAGCCGGGCAATTCCCAGCCCTGCGTGCAGAGATGGACAGCATTTCTCACCAGTGAATTTCAGGTGGGGGGGAGGCGCTGCCGAAGCCTGCCTTGATTTACAAACGAAAGCCATTTGCATATAAATTGGTGCTGGAGGTTCGCGAGCAGCGCAGCCTCCCCGGCTCGGACACAGCAGCGGGGCTGAGACTGTGGGGAGGAGGCAAATTAAAGTCTCTGCTCCTGCGGCTCACTTTGGAGTGCCAGCAAGAGAAAATGAAAGTAGTTGTTGTTTGTTTTTTTTTTTTTTTTTTGTGGAAGCTTTATTTATCTTTGATTATTTTTCTCTTGCTGCTGCTTTAATTTCTCCCTCCTTCCCTCTTCTCCCATCAACCTTTCTCTCCCTTGCTCTCGGACAGCACTGAAGATCCCAGTTATTTCCCATTTTGCAAAACCAGCCCACATCTTCCTTCTCCCTTTTCCTGGATGTTTTGTCTTTGTGTCCCTTCCCCTCTTATCCTTTTATTTTTGACGTCTCACCTTTTCCACTGTGTTTTTTATTTATTTTCCTGCTGCACCTCTCACTCCTTCTTTCTCTTTCTCATGAGGAAATAAAAAAACCTCCAGTGACAGCAGAGGTTGTTGGTTTCCCTGTGCTGTTCCAGTCACATTCCCCTGTCTGTGTTTGGAAATGACTCTAAAAATGCACATTCCATGCTCATTCTCCCCCAAAACAAAATATTCTATGGTACCTTCCCTTGACTCTGTGAAGTAGGATGAGAAAAATCCTCCCTTTTTTTGAGTAGATAAACAGATTCCTGAACATGTGGAAGACTCTGGTCCAACCTATCTGCCTTTCCTGGGGAGCCCACAGTGTCCACTGCACTTATCTCCATCATTTCCAGGCACACTGTACAGCAGATCTCTCTCTCTCTGTTTTCCAGACGTTTGAGCACAAACTTGGGGAGAGGATTATTTTCTCACCTATTTTCATCCTTTCTGGGGCCTTTATCTCAGCCTTCCCCTAAGTACTTCCCACCCTAAATGTCCAATTCCCTGAATTAACCATCAGCTGGTGCCACCATCCTCTGAAATACCTTATTTAAAGCTACCCTTTCCACACTGGCAAGACTATTGGCAAAGATGTTTTTCCCTTGCTCTATCAAATGGGGTCCAACTCCCTCTGTCTAGTCCTGGATCCTCTAAAAACACAAGTGGTGCCTGATTGGTTTTTATAAACAAGAGGATCAGGCCCATTTTTAGGAACCAGCCTCATAGGGAAAGCAGAAAGAAGCTGTTGACTGCAGTGACCCCAAAATCTACTAAAAAACCTGATTTTCTGAGTCACTAAAGGGTACAGACAATACAAATATCCCAGCACTTGTTCAAATCTCTCTTCTGGTTCCACGAAAAGGACGCAATTTAAGTTCTCCCTTAAAAATTCCCGGATACAGAGGTTAATGCACTTAAGCCTCCAGACAGGCTTGGGTTTCCCAAGAGGAGTTTGGCTGTTGGGCTCCATCCACTGCTCAGGAAGCTGTGCCTGAAAAAAAAACTCCAGGAGTTTTTATTTCTCTGCACACTGATCAAGGATGAAGTTCCAGGCATTCCTATTTAGTCGCTGTGGGCAGCAGCACAGAGCAGGGAAGGTGTCTCCAGGTCAGCCTATGGGCCACGAGAGTGTCTTCCTTCTCTCCCAGCTCCCTTTGGAGGGAGGTGATTTAAAAAGAGAAATGGTTTTAATAAAGAGCTGGGTGATATCTCAGCCCTGGGGTAGTGGTACATTTATCTGCACACATTATGGGTTTAATTTGGTCCATGCAAAACCCAGAGGACACCAGTTTTAAAGGTTGTAGAATGGTTGGGGTTGGAAGAGAGACCTCACAGAGCTTCTTATTCCAACACCTTCCACTAGACCAGGTTGCTCCAAGCCCTGTCCAACCTGGCCTTGAACATTTCTAGGGATGGGGATTCCAGGGATCCACAGCGTCCCTGTGGATGAGAATGAGTGACTCCATCAAATGGGAAGGTGCTGCAGAGAATCAAGGAATGAAACTGCCCCTACCATGCTCAATTACAGCTGCCCTTGATGAAGGCATCACCTTCCCAACAGCTTTAAACAGGACTTTTTGCCTTACTGGGTGGGATTTCTTTTTGTGCCATGTAGATCAGACAAATTAATCAGTTCCTCCTTTCATTAATTATTCATGTATGAAGTCCCTGGTATAATTACTCATGCCCCCTCAGCTGAGCTGGAAACATGGGTGTGAAAGGAAAACCTACAGAAACATTTCCTCTGCGCATCCCAAAGCAAGTCAGTTGTAAATACAAACACAAACAGCATTTTCCAGAGCAATGGAAAACCTCTTGCTTGATTTAAACCAGAGCCCAGGTGTTGGGACAGGATTCTGGGCTGGCACAGAGGTTGCTGCAGGAGGACTTTCGGAAAACTTTCCCTTTTGTGGTCGTTCTATAATCTCAGATTTGAGATTTTAAGCAGAACACTTTATTGGACTGGGCACAGACACCTGAGCTGGTAACTCCAAACTCCTGTGGCAGTCCATGGAGAGCTGGAAAAGCTCAGCAGTGGAGTTTGGAACATCCTAACAAAATAAATAACGTAAATAATATGTCACATACTCTCTTTTCTCTCTTTATGCACCCAACAAGGGGTGACCAAGTTGTAGGGAAACAAACTGCAATTCCATAAATTTAGATGAAATTAGTCCAATCCTACCTTCTAATTTCTCTGTGATCAGCTCTATTTGTGCTTTTCATTAACTGGATGTTAATCAGGTTGGTTCAGAAGAGAGCAAATCATTGAAGAATCACAGAATAGTTCGGGTTGGGAGGGACCTTAAAATCATCTCGTTCCAATCTCCTCCCAAGGGACACCTTCCATTAGACCAGGTTGCTCAGGGGCCCTAAACAATCTTGAAGGTCTCTCCCAGCCCAAAATATTCTACAATTCTATGAAAATCACGGTTTCCAGGGATGTTTTCCAACAAAACAAGGCCATTTCGGCTGCCTGATACTTAAAGAGGGATCAGCCAGGATCATATTTTCATGTTTAAAACTGATGCCAGTGAGTAATCAACTGATGAGGCTCTGGCATTTCTGTAGGGAAAAGTACAACCTGTTCTTGGTTGGGTTTCTTCTTTGGTAGATGCAAGCTCTGGATTCTTGGATGTGTAGCTGCAGGCTGCCCAGGGAAGTGGTGGAGTCACCATCTCTGGAGGTGTTGGAGAAGCAAGTATGTGGCACTTTGTGATATGGGTTTGATGCCTTAGGTTTTAACTTCTACTTTTCCAAATCCTGCAGTGCCCAGTGTAACTCTGCAGTTCCCTGGAGCTCGTTCAGTGCTGTTCTCTCATGCTCACACACACACAACAAAGCCTCTCCAGCTCTCCAAGGACACCCTTGAGAGCTGACCCTCCTAGGCCCAACAACTGCAAACCACAATCTTAGGGACAGGGGGGCAAGCTTGGGCAAATTCCATCCTTGGCTGGCTTCTGCTTGGGGAATTGATGCTGATATCAAAGTGGGAAGAACTCGGGAGCTGTCCTTGTCCATGTTGGGATGCACTGAGGCAGGAGCCTCTGGAGCCCAGAGTGTACCTCTGAAGGGCTTTCAGATAAATCCCTCCTTGATTCCTTTATTCCTGTCTAGTCTCTGTTTCTAGGGAGCCATTTAAGGCATCAGTTTGGTGAGCATGGGGGCATTCGGCCCAAGGTTGGACTTGGAGCTGGATCCTGGAGCTCTGTTCCAACCTGTGCATTGCTCCCTATCTTTCCCATGATACTTTTGGAAATCTAACTGGGACTCTCACATTTTAGGTGCTCTAGCCACACAAAAGAGCTGCATTCTATACTGTGTTCTGGGATAAATCATCCCTTAAATCAGCAGAAATTCATTCTGTCGGCTCTTGATCCCTATTTCAAGGGACTGAAGATGTGTCCAGTCCTGTCCAGAAGACCAGCACTGCAGGTTAATGTTAGATCAGGCAAAAGGAATAAGTTGTTTATTCATCTTGCAGGTCCCACTCCAGCGCACCTGGATAGGATTTCTTCCTAAGCTGCTCTTTGAAATCTTGTTGAGCCCCATGTGGCATTGGAGTAAATCTTCTGGTTGAAGAGACACCAAGGAACGCTTGGGTTGCCAGTACAGAGGGTGGTTAAACATCAGCTCCTCATGTTCCCTGTCAATTGTTACCTCAGCAAAATGCTCTCATGGCCTCGCTGTAACTCAGCACACCCTTGCTGATCCCTTTTCCCCAGCTGCCCATCATCCCCCAAAGAAATTGCACTAGCACATCAAGATTCAAGGAAAAAATGTCATCATTTTCTGAATTCCAGTGTAGGGGTTCTTAATAAAAAATCAATCTACAAAAATGTTTTAGTCTTTTTCTCTCTCTCATTCTCTTTTCTTTCTTTGTTTTTTTTTTTCTTAATCCCTTTGTCCTACCAGGGCTCTGGTTTATTTCTGGATGCATTAAGATTTAGCAGCTCATTCTACAGCAGTTTATTGCTGGGTTACACATGGGAGAAGATTATTTTAACAAGTGCTTACCAGCAAACAGCTCTGAAAGAAAGAGCATTAAAAGAAACTCCCCTAAATACTAAAAGAAGTTTAATGTGCGTGTAAATCTAAAGAAAAAAGTTGTTTAAAATATGTTGTATAGAGTGAGGGGGAGAGCATAAAATACGACAAGTTCTGGTGGCCTTCATATTGCAAAAACTGATTTTAGCATCTGATTTTTTTTATCCAAAACATTTTTCATGCAGGAGATGGTGATTCCTGGCAAGCGTAGGAAGAAAGTTCGCACACCTAAGGAGAAGCTCCAAGGGTTTTTTTCCTTTTTCATCAAATCTTCTGCCTTGTTAAGCAAAAACTTAATTTGGTTCTATGTAAGGGATCCATAAGATTTACAAATGACCAACGTTAGTGGGTCTAAAAATGTTCCGAGGATGGTCTGGGGAGTTTGGGTTATTTTTATTGAGGCTTTTTTTTGGCCAATAAAAGATGACCAGGCAAAGTCTGAACTTTTAACACATCAACAAACTCTTACAGGATATATCTGAATGGACTTTTAGGATTGCTTGGTTTGGGACTTTTGTGGTTTGGGGCTTTTTGTGGTTTGGGGCTTTTTTTGGTTTGGGGATTTTTTTTGCTGTGGTTTATTTCCTGTTTATTTAATGAAACAGAAAAAAAGAAAAAGGAAAAAAAAAAGAAAAAGGGCTTCAAAAGGGATCAAAATTATGCTTTAAATGGTTTCAATTGAGCTGAATTGGGTCATTCCCTTCAATCAGTAAATACATTGAGTTATGCCCTATGTGGTAAAAATTTGCCATTGAAACATTTTGAAAATATCCAATAAATCCTGTGGAAGGAAAACACTTTGGCTTCTCTGCTCTAGAAGAAATATAGGGTTTTTTTTGTTTCCAGCCTCTAGCTGGAAGAGGCTTTTCTAAAATACTTTAACAACCTGAAAGTGAAGCAAAACATTCAATTACAAGTGAAGAAAACATGAAAGTAAATCCCCAAACTGAACCCACTTGGCTTTCAGTTTTGTACAAAACAAGCTGAAACCCATCCACCTCTTTTCTTTTTTGGATTCAGACACCCACTGTGTGTATTTCCAAGTTTCTGCTTCCTAGAAAACCAACCACTGGGAGACAGAGGATGTTTAGTAAACATCAGGATCAAGGCCTATCCTTTTAGGATCTATATTTAGGAATCTTGTATTGCAGTGACCTTGAAAGAAGTGCTCTGTGTGCAGCAGAAAGGAGTCTGACATAAAGAGCTGAGGCACATGTCCATGGAAAACTTGGCCTCTGGGCTTCCAAGGATAACTCCCAGAAAAATAAAGTCTTGCTTTGACTCAGTGCTGTGTCACAGGAGCAGCTCATGGATCATGGCAAGAAGGAGCATTTCAGATTTTAATGGCCACCACTTGTTTTCCTCTCTATTTCGCTAAACCAGAAAATCAAAGAACAGTTTGGGTTGGAAGGGACCTTAAGGATCATCCAGTTCCACCCCCCTGCCATGGGCGGGGACACCTCCCACTATCCCAGGTTGCTCCAAGCCCTGTCCAGCCTGGTCTTGAACACTTCCAGGGATGGGACAGCCGCAGCTTCTCTGGACAACCTGTGCCAGGGACCCTCTACCTTTACAGGGAAGAATTCCTTCCCAATATCCAGCCTATCCTGCTGGCAGTTTAGGTCATTTCCCCTCATCCTATCATTACATGCCCTTGTGGTTAAGTAAAAGTTCCTTCTCCAGCACTTTTGGAGCCCCTTTAGGCACTGGAAGGGGCTCCAAGGTCTCCCTGGAGCCTTCTCTTCTCCAGGCTGGACATTCTCAACTCTCCCAGCCTGGCTCCAGAGCAGAGGAGCTCCAGCCCTTGGAGCATCTTCATGGACACCTCTGAACTCAATCCAACAGTTTTTCCTTGTTCTACTCAGGGAAGCACATTTTATAATCACGGAATGCCAGGTTGGAAGGAGTCTCAAGGATCAGGTGGTCCAACCTTTTTTGGCCAAAGCCTGATCTAGACGGAATGGTCCAGCTCCTTGCCCAGCTGAATCCTAAAATTATCCAGTGGTGAGGAATCCACCACTTCCCTGAGGAGATCATTCCATGCCCCATTTTTTCTCAGGGTGAACAACTTCCCTCTTGTGTGCAGTCGGAATCTCCCTTGGAGTAACTTGTACTCAATATCCCTCCTCTTTTCCATGTGACTGCTCGAAAAAAAAGGGAGTCTCCACCTTCCTTCCAGCCACCCTTTAAATACCTTCCATGAGCCTTCTTTTCTCAACGATGAGCAATCACAGTTCATGTTTCTCAGTTTTCCCTCGTGTCAGGTTTCCCAGGCCTTAGATCATTTTTTGTGGACCTCCTCCACTCTGTCCACAAGCAGGGACCACAGCTGGACACGATATTCCAGGTATGGCCTGGCAGGCTCTGAGTTGAGTGGGATAATGACCTTTACCTCTGCTGGCGATGCTTTTGTTGATGCCGCTCAGAATCCTCTTGGCTTTTTTAGGTCATGGCAGGACTCTGCTCATTCACATTAAGCTCAGTGTCCACCAGGATCCCCAGGTCCCTTCCCACAGAGCTGATCCCCAGATGGATTGATCCCAGCCCATGCTGCACTTCTGGAAAGTGTTTTTCCAAGTGCAAGACCTTACAAATATATTCCCATCCCTGGAAGAGTTCAAGGCCAGGTTGGACAGGGCTTGGAACAACCTGGTCTAGTGGAAGGTGTCCCTGCCCATGGCAGGGGGGGGGGATGAGATTATTTTTAATATCCCTTCCAACCCAAACCATTCCATTATTCAGTGATTTTATGATTCATAACAACTGCAGGCCACAGAAATTGAGCTAAACCCATGAAAATCTGCCCAGCTGAGCTCACCGAAAGCAACATGTGTTGCTATTTGTTTGAGCTGAGCCAAGCAATTAAGATGCATCTCAGGTATTGACTTGACTTGTCTGTTCTTATCCTTCCTCCATTATTTACAACTCTGTAGCATTCGCAGAAAATTCTGCTCTATTAAGATTCCCATCCCATCGGAATGGCAGGTTTTTCACCCCATCCTTTGTAAATCAGGCTCGGTGTGAAATGTATTATATATCACACTCATTAACACAGCCCAGGAACACATGGCTGGGAAGATAAGACGCTTCAAGAAGAGGGGAAATGCTGATCTCAGCCTGCCTTCCCTGCAAAGGAAATGTCAGAAAAACTCCAGCACAATGGGATTCTTCAATCACCTTTCCCAATAAACCATTCCCCTCACTAACTACCCCTCCGAGTCTCCCTCCTGCTCACTTTGTGTTTGGCATTTTGAAAAGCAGCGGCAAATTATAAATTCGCAGGGAGGTTACTGAGCCATTCAGCAGAGTCCAGGAGAGATGGAAAATTTTCTTTTATTCACCTTGCATTAAGCATAAGCTCTGCAAACATCACCAACAGGGCGAGACTCTGAGTTTGCAAATCAGGGAATTATTCTGTCTCCTTCAGCACACAGTACCTCTGTCTTCCCTAACTTTCCAGAAGAGGGAACACTGAAATCCTTCATTCAAAAATGAATGCTGGCATTTCTTCCGTGGGTTCAGAAATATGTTCCTAAAAAAATTGCACTTTTCATTTTAGTGAAGTGATAAGACCTTTATCTTCTGCCAGGATATTTCAGGCACAAACCCAGAAGTTCTGACTTTTCGAGCTCAGATTAGTACCGCAGCCACATCCTTTGAGGTGATTGATTTTTTCTGCCTGTAATTTCCTGGCACATGTTGTGCTGCATCTTTATAACTAATATTTGTTGCTGAACGCTTGTTATCGCTGGGAGCTGAGCAACTGGAGCAGAGTTTAATGTGCCACTTATCATTTTCCAAGTGCTATTATTGCCTTTCTATCAGTGCCTTCGCACGAGGCTGCGGGATCACGATGACAGTGGTACTTTGCAGTAGTCAGCACTGATTCCCAGAGAATTTGTGTTTCCATCCCATGCCAGCCTGGGCAGCTTCCAGATAATATTTACTGAATCTCCTGTGTTGGGTTGGCGATGCCTCAGTGATACTGGTGAATGAGAACAGTCCGGGGTAGATGAGAACAGATCCTGAGCTACTTTTCAAATATCCTCGTATTTTCTTGAAAAGTTTCCTTCTTAACCTGGTGACAATTTCCTGGGATTTATAAATGAAAAAAAGGCCTGAAGAGCATTTGAGGTTTCAGCGCAGGGGAGAACTGAAAAGGCAGGATAATAATTTCCTCATTTTCCCCTGTATGAAACACAGATATTTATCATCTGAAGCAGACTCTCATTTCTACATTTTCTTCATTTTACAAGAAGAAAAAATCTCCATTTAAACGTTTCCCCAGTTCAAAGCACTGAGTGACTTGAAACATTTCCTTTGGATCTGGCAGTTTTTTGGTTTCCTTCCAAACAGCAACAAGATCATTCTTTTTAAGAAAGCATCAGAGAAGCCACAGACAATTTTTCCTGCTGTGGGTAGCAGCCACAAGCACATGCTGCCTCCCAGCTGTGTCCTTGCTGAGATAGTCCCTTCTCACGGGCAATAAAACCCATCTTGACACCAGAAAGACACCTCTCACCCTTCAGATCTCTCCAGATAGGATTTGTGCCCTCCAGGAGTTAATTATCCCTCAGGGGAAGATGTTGAACATGCCCAGAACAGCAGAACCATGAATTTGGAATATTCTGCATGCTGCAATGTCCATTCATTCATTGGCAAAGGGGGAAAGTGCACCTTCAGTCCCTTTCTCAGAGCACAGAGTTTTCATCCTGAGGCTCCTGCTCCACTCTGTGAGCAAAGACCAATGTCAATTCACCACCTACAAACCCAAAATATCAGAGAGCCCGTCCTGTACCTCTTCCAGCCCTGCCCTGAGCTGAGCAGGGAGCAGAGATTAACAGGTAAGCACAGGTTTGGAATTGTGAAAACAGGGCACTGACTGAGTCATTAAGGTTGGAAAAGACCTCCAAGATCAAGTCCATCCTTTAACCCAATATCCCCACGCCCACTAAACCATATCACAAAGTGTTGCATCCAACTCATTTTTGAACACTTCCAGGGATGGTGACTCCACCCCTTCCCTGGGCAGCCTGTTCTGATGTTTAACCACTCTTCCAGTGAAGAAATTTTTCCTAATATCAGATGTGATCCTCCCCTGGTGCAGCTTGAGCCTTTTCCCCCTGTCCTGTCAGTTTGAGTGGGAAGAAGAATGTTTTCTGATCACAGCCTGAAGTTGTCTGTGCAAACTCAGGGGAAAATTAGCAGCGCAATCCCTGCTGATGCTGAGGGCTCAGGCTTTCCCCACTGGAATCTGTCCTCAGTTCTGGAATGGTTTGGGATGAAATGCTGAATCTATCCACCATAAATTCTTCCTCTCCGTCTTTTCCCCTTTCTTTTGCAGCTGGAAATGAAAATTTTCTCTCTTATTGTCCTACCATGACAACCTGTCCCTGACTCTTCACATCTGCCACTAAGGGGAGGGCAAAAAGAGCAAAGTAGGAGAGCTGATCAGCACTTGGGTTAAAAGGTGATGAAGATTTGCATTCAATTGTCATTTAAAATGTGAAGTCTTTACATATCACACCCAGACACACAGCATTCCTGAAAATGAGAGTGGTTGTGGCTGCCCCATCCCTGGCAGTGTCCAAGGCCAGGTTGGATGAGGCTTTGAGCAACCTGGGATAGTGGAAGGTGTCCCTGCCTGTGTCAGGGGATGGAACTGGATGATCTTGAAGGTCCCTTCCAAGCCAAACCTTCACATGATTCTGATTGTGGATCAATTGATCAGCTCAGATATCAATACAGGGAAAGTTGACTATTTAATACATTTTATAAATCACATCTCCCTCTCTTTATGGATGAGGAATATACTCAGACAAGTAATTTCATGGGGACTTCCTATTAAAATATGGGATGTGTGGAGTTACCTCATCCCTCCCTGACAGTGAGATCACCTTTGCTCATATGAGTTATCTCAGCTGCTCTTCAGGGATGTTAAGGAAGACTCATAAGGAAGATGGCAGAGCCTGAACATCTCTGGATGTCCAGGTGAGGTCTGTAGGTGCAAAGGGCATCACCACGTGACAGTATATAAGAAAAGAAAGGAAGAAAGGTCCATCTGGTCCCCCAGAATGACCATGGGGAATTCTTGCCTTGGCCAAAATCCTTTCTTTGGGTCAAGCAAAGAATTCAAGCTTTGCTTGAGTCCTCCTCCACTTCCCAGGCAAAGAGAAGGAGTTTGTCTTTTCTCACTCAAGAGCAATGAAATGCATAGAAATCCCTGGAAAGGACAGGAAGCTTTGGAGGCAGGCTATTAAAGTGCTTCACAGCATGGAAACAAATATTCTGCATTCAGTTGTAATTGGGAGTTACTCTTAAGTAACTTTGCTCCTCCTCATCTGTGTGCTCTTACCCCTCACAGCAACCACCTCCAGGCTAAAATGAACACAAAAACTGTGGGAAAGCAACAGGAATTGGGAGCTGCAGGACAAAAAAAAAAAAATAGCAAAACTGTGGCTGCATACTTGGTCTTAAGGTTCCCACGAAAACACAGCGAAATGTGATTTCATCATGACTGAACAAGGGAAGACCTCTGCCTGCTAAATCATCTTTACTGCAAAGCCCTTTGGGAAGAAATTCTACATGGAAATACAAACTGCTTCCCTGACAAACAATGAGCAGGCTTTAGTGCACCCAGTTACAGCTGAAATTTCAACAGATGAGCTGTTGCAGTGCATTATTTTCCTCCTGCAGTGCTCAGAACCCTGTTTACTCCTCAGCTCTGCCTCTCGCAGTCGTGAGGATACAGCACAGCCAGAAAGCTGGAGCAGAAATGAAAAGAAATATTTGGGGGCACAGTGAAAAGGGAAGTGATCGCCAAAGGCATTATAAAAATGTAAATAATAAATGTCATTTGAAACGTCCTCTTGGGGTGAGTCATTTGCACAAAGAGAAGCCAGGTCATACAAGAAGCTGTAGGAATAATCCTCTGGGAATGATGAATTAGAGTCAGTGGCACTGCTGCCACCATTCTTGGCTCTAATTCCTGCTATTTATGGGTGGCTGTTCCCATGTCCCAACAGGATTTTGCTGGCTGCTGAAACAAAGTGAGAAGGGAGAGCTTTCAGTGGCCTTTTTACCTGCAGGACCTGGAGCATCGGAATGAGCAGCTTAAAAAGCAGAGGAAATTTTGGATTCAGTTGGCCTCCAAATTAAGTTCATCCCCACGAGCTGCATCTGACACCCACCCCAATTCTCACACAGTCTTTGGTGCCCTCTTAGCTTATACATGGAACTTAAGACAGGAGAGATTTCTTAATGTATTAAATCCCATTAAAAGGTGAGGATAATGCCCATTATCCCTCCAGGTCTGCAGCACAAAACAACACTGGGGTTCTGGGGATGTGGCTGCTCCAGGTCTCACAGTTCATACCTCACATGTATGCAGTTCACGGCCTGGTTCACTGAGCTGCTGTCCATAAAGAAAGGGATTTTCTCCCTATCCATCCTAGCAGAGGATGCTCTGCATCCGCAGATATTTTTGTCTGCCTCCAAAAAAGCTTCAAAATGCGAGGAGAAACCCTAAATAGCTGATTTTTCTCTCAGAAAAAGGTCCAGGATGACCTTAGAGCCCCTTCCAGTGCCTAAAGGGGCTCCAAGAGGGGGGAAGAGTGGCTTCATACAAGGATATGGAGTGGCAGAATAATGGGGGATGGCTTTAAGCTGAAGACCTGGTTTAGATGGAATATTGGGAAGAAATTAGTCCCTGTGAGGGTAGTGAGGCCCTGGCACAGGTTTCCCAGAGAAGCTGTGGCTGACCCTGGATCCCTGGAAGTGTCCAAGACCAGGCTGGATGGGGCTTGGAGCAGCCTGGGATAGTGGAAGGTGTCCCTGCCATGGCAGGGGGTTGGAATGAGATGATCCTTAAGGTCCCTTCCAACCCCAAACCATTCTGTGATTCCATGATTCTGTGATTTGTGGTGCTGAATCCTCTGCTCCTAGATCTGCTCAGTTATTCTCGAATTTGGCCTTCAACAGTGAGTTCAATGAGCTCAGCAACTCCTCGTTTAAAGAGTTCCAGGTTTTGTGCCTGTAGCATTGGCTTTGATGCTTATAATGCAAAATTTTAGATGCAGCTTTGGGGACAGGTTTGATTTATAACTGCAATATCCAGGACAGGGCTTCTCCTCAACCCTCTTCCATTCCATAGCATCCTACAATGGTTTGGGTTTGCCTGGAAAGGACCTTAAAGAACATTTTTTTCCTATTTCCAACACCAACCTGCTCAGGGCCCTGTCCAGCCTGGCCTGGAACAGGGCACCCTCTCCATCCCTTTAGACAGGGAAACAAAGGAGAGGAGCCCAAGCCCTGGGAGATGTGTCTCAGCCATAGCCTCCAGCAACTCCGCCTGGAGCTTCAGTGCTGCAGTTTCTTCCACAATTAAAACAACAATTTTTTGGCAGCTTTATTTCACTCAACTCTTGACCCTCGGCTGTGGAAGAGAAAAGATCTTTAAAATGAGGTGGTGGAGGGATGATGTGGTTGCTGTGCTGAAGATCTCCAAAGGAACAGTTAATTCTGGGCTCTGCTTGGGAATGCTGTGATTTAAACACACCGAGAGGTTGGGTTGGGCGTGAGAAGTGACACAATTCCCGTGTTACTCCTTGGTCTCTTGTCTGATTTATCACTTTCACCAGGCACAACAAACAGCTTCATGCCAGTGTTTCTCCTGGTGTCTGTTTTCCTGGAAAACAAGCGGTTCTCCATGGCCACATTTCCTCACAAATCTTTCCACTGGGCTCTCCAGAAGGCCTCAGGCTGCAACCAGAGAAGTTTGTCCAACATCTTCATGATTCCCTTAGGCAGATAAGATAAATATGGTTATGAGATATCTTTTAGAGAGTTCCTGGGTCAAGGAAATGTCTGAGGCCTTCAGAAATGTCGTTTCAGCTTCCTGGCTTGTTGTAGTCATCAGCTTTAAATGGGGAATGGGGAATTTCTATGTCGCATTAATTCCTTCTCTTGCCACCAGTATTGAGAAATATCAAATTATTTCTTCATGATGAGACCTGAATTTAAACCTGGCCTAAGCTCCTTGCAAACCATGACACTTTTGGGCCAGGTTGTAGATGAGGCTAAACCAGCAATAACTGCTGATGGAACAACCTGGGAAGGGTTTGTTGATCCTGAAGCTCCTGCTGCATGAAGATCTTGAGTCCTGAAATGGATCCTGTTCTGTACATCCAATAGCTCCAATTTCATCATCCTAATAGAAACCCTTTAAAGGATTGTGGTTTGCATGATAGACAGGTCTGGATTTTGGAGGAGGCTCAAAGTTTTAATTTGCATCTTCTCTGTAAAACTCCTGCTGCTTCTGTGAAGCTTCTGCAAAGATTTAATATTCAGCTTTAGCAAGGAATTGCTCCCAAATCCTTAAGTCTACCCTAATTGCAGCTTTTTCCATATGGATAATGCTGCTGCCCTTCACCTCCCCGTGGTGCTGAGGTTGATCTCTTATTACAGAGATGTAATTTTTTTGAAACCCCAAAAATTGAGACACTTTCCTTGCACTGGAGACCTTCCAACAGCCAAAAGGCTGAGATGGAATATTCTCTCTGGGCATAAAGTTTTATTGTTCCTTGTGTCTTTAAAGGATAAAATCCTGAGGGATCCACAGGCATCATTCACAGCTAAATGGGGACAAAGAGAGAGGTCAACGTGAGTAGCCCATTTTATTTGATTACTTACACTAGGTGTGATTATATGAAACAAAATTATGGTTTTTTTATTTTTGCATGTTGGATGGACAGGTGAAAGTGAAGATTCTGCTAAAGCCTAAGTTCTGGAGCTTTATTGAGGAGCTGTATTGAGGAGAGATGTCAGAACTACGGGAGAGGAGAAGAGGAATAAAAACTGCAAATACCATTTCTGAAAGTTAAGACTAGGAATCTGCTGTTATAATCCTTGTTTCACTTGGCCAGGCTCAAAACTCTGGAGGTGATCTGGGGTAGGGATCAGTGTGAGGTGTTTTTCTGACACATTTCTGATTTGCTCTGGCATGGTCTGCACTATTTACCTAAATATTTATCTTTGTGAATGTTTATTATTTATTTCTTGAAACTTAGTCTGCATTCACATATACACATGCAAACATTTTATTTAGCTGCTTGTTCAAATATTCATATAGTCCATACTGTCTTTTTTATTTTATTTTATTAGATATGATTAGTGAAAAACCAAAACAAGGCTGTATTTTAACGATCAATCCCTACACTTAAATCCTACTCTGATTCTATCTTTTCATGTTGTCAGGCCCACCCTCGTGTGCTTGAGTTGCTGCTAAAGGTCAGAGCTGTCAGGAGCCAGCACTGGGAGAATGGGCTGAAAAGGGTAAAATGACAGACAGGTATGGGAAGAATGAGAATTAAAAATGCTCTCTCTTAGCAGGACAGAAAATCAAATTGTCTCCTACATAAGCGTGCATTTCTTGTTATCTCCATGCTTCTGTCCAGAGCATCTCCATGAGCTTCTTGCTGAGATATTCTTCACCACAGGGATTAAGAAAGTGGACATTTTCTTCCTCACAATTCAAAACAACTTTTATTTTTTTATTCTCAGGCCTAAAAGGAATCTCTGGCCCTTGCATTTCCCTACCAGCCAAGTTTCCTTGGATATTTTAGCCAATTGTGTCATGTAAACTCACATTACTTTGTGTGTTGGATAAGATCATACAGAGTTTTAATATTTGGAGCCTGGTTTCTGGCAGAAAAGGATATATATATTNTTATAAATATATCTATATATATAAAATGCTCTCTGCTTCCAGGTAAAGAGTATGCCAAGAGGATGGTGCCAAACTCTTGTCAGCGGAGGCCTGAGAGAGGATAAAGATCAATGCCCACAAACTTAAACACGAGAATTTCCACCTCAGCATGAGGAAGAAAAATATATCTATATATATAAAATGCTCTCTGCTTCCAGGTAAAGAGTATGCCAAGAGGATGGTGCCAAACTCTTGTCAGCGGAGGCCTGAGAGAGGATAAAGATCAATGGCCACAAACTTAAACACGAGAATTTCCACCTCAGCATGAGGAAGAACTTCTTTCCATGGAGGGTGCCAGAGCACTGGAACAGCTGCCCAGGGAGGGAGTGGATTCTCCCTCTCTGGAGACATTCCAAACCCACCTGGATGTGTTCCTGTGTCACCTGCTTCAGATGACTCTGCCTTGGTAGGAGGGGTTGGATTGGGTGATCTCCAGAGGTCCCTTCCAACCCTAAAGACTCTGTGATCCCATAACAAGTGATGGGACAAGAGGAGCTGGCCTCAAGTTGCTCCAGGGGAAGTTGAGATTGGATGCTAGGAAAAATTTCTTCGTGGAAGGGATTGTCAAGCATAGGAACAGGCTGCCCAGGGAAGGGGTGGTGTCACCATCCCTGGAGGTGTGGATGTGGCACTTGTGGACAAGTTTTAGTGGTGAATGTCATGTGGTGGTTTTGACAGCTGGACTTGATGGTTTTAGAGGTCTTTTCCAGCCTTAAGGATCCTGTGATTATGTGATTCCATGATTCTGTGTTTAACTGGAAGCTTTCATTCTGCTGGAACAACCTGTCTAGGCTCATTCCATAGAAGACTGAGAACAACAAGGTGAGAGGCCTTTGGGAAAGGTACCTTTTGTATTCCATCACCTGCCCCAACCTCTCTTCAGCTATCCACTTCCCTGTCCCTGCCCTGAGCTGATTCCTCCTCCTGCGAGGAGGATTTATGGATTTGTGGATCACAGCCTGGCAGCTGCCCGCTGATAACACAGCAGCACATTCCATGCACGTTCCCCGGTTATCCCACTGCTGTTTCCCAGGAGCTGCCAGAGGGGTTTTCAGCCTAGATCCAATTAAGATTGAGGTCACCCTGCTTTACCCATGGCATGATAGATGTCCTGCTGTGTTTAGAGCACCATGTCCCTGGAGATGGCCCGGAGTGCATTCCTGAGGGGACTTTGTTCACCTCAGTTGCTCACCACTGGGCTTTGCTCCCCTTTGCTCTCTTTTGGGGCCTGCCTTCATTGCAATGGAGAGTGAGCTCTGGATTATGAATTACTTAGATTATTAATTGTTATGGTGATTAGATGTCAGGAATAATTCTTCCCTGTGAGGATAGCAAGGCCCTGGGATAGGCTGCCCAGAGAAGCTGTGGCTCCCTCATCCCTGGAAGTGTCCAAGGCCAGATTGGATGGGGCTTGGAGCAACCTGGGATAGTGGAAGGCATCCCTGCCTGTGTCAGGGGATGGAACTGGATGATCTTTGAGGTCTCTTCCAACCCAAATCATTCCATGGTTCCATGTAACTCATTTAGCCTCTGTCTCTACCAGTCTTTCCCCTGATGGTTCTCCAGGTCAGAAGGTGACTCAGGTTTCTTCTGATACATATATCCAATCTAAATTTATCCTCTTTTTACTTAAAGCCACTCCTCCAAAGTGTGTAAACAGCAAAGAAAGTCTGAGGTCAGCCTCCAAGAGTGAATATTGAGGGAGGTACAACTCTGTAACTTCCCTAAGTGTTTGCTCTGCCATCAGAGACAGGATGTATCACCAGATGCTCTGTTAGCCTCTCCCAGGATAACCATTCCTGGAGGTATCTACAAGCACAGGAGCTTTCTGGTACCCAAGGGATATTCCCCAATTTCCCTACAATTATGGAGCAAATTCTCTTTGATCCCCAGTTCTCCAGCCACCCCACACGGTGCAGTCTAGCCTGAATCAACACCCCAGCTATTAAGATTCCTCCAGCTGTACCCTGGCAGAATTCCTCACATGCAAATACATTTGTTTGTCTTAAATGACAGTTTGGAACAGAGATCATCAGCGTCTCGTTTTTAGCCAATTACCCAGCATTTGCTTTGCCTAATTTGCATGGAGAACAACCTATTATTGCTCTCAGTCTGGGGGGAATTGTTTGCCTTTTGCAGCCTCACAAGTTGCAGATGGAGCCTAATTCTTTTTTTTTTTGTAAATATGGAAAACAATAAAGTGTGGAGGAAATGCTCTGTCTGCAGATGGTAAGTAGGGAGAGAGCAGAGAGCACCTCACCACTGAGGATTGTGGCCTTGGTTATTGCTAACTAACTGTGGAAAAGACTGAGCCAGTGTCATCAGATCTCCTGCACTTCTTCATTGCAGCGCAGTACTTTTAATAATCTTGTCTCCATATTCTAAGGAATCTCAAAATCATTGATTTTTTAGTGGGATTCAAGAGTCCCATACACTGCTGCTAATTTTTGATATCAAAAAGATGCCCTCCTTTAAATAACTTTTCCTCCTCAAAACCTTTTGAACACCTACCCTCACCTTCATCAGATAAATTACTTTTTTTTTTTTTTGTATTCCCCCTTAGTGGAGATATTCCAGAACTGCCTGGACCCAATCCTGTGCCAGGTGCTCTGGGATGGCCCTACTTGAGCAGGGAGGTGGCACCAGATGACCCCACGGTGGTCCCTTCAAACTTTACCCATTCTGGGATTTCTTGTGGCATTTCTCAGCTTTAAAAGATTTTAAAAGAGCTTTGAAAAATGGGAGTAAATGTCTTTTAAAATAACCTCTCAAAGTGTACAGACCAAACGCATTTAAACATTTATACCTGTGAAGCCATTTAGATGCCACACTCCCATTTGCTTCAGAAGAAATCAAGACACCTCTGTGGGTCTGGTGTCTGGCTTTGATTTCTCAAACCTTTGTGCATTTTTCATTCTTGTTTTCACGTGCAGCAGCCAAGGAGCAATTTGTCTTTGATTAGATCATTAAAAACTAGAGACAGGTCAGTCTCTGAATGCTGGTTTCTTGCCTCTAACTGTGATTTCCAGGAAGATCCTCTTCCAGTCCTATCAATTGTATTTTTGCAGCCAAACCATAATGGTAACAATGGTTTAAAGCATTTAGGATCCCAATTACCGGGGCCCATTGAGGGTGAGGATGTTTTAGGAGTAGTTTCCCTAGTGGAAATAATTCTTGGAGCTGTGGCACTCAGTCCTGTTCCTGGGGAATCCATAATAGAAATGCAATGTGTGCATCTCATTACGCCAGGACAAGAAAAAAAAAATAATATAAGCGTGAGGATAAGAAAATTGTGATTGAAGGTCTCAAAAGGGATAAAAAGTTCAACTCTTGAAGAAGAAAAAAGGAAAGACCTGACCTGGCTTAGATCATTAAAATTAGGTGATCACACAGAGGAGCACCAGGAGCATTGGGCATAGAGGGAGAAGAGCCACTGCATCAAAAAGCCAATACAGGCAGAAGAAAAACATTTATTTAGGCCAAAAATGAATTGTGACTGAAAACTGGAGGATGATTCCTCCCTATCAGAAGGAGAGTAATTCTGGAACAGGATCCTGACACAACTGAAATCTTGAATGCTCAGAAGGCAAAACACAACAGGATGAGAGGAAACAGCCTCAGGTTGTGTCAGGGGAAGTTTAGGTTGGATACTAGGAAATTGGATACTTGGAAAAATTTGTTCCTCCAGAGGGTGGCCAAGCACAGGCTGTGCCACCATCCCTGGAGGGATTTAGAAGAGGTGTGGATGTGGCACTTGGGGACATGGCTTAGTGGTGGATCTGTCACAGCTGGGCTCGATGGTCTCAGAGGACTTTTCCAACCTAAACAACTCTATTGTTTTATTATCACTTTAAATAACTGGGTTTGTAAGACATGGAGCCCCAGGGAACTGGAGATATGGCCCAGGTGGTGCCTTTCTGTCACCCTCCTGGGCTGGGGTTCAGGTGGGCAGCAGGAGAAGCAAGAACCCAGCAGAGAAACATCTCTCAGCGCAAGATGTTGGGAAATTCAGAGTCAGCCCTCTGGGTGCCGCGAGCATCTGCTTTTCTTTGCCTCTCTGCACATTTGTTCTGTACCTGCCAGACACCACAACACCATTGATTTATGGCTTTCCTTTCTCTTTCCGCCCACAGGCAGAAGAAGCAGAACACAAAAACCCTGGACAAAGACTATGAAACTGGCTTCTTTTGTGCTGCCTCCAATGCACATGTCACTTGTTTTGATGGTTTGTAACAATGGACAACCTGTGTTTAAACAACACAAAAATAATCAAAATCCCTGTCCCTACAGGTCTTATTACTGAGAAAAGCTCTTGCCACAGCTTTCTTTCTTGGAAGGAAGCCTGGTTTAAAGAATCAGCAGAAATCTGCCAGTGGGCAGTTGGAAAGGGAAACAGGGTACAGAGGTCCCAGCAGAAACCAAGAGCATTTTGTGTTTGGATCTGATGAGCATTTAACTGCATTGCTACAATTCACAATGCATTTTTTCCTGGTAATTTAAATTGTAAAATAAAATTCCTGCAGGGTACAAAGAGGCTTCAGTGTCTTTTCACCTGCTGGTGGAAGGTGTCCCTGCCCAAGGCAGGGGAGGTTGGAATTAGGTGATCTTTAACATCCCTTCCAATCCACACCACCCTCTGATTCTGTGATAATACAGGGTTGGAAGAAAGAGAGGTTCATTAAATCTCACTCTTTAGAAAGGAAATAACTCCTCATGCTTCAAACTACAAACCAAGGGATAACTAGCAAGCAGCAGGAAAGAAATTCCAGTTCTCTGCAGGTGAGGTCATTGCACACAGGGGCAACACTTCGTGGATTTCTCTGCATTAGGAAAGACCAAAGGCTGGTGTCACACAGATATTGTGCAGAAATAAGAACATTCCTGCACGTCCATCACCACGTTGGCAGTGACTCAGATTTGGAACTTTTAGGAGGTGTGAACACTTTGCAGAGTGAGTTCCTTGAGTCAGGAACCACAGCAGAGAATCCTTAATGGATCAGCCGAGCCCTGTAAGGAGTTGGGAGTCTGACAAAAGGAACTTTTCTGCTAAAAGAGTCCTTCAGAAGAGTTCTGGCATTGTCCACTGACTGCCACCACAAACCACAACCTGCCAGTGATGCCTTAAATGGCTGCCTAGAAACAGAGACTAGACAGGAATAAAGGAATCAAGGAGGGATTTATCTGAAAGGCCTTCAGAGGTACACTCTGGGCTCCAGAGGCTCCTGCCTCAGTGCATCCCAACATGGACAATGACAGCTCACGAGTTCTTCCCACTTGGATCTCAGCATCAATTCCCCAAGCAGAAGCCAGGCAAGGATGGAATTTGCCCAAGCTTGCCCCCCTCTCCCCAAGATTGTGGTTAGCAGTTCCTGGGCCTAGGAGGGTCTGGGTGTCCTTGGAGAGCTGGAGAGGCTTTGTTGTGTGTGTGTGAGCATGAGAGAACAGCACTGAACGAGCTCCAGGGAACTGCAGAGTGACACTGGGCAGTGCAGGATTTGAAAAATATAAAAGTTAAAACCTAAGGCATCACCAGCACCTCAGAGGGATGATTTCATCGCCAGAGGTAAAAGAGGTGGCCATCCATTTATGTTAATTTCCTGATATGCAGATAGAGAAGCAGCCAGGTTTCCTTCAACTGCATCAAGCACCAAGGCGTTTCCAGGATCTGTTTTATTATTTTAAGGGCTAGATAAACACCCTGAAAATATCATCCAGACACCAGCAGAGCCATGAGATGTCACCCTCTCTTCCTCTCATGACACACATCTGCTGTATCATGTAACTCTCTCCTCATCCACCTCAGCTGGACATTAAAGATGGGGAAAAATCTCCGCATTTTCACAGGAGTTTTTGATTTTAGGTTAAAATTACCGAAATAATAGATTACGGAGGGGTTACAACCACTACATTTAAGCAGCATCCAAGGATCTTTAACTTATTCAGCCATTCAGACCTTGGGCTCCACTTTTACAATATAAGTATCTTCCTTAAGAGAAGCTGCAACCTGGCATTAATGACTTATAACTGTTAAATAAACCATCTATAATACACTCAGTAAGGTTACAAATGGCACAAACAGCTCTTTAATAAGTCAGGGATAATGGGAAGCAAAATGCATTAGCAGGGAAGGCTTGTGATTTAGGATTATTTGAAGGTAGTAGTAGATCTTGCAGGTCTTTGGAGTGCATCCTTACAAAGGTATTAATTCCTAAAGGCTGCCAGCCTTGGTTCAGTTTAATTAAAAAAAAAAAAAAAGAGGGAATTAGAATGTTGCAATCCACACTTTGGGCTTTTAAATAATAATAAACCTTACTTATATGCTCATTTTCAAAGCATTATACAACCTGCCACTGTGAGGCAGAATAAAATCTAAAAGTTTAATATGTAGATCATGACTGTTGGTGGAAAAGACACAAGAAGTGTTTTTAATTAGAGGGGGGTGTTTATAATAAGAGGAGGGTGATGCCTTGTGATGTTCAATGATTTTATTGAAAAGGTTTTATACTTTGCTTCTCTTCTGTTTATGGGATATGCCTTTATCACATAAATGTGTGCTTGTTTTTTATCCTCCCTTTCACTTCTTTATGGCTTTCATTTACTTATGCCGTATTTTTCTTTTTTTTTTATATTTTCTCTGATAGATGGGGAGATAAACATTTATTATCTTTTTATAAAACCTAAATTTTTAAGGCATAAAGCAGCTCGCAGACTTTTGTCTGGGAAGATTCTCTCCCATTATTTGCTGGTGTGTTTGGTCCCTCATGAATTGCGAGGCATTGCTGTGGTGAGAGTCACCACGGAGGCCACAGATCTTTTCCAGCTGTTTCCAGACAGAATTTCAGGATCAAACCTGGTCTGGGCTTGTTTTGTACTGACCTGGGCTCACGGTGGTACAAAGTGGTGCCTTTGCTTTGGTTTTTTGTGCTCAAAAGTCACCAATTTCATTTTTCTATTTCTATAAATACATCAATAATGAAAAGAGGGAGAGGGAGTCTCCATCTATTCTTGGGTGAGGGGGAAAACACGGTGACAAAGGAGGAGGATAAGGTGGGTATCATCTCTTCTCCCAAGTATCAAGTGACAGGATGAGAGGAAAAGGCAGAGAGGTGCTGCTCTAACCTACAGATACCTCTGGAGCTGGAAAAAGTGCCACTGTATTTAGCTGACTGACATTTTTTCCATTAATTTGTCTCGTCAATTTTTGAAGATGTGTAAATATTTAGCAACCATCATGCCCTACACTGAGGAATCCTGTCCTCTTTTTTCCACTGTGTGAATTATTTTGCTCGTTTTGAGGCTGCCTGCTATTTCCATGTCAGAACTCCCAGTACCTCTTGTTCTGTTTGTCCTATTTTGCATTAAAAAGAAGATGCTGAATGAACAGTCACTCCCTTCCTGAGGCCACTCAGGACCCTGCAGATCTCTGCCACTTCCCAACTGTCTCATTTTCTGGAATGATGAAGCCTAATTTATTTACTCTCACTCTTTGCAAAGAGATTGTTCCACTTCCCCGATAATCCCCATCACCCTTTCCAGTGTCTTTTCCAATTTCATTCAGTTCTGTTGGGGACAGGGGGACTGGGGAGGCACACAGTAATTAGTGAGTGCCTAACAGATATTTACCAAGGCAAAAGTCTGAAAACAGGCCACTGGACTCGCCAGCAATCATTACAATGCTCAATTTTTCTTTTATTCCTTCCACCTCTCCAGTGAGATCCTCCTCTAAATAGGCTGGGAATATCCTGAAGACAAAAGCCATCATTTAGATTCCTCCTCAGTGCCTGGAACTGTTGAGTCTGGCGTTGGATTAAACCTGAGGCCAAGCAGCCAGTGCTGTATAAACAATGCTGCTTTGAATATTGATGGAATCATGGAATCCTGGAATGGTTTGGGTTGGGAGGCACCTGGAAGATCACCTCATTCCAACCCCCTTTCCACTATCCCAGGTTGCTCCAAGCCCTGTCCAGTCTGGCCTTGGGAAGATGGGAGAGTTTCTCTGGGCAGCCTGTGCCATGGCCTCAGCACCCTCACAGGGGAGAATTCCTTCCCAATATCCCCTCTAAACCTTCCCTCCTTCAGCTTAAAATGCTTCCCCTTTGTCCTGTCACTCCAGGCCCCCATCCAAAGTCCCTCTCCAGCTCTCTTGGAGCCCCTTTGGGCACTGGAAGGGTCTCTAAGGTCTCTCCAGAGCCTTCTCTTCTTGTGGAGGCCTGGACCTTGGCAGGGCTTTGCCCTGCGTTCTGGCCCTGAGACTCTCTTCCTTCAGTCCGTGATGTTGAAAGGAACGAAGTGAGACATCTTCTTTGCTGTATCAGAGTTGTTTATTATGTTTTATCAAGACCTCACAGGACAGCATCCTCCCAGGACACCAGAGCAGAAAGGCAATGGCAGATGAAAGGCAGCTACCTTTTATATCTGACTAACAACCATTCAAGAAACAATACGTATCTTATTTTCATTTCAACACCAGTAAACCCTCATCTTATTGATATGTCTCTTCAATACTAACTTTTTTTCCACCAACCACCACACCACAGGAACTGGNTCTTCTCTGGGACTGGAAAGTCCCAACTCTCCCAACTCCACAGAGCTGAGGAGCTCCATCCCTCTGATCACCTCAGTGGTTTCCTCTGGACTCCTTTCAACAGGACAACAAACTTCTTGTGTTGGGGGCCCCAGTATAACAGGAAATGTGAAATTCCAGCATTTCAGTGATCATCTCTGTGGAAGGGAAATGAGTGACCAGGTCGGAGTTTTTTCGCTGCTACAAAGCAGCAGAAATTGCTCTCGGTGAGTGAAGTTAATGATCTCCATGTACAGATCTCTTCTCTTGTGCTCAAGTTGCCAAATGGGAAGTGGCTTTGTACTTCTGCTTCAGGCAAAGGCCTTTTGAAGCAGTCACTCCTGTGAACAGCTGGATTCAAAACCTCCATGGCAGAGACTCCGCTCTCCCTCTTTCTCCCATCCAAAGGCGGAAAGGCAAACTGCAAACATTGCTCATTTTCATTTATTATTCCAAATTATGCTGAAGGGGAAATTGATCTCTTTCACTTTTGTCCTGCTCCTTTAAGTTTACCCTGTCAGGATGGAGAGTAGGGAGAAGTGTCTTCCTTGATGTGGCATTTGAGCACTATTAAAATATATTTTGGGAGAATTAAAATGCGGTGAGAATAAGGAAGTGTTTTAGCCCTCATGAGTGGAGTTCAAGCAGCTGCCAACATTTCTGAGCAGGAGAAAATACAGAATTAAAATGAATCTGCTCTACTCTCTTGAACTGATATTTTTAAAAACCTGCTTTTAAAAAAGTTTCCAAGGGCACAGCTCACATTTGGTCTTCTCCACAGCAAAATGAAGCTCTAAGATATTCGGTGGTAACTGTCCAGTGGAAAAGATGTGGGAAGGGAGGAGAACAGCAGGGAAGTGTCACAGGAGGAAAGAGGTGTCCAGGCTGGACAAGTGCAACTGTGTCAGTCAATGTCTTGACCAACAGGTAATTGATGACTCTGCCAGGATATCACTAAAATTTCAGAAAAAAACCCCACCAAAACAAAAATGTGGGCAATTATTTTTATTTTATTCCAGGCAATCATGAGTTAGTGGAGGTAGGACTGGTCAGAAGTTATGCCTGGTATTTTCTGACCAGTTTGGAAGTGTGAAGGACAATATGATTTATCTGCCTTGATGAAAAGATGATATTTTGTTTCTTACTTTCAATCTGTCTGAATGGAGCCAAGCTTCATTGCAAATTTGTTCTAATGGTGATAATTCCCATTCTCTGAGTGAGAAACTAAAAATGGCCAAATATTTGCCATTGCAAATTGGGCAGAAATAGGTCACCTTCACCCCAATAAACACAAGAAGTCACCTGGACATCAGATGGACTTTGGGGCTGTTTGCTGTAGAATGTGGAAGAATTTCCTTCCCTCTCTGTAAAGAGGAAAGACCAGTACCACAAAGCAATTTACCAACATATTTCTGGCTTCAACTTTTCTAGGGGACATAATGGAAATCTTGGAGGAGAGGGAAATGAGATCTCTTACTTGAGAGCTTAGTTCCAGGTAAAAGTCCTCCCTGGTTTTCCACAGGGATGGTGCTTCATTCTGTCTTTCAAATCCTGGCTTGCCCTTTACACAGCAATTAAAAGCATCTGATTGAAGATGGAGACTCCTGCCAGGTAGAACCTTGAAAGGGAATAAGGCTGCCTTTAAACAGGAGCATCCTTAATCTTGAAGTGCTGCCTGAAAACCTGCTCGGTTATACAACCTAGAACACAAGAAGTGGTCTGGATGCACATGAAAGGCCGTGGTCATCACTCAGAAATTTATTTCACTTATTGTTCCTACAGGGGCTCCAGGAGAGCTGGAGAGAGACTTAGGACAAAGGCATGGAGTGACAGGACAAGGGGAAATGGCTTTAAACTGCCAGAGGGCAGGATTAGATGGGAAACTGGGAAGAAATTCCTGCCTGTGAGGGTGGGGAAGCCCTGGCACAGGGTGCCCAGAGAAGCTGTGCCTGCCCCATCCCTGGAAGTGTCCAAGGCCAGGCTGGATGGGGCTTGGAGCAACCTGGGATAGTGGAATGAGACAATTGTTAAGGTTCCTTCTGACCCCAGCCATTCTCTGATTCTGTGAAAACAGCATCAGTGTTTTCTCTGCTGTAGCCTTTAAAAGGTTGTAGAAAAATACTCAAGGCACACCTTTATTCCTGTCTCTCAGCATTTCTTGGGTACTAAAACATGGACACTTTTCCAAGGACAAGCATTTCCACTCTGGTCTTGATACCCAAGCTAGGTCGTGGAAAGAACAATACCAACAGCATCTTGATATTTTCTATCTTTTTTTGTTTTTTATGGTAATGACTGGAAGAACAGGGTTCAGTCAGATGCTTAAATTACTGTCCTGAAAATTGGGATTTCTGGATTTAGCTCCCAGAAACAGCATAAATGCCCCCGGGTGGATTTTGACAAGTCCTTTTACTTCCTTGTCCCTTAAACATTAACAGATAAAATGGAGGTTATTTTTCCTAAGGCAGTTGAGCTCCAGCACTAATGACTGTGAGATGCTGCAGTAATGGAGACGTTTGACAAATGTAAGGAGTGATGCTGCTGTTATTACTGTGATGGATCAAAACTTTACTTCAGGTTCATTAACTTCATTATTTTCCTTCTGAGTGTATAAACACACTATTTTTGGCAGCTCAGATTCCAAATAACTCATCATTAGTCATGTACTAATAATGTCAGCCTGAAGTTCAGAGTAAGGTGGTGCAGGTGAGGAAGGGATTTTTTTCTACTTTCTATAAAATCTGATTGTGAAAATTATCTCTTTTGGCACCACTGGATAAAGCAAAGACAGAAGTTCCCCTCAGTGACAAGGAAGGGGAAGGGCTATTAATGGGTGCAGCCAAATTTGAAAAGAATGAATGTGAACAATTTTTGCAAAACATCCCTGGCAGAATTGGGTTTTGGGTGAGATTTGGCTGGACCCGAACAGAAACTGATAAACTTGGGCAAGCCAAGCTGGTCCTGATGAAGAATTAGGATTTCTGTGCACCAAGGACCAAGTTAGGCAGCTCCTTGCTCTGGGGGTGTGCCCTGCAGGAGGTTGGAATTCTCGTGCCATCATCCCTGAGGTACAATGAAACTTTCCATGCCCATAAATACTCACTGGAGTGGGATGCAGGAGCCTTCTGCTCTCACTGATCCTGTGCTGGCTGTCCCATTAAAGGTGGAGTGAACCAGAACTGGTCTGGCACCAGACACGAGGTCTGTCCTTATCGCCTGAGCTGTCTGTTACTGTTCCTTATTAAACATGGATGGCTGGGATTTCACTGGATTTTGTTGAAGCATCAGAATGTCACTTCATTTTACAAGGACTCCGAATTCGAGGCATCTGGAGGATGAAGAACCTCCTGGGTAAGCTTTTAGTAGAGAGGACAAAACGTTTTCAATGCAACCCACGGTTATTGGTGAGAGTGATGATGGATCAAGGTACTTCAGGTGAGGCCCTCTGGCAACCTCAGCAACCCTGAATTTTCCTTGGCAGTGCTGAAAGAAAAGTCCTGGACTATTTTTTAGGAGCTACAAAGCAATCCATTGCACTTGTGGATAATTGCACCTTGGAAAAACCTTTGGACAATTGGATCATGGAATCCAGTCATTAACCCAGCACTTCCACCACTAAGCCATGTCCCCAGGTGCCACATCTACATGGCTTTTGAACACTTCCACCCCTTCCTTAGGCAGCCTGTTCCAATGCTTGACCACCTTTTCTGTGAAGAAATTTTTCCTAATATCCAATCTAAACCTCCTCTGGTGCTGTTTCCTCTTCTCCTATCAAGATGCTGGAAACAACCTCAGGGTAACAATTCCTCAGATGGATCTTCCCAGATCTGCCAGCTCCCTCTTCTCCATCCATTTGTCTGTGTCTGTTCTGACAGAGGTAAAAATGCTGTTACCACCCAGCAAAGATGCACCATATTACCGTGCTGAGAAACAGAAATCATAAATGTGATGAATATTGGCTCACCTGATGACAGCGACCTTGGAATGATTTGGGAAAGAGCTGGATGGTCACGATCTGCTGTCAAGCCCTGTTCCTTGCTAAAACTCTCTGGGTTGTAGTGAGAGGCATTGTCAGAGCTGGTTTTCCCTCCAGAAGCATTGTAGGGTGAATTTCCCATTGGACTAATTAGCGAATTACCTAATGAGTTGTGGTGCTGTCACTGTCTTTCCATAAATCCTCCTGATAATGAGGCAGGTGAGTGCAGATCCCAAAGCTTGGGCTCCTGCAGGTTCGATGAGGATAAAGCCATGGAGGCATTGTGGAACTCGCTGTTGCAGAGCTGCTGTGGAAGCAGCACGTAATTATAAACACTCCCCTGGAGAGGATATCATTTAATCCTCCTCACCTCGGACAGAAAACACAACAAAAGGAGAGATCTGAATCGTAGGGAAGACAATGTCTCTTTTTTTGTTGTTGTTGTGTGATTTTCTGGGTTTCCTTCCATTAATTTTACTCTCAATTTTGAATTGAAGGTCAATCAGTATCGAATTGCAGGTCAGTCATCGAGGTGAAAATTGTGGGTTTTATTTCAGCAAACATGACATTTCTGTGGTGCACATGAACATCTCGGACTCATGGTTTCCAATATGCTCCCCAGTCTCAAAAGCACAGCCTGGTCTCAGAGAAACAACAGGGGACTAAAAATGGGATATTTTATTGAGGAACACAGGATTTATTAGACTCAATTAGAGTGTGGTCCATTTGTTCCCGGTTCTTGCCTCAAGCAATGAGTGAATTCCAGCATTTCAAAGGCAAGAGGAATTACAGTGAAGGAGGAGACATGAAATTTGCAGGGTTTTTTCACTGACCTAAAACTCAGCTCTTGCTAAATGGAAACTCCAGAGTGAGCTGTGAGCCCTTAAATGAAATTTGGGTCAAGCTTTGACTGATGTCAGGATGAAAATGCGAGCTCTGTTTGGGCTAAAATGAAAGGACAACTCTCTCTGCTTTTTAAAGATGTGAGAGTAATATTTGTTAAACACATGATGGCAGTGGCTGAGGCACCAGCCTTGGCCAAAGCCTCCTCCTTCTCCACACTGTGTGAAATAAAACATCTTCCCTTCTGGGTCCCCCTGTTCCATCTTATTTTCAGCAAAGAGTCAACAAAAAAAAAAAATATTGTTTTCATCCAAACTTAGTTGGTTCTTGTCCCACACTCCCTTAAAAAAAGAAAAAGAAAAGGATAAATTGAAAGGGTGAATTCTTTTAAACTTAATTTTCTTAGTGTCCATATTTATGCTGCAGACTGGAGAGGGTTGAGCTACAAACTGTAAATCCCACAACAGGGTGCCATAGTTCCAGGAGCCATCCTCAGCAGAGACGCTGGGTAAGTTGTTTAACATGGAATTATGGAACCATTTGGGTTGAAAGGGACTTTAAAGCTCAGCCAGTTCTACCTCCTTCCATAGGCAGGGACAGCTTCCACTATCCAAGGTTGCTCCAAGCCCCATCCAACCTGGCCTTGGACACTTCCAGGGATCCAGGGGCAGCCACAGCTTCTCTGGGCACCCTGTGCCAGGGCCTCGCCACCCTCCCAGGGAAGAATTCCTTCCCAATATCCCATCTAACCCTGCAATCCTTCTCTGAATTTGTCTCAGAGGAGCCTGTGGCAGTTCTGAAGACCCCACAGCTCTCCAGACCCTCCGTGAGAAGTTCATGTTGCACAAGTGCTGCTAATTTTTAATTTTGCGGCCCTGCCTGCCCTGATACTTCGAATTAAAAGGGAGACTGATCTGAAAAAGTCACCTGCAGCAGCTGTATTGCTGCTGCATCAGGGCTCATTAGGACTCTTAATTTAGGAGAAAGCTTTAAAAGCCAAATAAAAGATGCCCAGAGAAATTCCCTCAGTGGAGATCAGCCCTTAGCAATGTCAGTGTCTTGTTGCCCCTTGGGGGAAATGCTGATTTCTGCCTCTCCTGACTTTAGGATTGGTGTCAGAGAGGGCTGGAGTTGAGTTTTGGGGTCTACTGGTCACACACGGGTGCTGGAGCACTTGATCGAGATATAACATCATCCTAAATGGTGTAATCTGCATTTCAGGTGATGCTCACAAGGGAGTGCTGTAATTTCCTGCTCTGACCTCTTTCCTGCTGAAATAGGAAATAGGATTTTCTGTCATAATTTCTGCTTCAAATCTAATCCTCATGCTAATGCGAAAGCTCAACTTCTAAAGAAGAAAAATCCACTATAAGTTTAAAAAGTTCTTGATTTAATAGTTGCAAGGATGGAGAATCTATCACAGCGTTAGTTAAGCAGATTAAATAGTTAACAGCAGAGTCTTGCAAATGTATTCCTTAATTTCTTCTCTAAATTAAAGCTCTCCAAATAATTGATATTTTGGTTCACTGGGCAAATTAAAAATAAATAAAGAAAGAAATTGATAAGGAAAGAAAACATTTTGGCATGAACGAGCTCCTCAATTTGTGAACTAAAACACTGCTACAAAGGTCTGAAAAATGTGAAGTCTAATTATAGCAGCCCAGAACTGGAGTAATGAGGGACTAGAGAGCATGACTGATAAGCAGAAGATAATGCTCTGATAGGCATGATGTGCACAGCCCCTCAAAGAGCAAGAAAAACCTACGTGAGGCATCTGTGGGATTGTGTGAAGGACGAGGAACATTTGGAAAAGGGATTTAAAGGTGGAGAAGAGGCAGTGAACGTGTGGCTCCGCTGGCGATGGAGTTTTTACGCCTGCTCTGAGCACGGACAAGGTAATTACCTGGCTGGAATGCACACATCAAGAGGTTGCCAGCAGGAGGAGAAATCCTGGTCTAAAAGTAGAGCTTAATCCTCTGGATTGCTGGGCAGCTGGGCCCTGCTGTGTGTTGGTTGGTTATGAGCATGTGGATTTTGGCTTGTTGCCTACGGAGTGAGGAAAGAGCAGGACACCTCCAACCTGGAGTCCAGGGGTGCAGCTAGAAAGATTTAGGGTTGAGGTGGGAGAAGGGAACGGAGACAGACTTTGGAAAAGGCAACATTTTCCACTGGGTGAAGCAGATCTTGAGCAGAGCAGCTGGCTTAATTTATTTATTTATTATTAGAAAAAGAAGATGAAGGATGTTTGGTCCTCAGCACAGGAAGGACATAGAGCAGTTGGAGAGAGCCCAGAGGAAGCCACCAGGATGATCAGGGGGATGGAGCAGCTCTGCTGTGAAGAAAGACTAAGAGAACTGTGAGACCTAACTGTGGCCTTCCAGTGCCTGAAGGGAACCTGCAAATAAAATTGAGAGATTTTTTGCAAGGGCAGGTAGTGACAGGACAGGGGAGGATGGATTCAAACTGAGAGTGGGTTTAGATTTGATATCAGGAAGGAATTCTTCCCTGTTAGGGTGGGGAGGCACTGGCACAGGTTGCCCAGAGAAGCTGTGGCTGCCCCATCCCTGGAAGTGTCCAAGGCCAGGTAGGATGGGGCTTGGAGCAACCTGGGATAGTGGAAGGTATCCCTGCCCATGGCAGGAGATGGAAATAAATTGTCTTTGAGATCCCTTCTGACTCAAAATCATTCCATGATCCCATGATTTTTTGTGACCATTATTTTATGTTTTATTACTTATTATTTTATTAATATGTTTCCAATGTCAGTGAGGGCAGTTTTCCAGAGGGACTGGTGGAGGCTCTTAGTCCTTCTTCTATCCCCTTTTACTGCTGTTCACCCTGTGTGTGCTGCCCCTGATGCCAGAATGATTTTTTGCTTTTTCTTTTATACCCCTCTTACATACCCTTTTATATAGTTTTATGTATTCTTAGTGCTTTTAGCCTACATACTTCTAACTTTCCAAGTCTGATAACTCAGCTCAGACCCACGGCACTGTTAAACCAGGAGAGCAAACATCCTGGGAGCCCCANCCTTGTCTGGAAGAAAACATGAGCTTTGGTTCCTCTTCCCTTCTTTATATT
This sequence comes from Erpornis zantholeuca, assembly GCA_013400515.1. Taxonomy (NCBI): domain Eukaryota; kingdom Metazoa; phylum Chordata; class Aves; order Passeriformes; family Timaliidae; genus Erpornis; species Erpornis zantholeuca. Next base: position 321,841 of record VZTN01028756.1, read on the forward strand.
TCTCCTCCACCTTGTGCATTTTGGCTGCATTGTACTCAATATATTTCATGTATATCAAAAAGAAAAATAAGTCAATTCTCTTGGAAAACAGCACCTTTCTAGTAATACCTCAAAAAAAGTTTCCAAAATGTCATCCTTTTTTGAAGATATTGAAGTGATTCATTGGTTATTCCAGCCGAGGGAGAAAAAAAAGAGTTATATTTTCTATTTCTTTCTACTATTCTGGGTCCCTTTAGTTTCTGTTTCTGAACCTGCTATTCCTGTCCTTCCACCACATGAAGGAGCCTCAAGATTCCTTGCAGGTCAGTGGTGGTTATGCTGCTTTTCCCCCTTCGTTTATTCCTTCCTTTTAAAATACAGCCCTTTATACTCGTTTATCTTGTTGGAAGCAGGTGAAGAAAAAACAATAAACGCAATGAATGGGAAAATCTCCCACAAACTCACACAATAACTTTTCAACTGGTCAAACTCTGCCATGACCAGCAACTTTGTTATGCTCAGAAGTGACAACTTTAAAGCCGAGCTCTGAAACATTTCATTTCTGCCCCAGACATTTCTCTGCCTCTGTTTCAGGTGTGTAATGAATGTCCTTTGGGACCAACGGGCCGGGATTGAATGAAATATCAGTAAAGTAAATGGACTGAAAATTTATAACTTCAGCTGAAGGGCTAAAGATCTCCAAAAAAAAGAAAAAAAAAAAAGGATAAATATCCTGTGTGGAGAGAAAACGTAAGCATCACACACTCACCGAAAGCTGGTTATGCTTTTCAGGTGTGTCCAGCTGTGTAAGGTTTTGTGCTGCAACAAAAATTAAGATTTACGTTATAATTAGCAGATCACCAGCAATCCTCTCAATGCCATCCTGGCTCTTCCAGCCCCAGTAATATATTCATGGATTCCAAAACTAATTTAAATTAGATTCCCATGCAGTGGATGTAGGATTTGTGGGATGACATTGCATCGCTTTACCTGATTTGGGGCACACCTGGTTCTGAGCAAGGGAGGATGAGGAAGGAAGGAAGGAAGGAAGGAAGGAAGGAAGGAAGGAAGGAAGGAAGGAAGGAAGGAAGGAACTAATTAGACACAACAAAAAAATGATGAATGTTGAGTTCGCAGCCTTGTTGGAAGATTCCCATCTGATGGGATGAGGAATGAAGGAAAATGGATGTGGAGGTTTTCCAGTTCTGCTGTTGCCTCCTCTCACCACACAAAACCAGGAGCCTGCCCCAGTGAAGTCCCAGGACAGAGGTTTATCCCTAGGGCAACCTGCAAGGGGGTGATGTCCCACTGGAAACTTGGACAGGAAAATCGTGGAAGTCAGAATGCTCACTTGGTGGGAGGTTTTACTCAGGGAATGCATAAAAGCATCAAAAGCCTCTACTTATCTCATCCCACTAAGTGGGCAACACGAGGGGAGTTCCAAACCTTTGAGTCTGAGCTCAGCAGCCTTCCCGGGAGTATTGATTACAGGAAACTGCATCTCCTGACAGGCTTGTTCAGCACCAAGTCAATCATGAATGAGTTGATGAAGCTGCCTGCTCCTTTTAGGCCGCCCAAAATAGGCCTGCAGGGCTTCTCTGGAAGAAATGAGAGAGCAGGGCCTGCTGCAAGACTTAATGCATCTTTCTGACAGGGAAGGAATTAAATGTAGCCCTGGATTTACTGTGGGAATTTCACTGAAACCAAGGACTGAGTGTGAAGCTGCCCAGAAGATTCCAACCAGGAAGGGCAACCTAACTCAGTCCATCCACGGGCTGGGGAAATAATCTGCCTTTCTTATAAAGAGGACATTCCCAACCCTCCTTTCCCAGCTGGATGAGATATTGGTGGCTTAGAAGACTAAAATCGGATGTTTGTGGGAGTACCTGAGAGTGTCCAATGCCACCAGACTGGTGGTTCCCTCCACCACGAGGCTCCACACCCTGGTGCCCTGCAGCCCAAAAATATCAGAGTGGTGCAGCAGCTGAACTCATCCCCTGCCAAGGGAAGGCTTAAGGAACAATGAGGAAATTAAGTGCCAGCCTCTCCTTGATTTATTTACTGATTTTCAATCTCTTTGAGATGAAGGCACTATTTTATAACCAGGATTGGTCCATTCTAGCTAAATGCAATGTCAATAGAGTTGCTCTCTCCCCACCCCAAAACAAAAAAAAAGTCCATCCCAAAACAAAACAAAAAACTCACCTGGGTTTTATTTTGGGGGCAGTTGCTTGCTTTATTTCCCATGTCTAGACCTTTTTATTTCTTATTTCATTCATCAACTCTCTTCATCTTTATTTTCTTCTAATATTTCAGAGCAGGATCAGCCAAATGGCCTCACTGTAACTGGAAAATTCCTTGGTAGTTGTCATTCTGACTTTTAAAGAAAGGTACAAAAATCCATGGAGATATTTCAGCCAGCCATAAAATAGCCAATTCCCAAAGGATGAAAGGAATTGAATGTGGGGGCTGGGGATTTGTAACTCTTATAATTCAATCTGAATGCATAGAAGTGAAAGTTTTATTTATTTTCCTTGATAACTGAAAGAACCTGGGGACAGTTTCCCTAAAATCTTGCGTGGTGGCCACGTTTTGTGGCTGCCCCTTGGCGAGGTGATGCACACTGAATGATTTTCCCACCTCAAGAAAAAGCGGGAGCCATGTAATATAGAGATTATTTCCCAAATAAAATCTGGATAATAACCCTTTTGCCTGCATTGCCATCCTAGAATGGGCATCTGATGTCCTTTGTGTGAGGGTGGCCTTTCAGACAGGTCTCTTCGAACTCCCACCCACACTACAGCAGCTGTGGTCATGTTTGAAAGCAAATATTCACTTGAGAACTAAGTTTGGGGAATTTTTTTGACTGTCATGACTGTGGAGTGTCCCTCAGGCTTGCTCGACCTTGCTGGACAGGAAAAAGAGCTGCTACATCCCTTCTTGTCTATATCAATGGGGTTAAAACTTCTTCCCATTTCCTTCTTCAGCTAATGCCTCCTTCCCCTTTTCCCATCAAAATATCTCTCTCTTCCTCCCGTGCCAGTTGAGTTAATATAAAAATCAGTGCCTGCTTTAAACTGGTTGTGTGTGAGGTGTTCACCTGCTCCAACACTTCTCCTGTGAACCCTGGCAACTCCTTGAATATTTTTTTTGCTCTCTCTTCAGATCAGAGAGAGTCATTTGCATTTCCACGATGAGCGGCTTCCACGCTCTGTGAATCTTTACAGGGTGCAATAATGATCTTAAGGGTCTTTTCCAACCTAAATGATTTCATAATTATTCATGTCCTACCTGCTTTCTGAGCCTCTCTTTCCCTTCCCTTCTTCCCTGCCAAACCATTCCATTCTCCCTCCCCCTGAAGGCACAAAAAAGCCACAATGATGGTTGTAGTGTCTATACTAAGTCTGATAAGATTTGTTTTACGGCCTCTGGTCTTACAAAACAGTCTCCAAGTTGCAATTAAACCCTTGAAATTCACATGATTGCTTGAAGAAACTGAGGGAAGTGGGAGATGCTGGGAATATTTCAACCAACAGAGGAAGCAGTTGACAGATGGGTTTTTGCTCTTGCTTTATTGCAGAGTAATTATGAGAAGTGGGATCTACAGCACTAGCTTTAGACATGACAACAGTGACAATTTATGCACAGGACTTCAGAGTGCCATTGAAGGGGGTCTCACCTCAGTGATTTTTCTGTTCTCTCCCTGAGTCATTGCTCTGCCAACCAAGCAGCAAGAACTCATCTGGATTTTATTTGGTAAATATTAAACTAAACTGAGCTGGTTTTTTATTTTCCCTATCAAAGACTTCCAAACTCGCAAGACAGGGAAACCTCATCCTGCCTTTATCGTCTTTGGATTCTGTTTTCCCTCACTGTGAGCAGGAATGTGCTTCCCTCAGCTGCCATTCCAAAGTTCCTGGTGTGGACAACACGGACAAGGCAGTGTGGGTTGACATGAGGGTCAGCAACCTTCCCTGAGTGACATTGCAGGTGATTTTTCCCTCATAAATTAGAGATGAGATGAAGTATGAGATAGAAAACATGCAGCAGAGGCCAAAGAATTCAAATTTATCAAGATGGGGTGTGTCTGAGGGTGGCTAGGGCTGGCTTTTCTGCAAAACTGTGGTTTCTGTTGAGTTTGAAGATCCTCAGGAGCTGCTCCAGAGAGTCTTTAGAAGCTGTGGCTGCCAGCCCGACCTTCCCTGTGCTGTAGGTGGAAGCTGTTTTATGGATCTCTCCAGGCTCTGCTCATTGTTCCCCAGAAAAATTTTGTGGCCCTTTTAGTTGTGGACACTTCATCGCTGGGAGTCCCCAAGGCCAGGCTGGACAGGGCTTGGAGCAACCTGGGAGAGTGGAAGGTGTCCCTGCCCATGGCAGGGAGTGGAATGAGATAATCTTTAGGGTCCTTTCCAACCAAACCTTTTCATGGTTCTATAATTCACATACTCACTGTGTCTAGCTTGGGTTCTGGAGTCAGATATTCCCTTTTCCATGGCTGGGCTTCCAGGGAAATATTGGCTTTTCTCCAAATTTGGAAGTCTGGTGAAAAAACAGAGAACAAGCAAGTTTACCCAAAGTGTGGTCTGTTGTCTAGATCTCTGCAGTGGATGTAGTTTTCCCTCTGACTTCTCCAAGAACAAATTCTATATCCTTCCCTAAGGTTGTTATTCTAATCCAGAGACAAGAAGAACACAGTTCTGATTCACTATGGCAAAGCATAACTTGCTTTGAGAGTGATTTTTTTCCCCCTGGTTTTATTTTCTCCCTGGAGGAGAGCTGGCTGCACTCACTAAGCTTCTGCATGATGGAATATTACAGGAATTCTGTGACTGGAAATCCAGTGATCATGTTGTGGTCAACAGGTACAAAAGTGCTGGAAGACTGACTGCCTGAAAATGGGATTTGCCAAAACACTGAGCTGCAGAATCCCAGCTTCCTGCACCCAGGTCATTCCTGCTCTTTGAAATTTGTTCAGCTTTCAAATATCAAATGTCAGAAGACAATCCCATTGAGCAAAACTGGAATTTATCGAAGACGAAGATAATAAAATAATTATAACCACATGCTAAGAACAAATCGATAAACAGAGGAAAACAGAAAGAGTATTTTGGGGTTTTTTTTCTGTTGAGACTGGTTGCAAACAGTTCATTTTCCCCATTTTTGTGACTGGATTTGAGCAGCAGAGACTAAAAGAAGAATGTAGGTTGATTTTGGAGAAGGATTAGCATAGTGAATCAATTATTGAGGAATCTTTTATAATAGCACTGAGTGCTTTTTCCATCTTTAGATTTTGAAAGTGCTCTGTGCATGTAAGAAAAACCCAGCATTTTAAGAAGCTCACAATGGGATTTTCAACTGTGATGCCCTGGATCTATCACTTGATCTTGCAGCTCACATCCCTGTTGCACATCTCCATCAAATCCTTGAATAACTTCTGGTAACAAGAGAATATTTTCCCGCGGTACTCTGTGATTCACTTTTTACCCCTGAAAACGAGCTCCAGGGAGCCACATTTCTTCTTGTTCTTAAGTGATTTTAACCACACTTCAAAGTCAGGTCAGGTAGAGCCATCCTATTACCTTTCCCTGGCTCCAGAATAATTGCATCTCATGCTTCAATCTGTGTGTAACAGCACCTCACAGATCAACTTGGAAATGTAAAACAGGATGGCCCTTCTGCCACAGGAACTCTTCTCTTGGCATTGATGTGTGGGGGTACTCAAGATGCTAAACTTGCAAGAAGAGCCAATATAGATCTCGATAACAAATGGCAGAAATTTAAAGCTACTCCTTTCTCATAATTCTACCTCTAGACCAAGCACACAAATTAGGGCAATGACATCCACGATCTAAACTAAAAAAAGCAAAGATTTAGATTGGATTTTGGGAAGGAATTCTTTCCTGTGACGGTGGGGAGGCCCTGGCACAGAGTGCCCAGAGAAGCTGTGGCTGCCCCATCCCTGGAAGTGTCCAAGGCCAGGTTGGATGGGGCTTGGAGGGACCTGGGATTGTGGAAGGTGTCCCCTGCCCATGGCAGAGGGGTTGGAACCACATGGGCTTCAAAGTCCCTTTCAACCCAAGCCTTCCTGTGATGATTCTGTGATACAGTCACAGAAGATCCATGTAAAGTCCAGGAAATGCAGTCTTCAGCAGTGTGGTAATGACTTATCTAAATATCCCAGGAATACGCTGGTCTGGCTGCAATGGCAAAAGTGTGGCAATTAAATGCTCTGCAGAGAAATAATCAAATTAAAGAGATTTATAAAATGGTGTTAACCTAGTCTGTGATAGAAATGAGAAATTCTACTTCACCCACTCCAGAGCCAGGAGGACCATAAAGCTGTCAGACCTTTTCCAGGAAGTCTTTTAAACCCGTTTTCATAGAATCATGGAGTCATGAACATTGGAAAAGACCTCCAGGATCGAGTCCAGCCTGTGACCGATCCCCACCTTGTCACCCAGAGCGGAGCACTGAGTGCCGCATCCTGCTCTTTCCTGAACACCTCCAGGGATGAGGACTCCACCACCTCCCTGGACATCACCTTCCGATGCTTGACCACCCTTTCCATGAAGAAATTCTTCCCCATGTCCAACCTGAGCCTCTCCTGGCGCAACCTGAGGACATTTCCTCTTGTCCTGTCCCTTGCTCCCTGAGAGAAGAACCTGACCCCGCATTGCTGCAGCCTCCCTCAGGGAGTTGTAGAGAGCCAAAGGTCTCCCCTGAGCCTCCTTTTCTCCAGGTGAAACCTTCTCACCTCCCTCAGCTGCTCCTCACATGATTTATTCCCTAGACCCTTTCCCAGCTCTGTTCACTTCTCTGGACACACTCCAGCCCCTCAATATTTAATTGTTGGCCCACACCTGGTCACAGCACTCGAGGTGTGGCCTCAACAGTGCTCAGCACAGAGGGACAATCACTGCCCTGGTCCTGCTGGCCATGCTATTTTGGATAGAGTGTATTTTATGATAGTTTATTGCCTTGCATGTGTTCCTGGATGCTTACTTGATCTGCGTTTCAATAAATCAATGTTTTTTGTGACCATTTTCTTGGGAGACCTTCACTCTCCTTTACATTCTTTTCCCCTGTAATTTTCTTTAAAGAATATTTCATGCCAATCCTCTGTTTGCTACTATTCATTCTCCAAAGTAGCACATATTTTGGGAAAAAAAAAGTATTCAGCACAGGAACTGACAAGAAGATTTCTCAGTCGATCCTGGACACGACTGGCACTCACCTTGCAATGGTGTTTGTCTGTTCTTACAAATAGAATTAAAATATCTTTTTCTGCTATAAACAGCATCTCTTCATCAGTTCTAGCATCTCTCTAGTCATTTTAAAACTAATTAAGTGAGATTGAAATGGACCTCGAAAGGGCAGCAACACCATGGTGAACACATGCATGGAAAGGTCTGTGACATACAGAGATCTCATCTCAAGGAACCCAAATTAACTCTTTATTCACAAACTTTGTCTGCCACAGTCAGCCACTGATGAGGTATTAATGTTTCTGCTTTCCATTTAGGTCACAGAATGACTTATTTTCAAGAAAAATCAAGAAAAAAAAAAAAGCAACAGGATATTGAGAAAGTAGGACTGGGAGATGTCTGAAACATCTCAGTGTCTGTACTATGAAATCATTGGAACTGGGACAATTCTTGGCATCCCTGGTTTCACATCACTGCAGAGAATCTTTTCAGGCATTTGCACGAGTAAACAGGAAATGCCTCCACAGAGACATCAACCAAGACATTGCAAATGTCTGTTGGCAGAAGCATCCTAACATCACTCAACCGAAGATTTCCGCTAATAATTGATGATATTTATTGCCAGCTCCAGTTTCTGACCTGGGACAAGTGAAAGCAAAGAGTGGATATGACATTGCTTTGGCCTCGATAGGTCATTTCAGGAGTGGCCCATGCTGAGAGTTTTGATGCAGATCCCACCGAAATCCATGGAGATCTTTCCATCCAATTAATTAAACTTTGTGGCAGATTGAGAGGCCTTTGTTACAGACAGGTCAGGACTTGGCACAGGTGTTTAATTTACCTGGGCCAGCAGCCAAGGTTTCCTGGTTTTGCTGATGTTGCATTGAGACCTTTTCCAATGTGTTCCACATCTCAGGGATTTTCTAAACCCCAGTGCTTGGTCCCAAAACTGAGGCTGGAGTGGTGTTTGGTCAAAGATTGGACGTGATGATCTTGGAGGTCTTTTCCAAACTTAATGATTCAGTGATTGTGGGTGATTGTGGTCTATTTCAGAATCTGTTTAAGCTTCAAGCACACTTCATACCCCCATTTTCCTTGCTTTTCTCAACCAGGTGGTGTCTTCCAGGTTTAGATCCAATCCAAAATGTGTAAATCTCTATCCTTGCTCACAGCTGGTTGAAGGTGGGCTCTGAGAGGGGCAGTATTGGATGCTGTACAAGCCTTTCAATGCTCAAAGGGGGCCTATAAGGAAAATAGGCCCAAGCTGTTGCAGGGACCGATGAGATAGGACAAAGGTGATGGTTTTAAACTAAAAGACAAAAAGGAAATTTAGACTAGAAATAAGGAATAATTTTTTTGCAATCAGGGTGGTGAAACCCTGGAACAAGTTGCCCAGAAAGGTGGTCAATGCCCCATCCCTGGGAGTGTTCAAGGCCAGGTTGGACCAGGCTTGGAGCAACCTGGTCTAGTTGAAGATGTCCCTGCTCACTGCAGGAGGGTTGGACTGGATGACCTTTAAATGTCCATTCCAACCCAAACCATTCTGTGATTCTCTCATTCTGTGTTCTTGTAAAGCAACCTTCCTCCCACAGTGCTTTACGATGATTATTTTCACATAGATTCAAAAATACATTTCTTGTTGTTCAAACTCAGGATAGATTCTGCCCCTTGGAAAACTCTCAGTGCTCTTGGGATCTTGCTCCATTGCTGAGACTTCTCAAACTCAGTGCAGTCCCACCCTTCTCTGTGACTGAGCAGGGCACCTATAAAGAGAAGACAACAGATAAAACAATCAAGTGACCAAAGAATCTTTGTTTGGCAGCAATGACTTGGCTGGAGTTGGTTGTTTGCTGGCACATCCTGAACAGTTCCCTTTGGCTCACCTTGGACTCTGGCACTTGAAGCACTCCTCTATATTAAGTAGCAAAACTCTGCAGCTATTTCTTTTTAAGTATAAGTTCGACTGAACGACCTTAATAGAAAACTGCCAACAAAAGCACAAAAAAGTTTAATTGAATTAAGTCTAAATAATATGATCTTGAACTTTTAATACACACTTATCTATTGACATTGTGTCGCAGTTGGAATAAAAGAACAAAGTCCTTGTTCTGCTCTTCTGCAGAGCAGGCAAATTTTTAATGTACAGCAAAAGGAATCTGAAAGACAAAATCTTCATGTAATGTTTAATCCAATAGTGGAAAGTGAACATCAAAGTTTCTGCTACTGAAGTGTGGGGATAATCATGGAATGGGGAGTTTGGTTCCCAACGAGGAAACACCCAGGGCTCGTGGTCCTTATTTCATGTATGACAGAGGTAAATGCTGTAAAAATGTCCTGTGGGTGCATTTCGTCAGTCTCAGCACAGGTCTGATGTATATTTAGGATTATCTTCCTTGACAGAGGAGGGAGAAGTGTTTGGAAGGGGATTTTGGTGATCTTGAAGGCTGAGGACCCCTTTGAACATTGCAACAACCCCAAATGTCCCCTTGCTCTGATAGGATATTGTGTGATGTGTCTGTGGTGTAACTGCCTGAAAAATTTTAGTATTACACACATGAACATAGGCATTAGAGCTTTATGGAGTCTTCAGCTCCACACTATCATCTTTCCAGTCTCTTCCATGAGAGATCTGTGTTTCCCTTTCTGCTGTTGGAAGATCATCAACATTCAGAGAAGTTGGGTGAGGGTTGGCCATTTACCACCTCTTCTGCCAGAACTTGGTGAGTAAATGACTGGAAGGCAGACTCAAAACAAACAAGGGAATATGATTTTAAAAGATTTTATTGTGGTTTAACCGCAGCCAACAACTTGGCTGCATCCAGTCGCTCACTCTCACCTACATAGGAGGGAGAAGAGAATCCAAGGGGTAAAAGTGTGAAACTTTCAAGTTGAAATAAAGACAATTTAATAGGTAAAGCAAAAGCTGCAAGATGGCAATTTGGGTTCAAACCATCCCTTGAGGCCAAATGCACACTCAGAAAAATTCCTGTTGCAGATTAATAAATTGGCAAATTACAACAGTCTCAAGTATAGAACTAAAAATAACTGGGAAATGGAAGAAAATTGAGGATGCATCATCTCTACCTGCTCTGTTATTACTCTTTCCCAAACATTCAAGTTTAACTTATTCTGGAGCCAGGTTTTGCTTGTTCTGAACCTGTTCCTCCACACTTCTGTCCTCACAACTCCAACCCATACCTGTGTGGATACTGTGCCCTGATGAGATGGTTGAAACTTAATCCCTTTTTTATGATTAATTTCTGTAGGAATTGTGGGGAACTGCTATTTGTTCATACACACATTTCCCCGTGCTGCTCCTTCAGAGCTCAGGCAGTTGGAAATCAAATAATAAAAGTTAACATGAAGGGATTATTACAGCCCTTATAAGGACTTGGGGGAAATTATCATGCAAACAGATGGTGCTCTGAAAAAGTGTTAAAAATACTGCAGAATAATTTGTCTGGTTGACAAAAAGAATCAATATTAAAGAAATAGATAAAATGATGTTAGAGAGAGATGAGCAAATCTTTTTTAATCCCTCATGAAGCTGCAGCATTCCCAACATACTCTTTCTGATTTTTGCTCTGCTCTCTTTTTAATTTATGACTTTTTCATTTATGATCTCAGACTCTACTAATAATGGAAAGATTGCTGAAGTTTTATTAGGCAGTTGGGAACTTGGTTATCAGAACAGGGTTTTCTGACTCCCTGTCTGGAATTTCGTTCTTAGGTTTTGCCCTCTGTGCTTTTTCCATAATCACCTTTCCTTACTTTCCCATTTTCTTGTACATGGCTCAGTGATTTGTCTGTAACATGATCCTTGACTTCCAGGCTAAAACCATTTGTATCAGTTCATGGGTGTGATGTCAAATGGCACAGAGCAATCCTTGGTTTCAGCTGAAATCCTGGACTTCCATTTCCACTGGTGGAGAAATGGATGGAGGAGGACAGAGCTCTCCTTCCTTCCTTGATGGGACAACAGGAAAACCATGTGGCTGGAGAGATTCCCCTCTATAGATCATCTGGTGGTGTAAGATCAGAAGGAAAAATCACAGAATCCTCAAATGGTTTGGGTTGGAAGGGACCTTAAAGATCATCTCATTCCAGCCCCCTTCCATGGGCAGGGACACCTTCCACTATCCCAGGTTGCTCAGAGCCCCTTCCAGACTGGCTGGATAAATAAATAACTAAATAAATGCCTATAAATACTCAAGTTATAACAGCAGGAACCTCAAGATGTGTTTGACCTATTCCCTGGACAGTCTTACCTGCATAAACCAGAGGAGAAATGATGACCAGAGTCAAAACTCTAATTACAGGAATTAGAGTAATCAGAGTAATTATTTAGACCCAAATATTCAACACAGCGTGAGTGGATTTTCACTGAGTTGGCTCAGTCAGGCATAATCCTTTAGATTTATGGAATTAGTGATAGGACAAGGCTTTAAACTGAAAAAGCACAGAATTAGGTTAGATATAAGGAAAAATAACCTTTCCCCTGAGGGTGGAGAGACACTTGAAGTTTTCCAGAGACACTGTGGCTGCCCCATCCCTGGAAGAGTTAAAGGCCCTGAGCAACCTGGTCTGGTAGAAGGTGTCCCTGCCCAAGGGAGTTGCAACTGGACAGTCTCAAAGTTCCCTTCCAACCCAAACCATTCTCTGATCCTACGATTCTGGGATAATTCTCTCTCTTGCTGGATTCTGCTGCTGAATTCACTTTCCTGTCGTGTAACCTTCATTTTATTTCTCTTCGTTTCCATGTTTTCTGGCTGAGATCACCCCCTTGATTCACCTCCTTGCACTTCCAGCTCGAGAGGAGAAGATTAACGTGCACCTTCCTGCATCTCTATGTGCACATCTTTCCCATTGCCAGGTGTCAGAGACAATTACCTTCCTGGGCAAACAATGTCCACCTTTAATCAATTTCCACCAAATTAATTTCTACAAGTGTTGCATTATTACCAAGGAGGGAGATGAACAAAGGGAACGAAGACAGGCAGAAAATCCCAGGATGCCAGTGCCTTGCTCCGAGAAGCAAACATAATTAATTGTAGTGGTTTGATTTCTGCACTTTCTCCTTGCCCCTGTGTCAAAACCCAGGTGCTTTTACTGCCATGTTAATTAGTTCTGTGTTCGTAAACGGAGGCACCATGATTGTTAAAGGCATAAAATTGCAACAGCAAAATGCTGCTGCTCTGGGTTGGCTGACAATTACCTGCCAGAGTTAAACAGATCTGTAAAACAGAGATCTGAGGAGAATAAATCTCGTGGGGTCGGGGGCTCGCTTCTTCCTTTGGGTTCCCATCATAATTCCCTCAGAACAACACAAGGGGAACTTTCCCATCACTGACCTGCCATTGATTTAACTTGTGGCTGTTTCTCAAATCCACATGGACTGGGAGCATGACCAATATGTGGATATCAGGAGATTTTATTCATTAATAAATAAATGTTTATGAATTAGGTGGCTGAAGGATTCACCTAAGCTTCCTTTGAATCCCATTCAAATGTGGCACAAGTGGCAAAGCACCCCAGGGACAGGACAAGAGGGAATGGCTTTAAGAGGAAGGAGATTAGACTTAGATGGGAAAATGGAAGAAATTCTTCTCTGTGAGGGTGGTGAGGCCCTGGCTCTGGTTGTGCAGGAATTCTGTGGCTGCATCCCTGGAAGTGTTCAAGATCAGGTTTGAAGGGGCTTGGAACTACCTGGAAGAGTGGAAGAGTTGGAATGAGGTGGTCTTTTAAGGTCCTTTCCAACCCAAACCAATCCATGAGTCTATGAAATGGGAAAAGAATTCCTGCAATTATCTTTATCCTCACCATAACCTCACAAGTTAAAGAAATATCGCTTTTATGAACATCTGGGGAACTGGGACAGAAACCTTTCATTTTGTCTTGACACTGTTCCTACAAAGGTTGTCTGGCAAGACAATAAACTGAATGTGTGCCCTGTTTACTTCTGATACCTCTGACATCCAAATCCACTGATTCTCCCACCATGAAGGAGATGTTCACAACAATATCCTCTCCAAGAACAGGCAAATGAAACTAAAACTCGTGGAATGACAATGACCAGTTGAATTTTTGTTTTCATTCAAGAGGACTCTGCACTGACAGAGACAAGAACATCTGCTAGAATGTTAAAATATATTTTCCTGAAGTGTAGGTTTAATTAGAAAAGCTGATCTGGTATGGAAAGGGAAGCCTGAATTTGTGAGGGTAGAGTAAAACAAACTGAGAATCTTACTCACAATTTTTAATATCTCTGCTTTTCATGCAACCCACTGCTCATTCTTCAAATAAAAGTATAATTGAAAAGGAGCAACGTCTTTCTCTTTTCACAGTGATGATGGAGTAAAAGCCATAGGATTTTTAAGGCACCCTATACAGATATCCTACAGGGTTTTCCTGGTGAACTCTCCCATCAGTATGGAAATGAAAACTTTAAATTCATTTTGTTTTCAGAATGGGAAAAAACCAGTCTCATGGCATTGAAGCTTTATGAAGTATGCAAAGATTTACTTGCTGAGAGCCAAACTGGAGTGATATTATATATTTACTAAGGATAAAATATCCCCTTGGAAATGAGCAATTCCATCCTTTGAAAATCCGAGTGCGGGCAGGAGGTATCACAAGGAAATCTAATATTGTAGTGAAAAATGCAGAAAATACTAGTGCCATCTATTGACATGAGAATATAAAGGTGGAAAAGAAGCTGAGCTTGTCTGCCTGGATCCAAACAAGCAGAGAGGAGGCTGTTTGTTTTAATCACGTCAAGTTAAGATATTTGTAAATATGCAGGTTTATGTTTAGTCTTTTTAATGATGTTGTATTTTGGGTAAATATGTTGACTTTCAAATTAATCACTGTTGTAATCAAGCTGCAGGGAGAGATGGGGATTTGCCTGTAATGGGAATTAGGAGTCATTGCTGAGTGGATAAATGCTGGCATTCTGACTAATGCTCATAAGCAGGTTTGCAATGTCATCACAGGCTGGATCCGGGCTAGGAAGCAGGTTTAAATCTCCCATGGAATAAAAGGTGGAAGAATCCCTAGCTCCCTGTGTTTCAACTGGAAAATATCTCCATGCCTGTGTCAGGACTGAAGGAAAGAGGGATTTCATTCCCAGAGAGCTGGCAGGAGGCATCTGGCCAAGATGGGCACCTGACACCAAAATCCAAATATCTCATTTCAGTATCAGGGAGTCTGGATCAGCACCAAATGATCCTCCACTTCTCAAATGCAAATTAATCCCACTCCCTGCTTTCCCACTTTGTCAGCAGAGCAAATCAGACTCCATGTGCTTGGGCCATCATTTGGCAAACCAGGACTTTCCCAATCCAAAAGGAAGGGTTTGGGATATGGGAGTGTTGAGATCTCTGCCTTTGGAACGCCAGCTCCTGGAGCTGCTCTCAGAACACACCTCAGGATGGTAACAGGATGAGAGGCAGGAAAGGAATTATGGATGTCTGAGGTCAGGCTGTAATGTGCACCCAAGGAGGGAAGTGCCTGAAATCACTAAGTTATTTCAGGAATTGTTGTGTCCGTAAACAATTCCTTTCTGCAGAAAAATGCAATGTTTGATAGCAAAATCCTTTGGTTTTGGGAAGGAACTTAATTACTGTGTCCTTTATAAACACAAAATTAAAGCTTGAAGGGACTTTGGAACATAATATGCAGCACTGAAATCATCGATTATTTTATATGGAGCCACTACATTCCGATGGAGGCAGCACGTATTTTCTATCAGGAAAAAATTATTAATTCTGAACAATGCTGAACATCTTTTCCTTACACAACTGTTTTCCTTACTAGAGGGACTTGGAGAAAGGTTATCAAAAAGAAAAACGTGCTACAAAAGGCTGATAACTGGAACTGATCATGTATAGGAAAATATTTGAGCCCTATCTGTGGTGTTTTATCTGTGTGATAAAAGATGAAGTCCTGACTCCAGTGTAGATGACTTGGAACTTTCTATACTTCCCTCCTAAAGGGAAAAAGTCACAAAACCTGAGGTTTCTTTTTCCTCTCCTTACATCAGGTAAAAAAAATAAATAATTCTAGAAGTTCCATTGCATTATTTTAATAAACCAAATGAGCCTTTGTCAAGAGAGAAAAGGAGAGAGGGAGGAAAAAAACCTGAGAGAAAACCTGGCGGGGAAACCTCGATGTTATTTCAATATTGACATTCTTTAAAAACTTACATGGAGGGAGGTAAAAGCTCTTTGTCAGGACTTTAGGAAGGGAGAATCAGGTTTTATCTAACTCATCCCACTCTGAACAAGTCTGAGCTTCCATTTCCCACTTTCCAATTCCAAAAGTGGTTGCACTAATGACTCATTTCACAGCAGCGATGTGGGATTTCTGTCCTTTGTGCTGTGCTTTGCCATAGGGCCTGCTGAAAAACAAAGATTTGTCTCCCCCAAAATGCTGTGACATTTTCACACTGTTCAAACGCACTCTCTTAGGTACTTCAAGTTCAGGACCTGCTTAAAGAAAACCTCAAAATGAATCTTACAGAGATATTTTAAATGATTTTCACAGAGATATTTGAGTCTGTGTGTCAGAAACTTCCACCCATCTTGATTCATGTGGCCCAGGACCTCCACTGGGTTCTCTCTGTCTCTTTGTGCATTGATCCCTGCAAATTCAAGAGGAATTATCTCCACTTTCCCAGTGTTCAAAAACACAGAGGAGAGGATCTGAACACCAACCACTTGCACACACAAACCCACTCTGGTTTTTTGGCTCCTGCAAGCCAAAATTTTACACCCAGCTAAAGCAGGCTAAAGGTTTTCCTCTCTGGCAGGCTTTTCTTTCTGCCATCTCAATCCTCTTAAACTTTTCAATCTGCTTCAGAAGGACCGGTGGGCAACAGATCACAAATAAACAGCTTTAAAGACAAAGAATGAATAACATAAAGAGGTGCACAAGTCGTTGCCTGAGTAGGAAATGTAAATCAGAGTCAATGAAGAAAATAAAACACGTCAGCTGAAAGAAACCCTGGCAAAGCAAAGCGCTTTTAAAATAAATCAGGCACAGGATGTAGTGTGCAAAGCCTCCTCCTCCATGGGAAACCCCAAAAATGGATCATAGAACCATAGAAAGGGACCCTAAGGATCATCCAGGTCCAACCCCCTGCCATGGAGAGGGACACTTTCCACCATCCCAGGTTGCTACAAGCCCCATCCAACCCAGCCTTCAACACTTCCAGTTTGTCCCTGCCCATGGCAGGGGTTGGAACTGGATGATCATGGAATCACAAAATTACAGAATGTGCTGGAATTACAGAATGTGCTGGACCCATCAGGATCATTGAGTCCAACTCCAGGCCCTGCACAGGACACCCCAAGAATCCCACCCTGTGCCTCTTGAAGGTCCCTTCCACCCAAACCATTCCGTGATTCTTTGATTTTTCCAAGAAATGCAAAATGCCCTGGAATAGGACAACAGTGACATCTGTAGATGAGCATTTTGGGAAGTGCCTTTAGCATAACTTCAGACCACCAAATTCTGTGTCTGAAGAGCCCTCCTTGCTGTGGCTCTGCCCTTTCTCACCTCTCCTGTTTGCTGCCTTGCTCCCCTGTCCTCCATCTCCATCCCTCTGCCATCTCCATTACACACCTCACTTCCCCTGTTCTCCATGCCTGGTGAGCACCTAAACAGGAATTATTGCCAGAGGCAGCTGGGATGCAGATTGCTGGTGTTCAAACACTGCTGCCTAGCTGACCTTTGGAAATCCGTGGGCATGAATTTTCTATCTCATTTCCCACGGGAAAATATTCACGTATTGTTGAACAGGCCAAGCTTGCTGTTATCATGTTGTTGCTGTGACTTACAAAACATTACCAGGAAATAATAATAATAATAATAATAATACTGTAACAACAAACCCCAGCTTTTGTTGGAATGGAAGCCCAAGACATGAGCTGTGGGAGCCTGAGGCACAGCATGAGAGGGTGCTCGTGGCATTCACCTCCCACTCACAGGTCCCCGTGTGCTGCCTGCTCCACCTCAGTTGTGGTAATTTATTCACACAACTTTAGAGAATAAGAAGAAACCTCCTGGTAGTTTGTGAATATCCAGTTTTAAACAAGGCAGCTGAAAACCTTTCCGAAGAACAGAGGTTACTGGTAAGCAACACTCCTCGATTTATACATGAGGGAGAGATTTATAATGTAAATGGAGGTGGGAGAGGGGAAGGGAGGGTGACC
Source organism: Erpornis zantholeuca (assembly GCA_013400515.1). Taxonomy (NCBI): domain Eukaryota; kingdom Metazoa; phylum Chordata; class Aves; order Passeriformes; family Timaliidae; genus Erpornis; species Erpornis zantholeuca. Next base: position 339,239 of record VZTN01028756.1, read on the forward strand.
TTTGTCTCTCCAGCACTATAAAATTTCTTATTCACAGCACCAAAGAGGCCTGAACACCATCGTGTTTTCCTGTCCTCTTTTTCACACTGGTTTCTGTCAAACATAAGAGAGAAAGATAACACCAAAGAGGGGGGAAAAAAGATTGCAAACATAGCATGTTTGGTGACCCTCCATCTGCTGCTCTCAACGAGATTCTCTCAGATCAGAGTGGGTTTTCTTGGCTGGACCAAGTGGTGAGAGGGAAAGAGTGGGCAGAGTTTTTCTGGATACACTGAGAAGGGATATGACTTTGATTATTAGCTGGAATTCGAGATTAAAATGTGTAACAAAGGCCTTGAAGGTACAAAAATCTTACAAGGAGGTGGCTAAAAAATCTACCAGTGGCTGCTCACCCATTTGGCCAGGATTGTTTTGGGTTTTCCTTTGCTTTGTGAGAGGGTTTGGGTTTCACATGTTTAGACCAGGAGTACTTTTATGGTCTGCATTGTGAAAACAGAGCATTGTGCAGTCCTGGAGCTGCCAAAGCTGCCATATATCTCTTTATTAACTGATAATCACTGTATTTTTAGTATTTCTTGTTTAGAAATACCATGAAACTGGAGCGATCTCGAGATTTTGAGACCCATTCAGAGGAGAGAAGCTGTAACATTCCAGCTATTCCAGCACTGAAATAGTTGCTGCAGCCAGGGAATATTCCTTGAGAGTTCTGTACTTTCCCTTCTCCAGGAAAAATGTATATTTTATCACAACTTAAATAAAGCAAAAAGAAATCAAAGTATGTCTTTCTAGTTTAGTCACTGAGCACAAGGTTTGGAGAAAGAATAATCCACAAAGTCACTCAGACAATTCAGTTTCCAAAAGGTGGGGTCCTGCTTAAGCAGGTCACATCTGCAGTAGAAGAATCATAAATTGCAGGGATTCCCCCATGTGTCACAGCATAAATTGCAGTTGTGCAGGAATGAACCTCCTGCTCCATCCAGCTGCTGTTCTGCCCTGGGAATGAAGGAAGAGCAGGGTCACGGCTGTCAGAGGTTGGTTTATGACCAATCTGGGCTGGCCCCGATGTCTCACAGTTTTCCATGTGCCCTGAAAGAGTGGATCAGCATTGGAACAGGCTCCCAGGAGCGTGGTGCAATCACCATGCCTGGAAACCTTCAAAATTTGTTCTTGAATGGGGTGCCATCATGGTCAAATTGCAAGAACAGGAAGTGCCTGAAGGAATCTGCAAAGTCCTGCTTTTCACAGGGATGTGGGCAGAGTTTCTTAAAAGGCAACATCCACACCTCTCACATAAATGAAACAGGGGAGGAAGTCATGGACTTGTGGAATGTGATGAACAGATGTCAGGAGAAGAGGTTTTGTCCTTTACTTCTTAAAAGGTGTGATAGGACAATGTGGAAAGGCTTTAAATTGAGAGAGGGCAGGGTTAGATTGGATTTTGGGAAAAAAATACTTCCCTGTGAGGGTGGTGAGGCCCTGGCAGAAGTTTCCCAGAAAAGCTGTAGCTGCCCCATCCCTGGAAATGTTCAAAGGCAGGATGGACAGAGCTTGGAACAACATGGTCTGGTTATCCCTGCCCATGACAGGGTGGTTGGAACTATGTCATCTTGAAGGTCCCTTCCAACCCCAACCATTCCATGATTCATCTTATCCTAAAAGAGATGAGGGCTCTTGATTCGGCCACAGGAAGAACAGGGTGAATTCTCTGATTCTCTTGACTGCATCTCCCTTGCCCATGGTGGGAACACAATCAGCTGCCTCAGACGAAGAAACATCTGAAATTTAAGGTCTACATGGGAACCTCACCCTGAAAGACTCATTAGGTCTTACTTCTGACTTAGTTACTGCCATGAAAAATCCTGGAGTTCTCCCCCTGGCTGTGCCTCCAGAATCCTCCAGGATGCGAACAAAATAAAAGTCAGGTCTGGATAATATTTTCTTATAACCTGAGAGCTTCCTGAAAGATCTCAGGACTTTCTGAAAGGTGTCAGGACCTCCTGGAAGGTCTCAGGTCTTATACAAGTTGAGGTGGCATCTGCCCAGGAAGTCGTGTGTGACCTAAAAGGGAGAAGGACAGACTGGGGGTATCTAGGGACAGGTGCACAGAGTGTCTGAATTCAGGGCAAAACTTTGGATGCACTCAGGAATTCTTGTCCCAGAAAAGCTGGAGTGATGGAGACTGAAAGTGCACCAAGTATGGTTTTGTACCAGATATTCTGCCTAAATTATAGAGACTCCTCAGGCACTCCAAAATGTGAAAACGGAGCCAGCAGCCTTTGGAGGTTGCCCAGTATGAGACCTTAAATAAGATGAGGATCTATCCCGTGTACCACACTCAATGAGTGACATCTGAGGAACAAGCAAAACCATCAAAAAAAAAATAAAAAAGAGAAAAGAATAAATCCCATCCTTTATTTGTCAGTGACTTCAAATTTAATGGCCAGATTTGGGGTTTGACTCCTTCCTATTCAGAAAGAAAACTAAACACCTTTTCATTCCCCATTGAAAGCAATGCAGTTCAGGCACCCACTTCAGAGTTAAAAATAAGATTAAATGGGTGTGTGGCGCTTTCAACCTTTCCAGAGGAAATAATTGGGGTAATCTCCATTCCTGTTTGCAAACGCAACCATGCATCTTGCATGAGCTCAATGTCCCTGTCTCTTTCTTTCCAACTTCGCAAGTTATTGTGGAAGTACCTAAATAGGGCACAGAAGGATCTAAATAAGGCACAGGAAAAAGTTTTGCCTGAGAAAGGGGTGCATGGATGTGACCCTTTGTAGTTTCCTTGTGTTATCCGTGGTGCTACAGCCAAATCCTCCGGAAGGTGAAGTGCACCCAAAGATCTGTGACCAAGAAAGGTCGGAACTGGGAGAAAATCCTGCCTGCAGCCTTGCCTCCAGGTCCAGACAGTTCAAAATTCCCATTTGGCTTTGGAGCTTCCCTGGGAGTGTCTACGAGAATTTTGCTTTTTGAAGCTGGAACAGTTCTGTTACCCTGAGCTGTAACTGAACCCAGCAACAAACTGAGCCCCAGAAAAGCCATGTATGAATTACCATTGTTTAGAAGCCTTTGGAAAGAGAGGTTTTTGTTTTCCTTTGAGGAAAATGGGCCTGTGGTAAATAATATGGGAACAAGTAATTAATTCATATTAAAATCATCCATTTAAAAAATATTTCTGCTTAAGAATAATTACTTCCAGTAGCAGAAATCTCAAAAATTGGACTTAATACCCATTTCAAATTCACTGGCAATAGCACAGCAGGTTTCCTGGATGTGATGAGCCAGGTACTAAACAGTATTAGCAATTTCCTCAAAGTTTTTTTTTTCCCTGAAGTGACTTTCCCAAAGGACTTGTAGGATGAAGGAAAAAAATAGATGCAAAACACCTAAATAAAAACAAATCTTTCTTGTTATATATATATGGCACTCTGTGAAATGTAAGTGCCCTTTTTTTTGAGTGGCCAATTGCTTGTATTCCCTAAAAAAATATAGTCTGTCTGGGTACTGTTAGAAAATTCTTTCCCCAAACAACTGGAAAATCCTCTGGGCTCAGCGAGTTCCCCGAGATGAATCCAACAACCCAAAGCACTCGAACGTTTTGCCAGCTCTAAAACTTCCTCAAGAATAAAAAAAATATCTTATAAGTGGTTTTTTGGGAATTAAGTTGGCTTGTCTGGGGATCCTGCTTTTCATGGTGGATCTCTGGGATGCTCAGGTCTCTAAATGATTCACTTGGTGATATGGTTTTGTGGGCATGGTGGCGTTCCATCAAAGGCTGGAGCCAGAGGTTTTATCCAACCTTAAGAATTACCCAATTCCATGATTCTGTAGCAGAAATCCTTTTTCTTTGTGGGATTTTCTCTTCAGGCCTCTTGCCTGAGCTCAGGAAGGACCTGCCTACAGCTGGGACCAGGGTACTGAATGCAGCAGTGCCAAAGGAGTTACCCATAAATACTCCCAGGAACTCCTCTTTCTGCTGATGGTTGACCACGAGCAAATCGGTTTTGTGCCTCACTTTCTCTTTAAAATAGAACAATTCAGACTCTCCTCATCAAACTGATACAAACTCGCCCAAGTTTTCAGTATAATTATTTTGAGGGGCTTCACCACTCCCTGCCACTCATTCTGTTGCCTGCCTTCTCCTTCCCTCTTCCCTGGTTGATGTTGCTGGAAAGACAAATTGATTTTAGCTCCCCCTTTCAGGATTCAGGAGAAGGCAATGGTTGACAAGGAGCTAATTAGCCCTTCCAAGGTGAACCCAGCAAAGGCAGTGGAGGAGAAGAGAGATGAGGGACTATCCTGAATGACAATTTGAAGTGACAAGACAAGCGAAGAGGAAGAGGTTTCAGCACTTACTTGTTGTCCACAAATTGTTCTCCTGTCTAATTCCTCAGTATTGCAGTGTTGAGTTCAGAGAGTTACTGTCAATTAAACAATGCCTTGGCGAGGCGATAAATTGCAAATTCTTGCTGTTCAAACCCAACTTTATAGCAGGTAGAAACAGCTACCTGGGCTCAGCAATCATTAAATATCTCAGGGAACAACACATGCCCTCTTCAAGGCTGAATTTTGAAGAGGGCAGCATCTGTAAAGCAGTCAGAATAAGAGTGATGGGGGATGGTGGGATCCTAACTTGCAGGAAACCAATAAATGTTTTCAAACCCTGCACCAGTCGCAACAAAAGACACGGAGATCTTGGAGAGATGCATTTCTTTACCAGCAACTTGCCTCATTGCTTCTGAACTTTTAGACATCTGGGTAATAAAACTCAGGGAAAAAACTGAGAATGCAAAATCTTCACTTTCTTCTGAGATGATTTGTGGAGAAACACTAAAATCCTTTCATGAACATTGTCAGAACAAAAACTGATTTGTGTTTGAAAGACTTTAACCAGAACTGGCATCAATGGGACAAGGGGGAATGGCCTTAAATGGAAGCAGGATAGGTTTAGATTGGATACTGGGAAGGAATTCTTCCCTGTGAGGGTGGTGAGGCCCTGGCACAGGTTGCCCAGAGCAGCTGTGGCTGCCGCATCCCTGGAAGTGTCCAAGGCCAGGTTGGATGGGGCTTGGAGCAACCTGGGCCAATAGAAGGTGTCCCTGCCCATGGCAGGAGGTTAGAACCACATGGACTTTGAGGTCAACCTTTTATTCCGCCAAGCCCTGAGCCTTAGGACAACTAAATCAAGATTTCTGATGGGTCATTAATACAGCACAAGTCACAGGCAGTCACATTCTGGGCCGAGGTGGCTGCCACGAGCTCGTTTTTTGTCTGAGGTGGGTGGTACAAGAGCCTTGGTGGTATTTGTTGCAAAATAACTCACTAGGACTTGTCCTGAGGTTTCCTGAGGTTTCTGACAATCTCTTTTGTCCTTTACTCATTAGGTCTTATTTCTGACTTAGTTACTGCCATGAAAAATCCTGGAGTTCTCCCCCTGGCTGTGCCTCCAGAATCTTCTGGAGGCAGGATGTGTTTTTATTAATCTGAGGTGAACGAAATAAAGGTCATGTCTGGATAATATTTTCTCATAACCAAGACCATGAGTCCCTGAATCATCCTGCTTGCCCTTACATGTCCTCTTGAGCAATCACCAGTGTCCCTCACCTAATGATAATGGAAAATTTCCCTTTCTAGCATGGAAGCTTTTGGGATCCTCAAATAACACCTTTATCACTCCCAAAACATACCACAGCAAATGAACAAACCAGACAGCTTCAGGGAGAATTTAATGGAATATTGTGCTATGAGATGCTTCTAATGCCCACTTTGTCTGTTGGTCTTCACTGTATTTGTCTCTGTGGCATTGGAACACAGGTTCTAAATAGTTTTGAACCAAAGTTTGATGCCCAAAGTGTCATTTTCCCACATAAAAGGCTGCTGTTTGATCCATTTGATCCGTCTGATCCATTTCAATTTTCCTGTGACTGTTCTATCCCTTGATTACATTCCTGTAGATTTATCTGCCAGACTGGATTTTCAGGATTGTTCCCCAGCACAAAAACCAGCTGGTCAAATATTCCTGAGCTTTTCTCAGTCTTCTGGTGGAGAAACGTGGGAGTGTTCAACACCTGGCACAGAGCTGTGTCTGTATCCATCCATTGTGTACATCCATTGTGTCCACCCATTTGTTCTCATTTGGGCCAAAATAAGAGAACCTAGAGAGTTTTCCAAAATCACAAAATTGTGGAAGCACAGAGTGGGTCAGGCTGGAAGGGACCACAGTGGGGTCATCTGGTCCAACTTCCCTGCTCCAGCAGGGCCATCCCAGAGAACCTGGCACAGGAGTTTGTCCAGATGGTTCTGGAATATCTCCTGTGAGGGACACTCCACACCCTCTCTGGTCTCTGTTCAGGGCTTGGTCACTGCAGAGGGAAGAAGTTTTTCCTCATGTCCAGGTGGAACTCCCTGGGCATCAGTTCCTGCCTGTTCCTCTTGTGCCATTGCTGGGCCCCATGGAGCAGAGCCTGGTCTGTGCTCTGAGCCCTCCCTGCAGGCAGGGACAGACAGGGATGGGGTCCCCTCTCAGCTGCGTCTCCTCTTGAGGCTGAGCAGCCCCAGCTCCCTCGGCCTTTCCCTTATCAGAGATTCTTCCATCCCAAAGCATCCTCATGAACCTGTTCCTGGAGGTCCATGTTCCTCCTGTCCTGAGGAGCCCAGAACTGGACAGAGCACTCCAGATGTGCCTCACCAGGGCTGAGTACAGGGGCAGGATTACCTCCCTTGAGCTGCTGTCAATGCTCTTCCCAACACACCCAGGATCCCATTGTGGTCTCCTCAAAAATCCTCACCTTTCTCCACAGCTGTCCATCATCCTTGTCCTTGACCTGGCTGTTGCTGTACGTGTGTTCTGTGATGCCATTCCTTGATTATTTCTCTGGCCCAGGGGAGTTTTCCACTCATTTATCAAAAACAGGAATGCCATCTTCATGGACACTGATCCTCAGTGCCCACAGAGCAAAGAAGATGGAAAATCAAGCCCAAAGTGGATACAAATTCAGGCTGCTCAGCCTTCAGGAGGCGAGGGTCACCATCTCATCACCAGCCTCACAGGTCACTCAATCCTTTGGGTCCAGCAGAGCTATTTAATACTATCCCTGTGGATCTGCCAGGGAAACACAAAACCAGGGATGTCTGGATGGCCTCCAGCCCTCTTCAGATGACAGGACACATATGGAAGTGAGGGTGACCATGCTGAACACGGCAGCAGAGCTGCTCTCCATAATTGCACCATCTGTCCTTGCAAGGCTGAGTGCCCTTTCTCACTGAACAGGGTCAATTTTTAAGCTCTGCTTGGGCAACTTGGGCTAACCTGGTCCAGACACACCTGTGAGACTGACAAGAGAAGAGACTGACTGGAAGAACGAGGACTGGATGGGGAGGCAGCTTGAGGTTAACACAATTCCTCTCCCAGTCTCCTGTGGCTTCTTGTACACTGTGAAGGGACAGAATTACTCCTTGTTTTAATGGAAAAAACTGGAGAAGAGATGCAGCTTCACCAGGCCATGACTGAACTGACCTGGAACTACCCAGACGTCAGAGTACATGAATCATAGAGTCATAGAATCATGGAATGTTTTGGGTTGGAAGATCATCAAGTTCCAAACCCTTGCAGTGGTCAGAGAACATTCCACTAGACCAGGCTGCTCAGACCCTCATCCAGCCTGGTCTTGGTCACTCGTGCACATAAAATATGCAAGGTAATATCATTTTGCTTTATTCTTGTTTCTGCTCCTTAAGGTCTGAGATACACTTGGACTTCTCCTGTTTCAGGTATCATCACCAATCCCTGGTCCTCACAGTCTGCTTCCTCCTGAAGTGCAACATTACACATGGGGGATTTTTGCAGCTTCATTTCTAACTGCTCTCAGCAGCTTTCAATACCTGCCCTTTATCTGCTGAAATTGTGGTTGCCTACCCCTGGAATTCCATGTTGGATGGGGCTTGGAACAACCTGGGGTAGTGGAAGGTGTCCCTGCCCATGGCAGGAGGTTGGAATGAGATGGTCTTTGAGATCGCTTCCAACCCAAGGCATTGTATGAATTTCTGATTCTATGAACTCATGTAGAGTCCGTCATGTAGAACTTCCATCAAAAGCCTCCACCAAAAAAACCTTTCAAAGTAGGACCAGGACAGAAAAGATGATGGATTCTAGCAGATGGATGGAGAGTAAGTACAAAAGTCAAGAACACACATCAGTTGTGAACCACCCTTCCAAGCATCAGCTGCAAACACTGGTGGCAAGTCCCCTTCTCCCCTTCCCCACGGTGAAGAACGAGCCCTCCCATTTTCATACACGTGGAACAGCTCAGACAGAAGCTGAATTCGGCTGCACAATTCTCCTTTTCACTTTTTGTTCAAGGTCCCCTCAAAGCCAAGTGATTGTGAGGGAAATGTGTTTCAAAAGATGCTTTAATACCCTTCACTACAGACTGCCTTAGGCACGCCATGAATGGAGCAGCTGAAATGCTCACTTTAAGCTGCAAGCCAGGGAATATTTCCTGGCTGTTCCAAGCTGCCGATGCTAAGGTGACACTTGTCTGGTTTGTTCCAACGTGATACTCCTTGACTTTCCTTGGTTCCACCCTCACATCACATCTACTCCCTGAAAATGTCAGGTATCTTCCTTTGTTGAAGATATGCAAGTTAAAATTTGATTTAAAGCTTTCATTTTGTTTACAGCCAGCTTTGCCAGGTTTTACTCCCAAAAATAAAGATTTCTTCTTATAGCTAATGATGGGTCTGCCTTGTTCCAGACCTTAAGGAATCAACCTGAGACTTTTAGACATCCATATATTCAGGCAGCTCCGAGCCAGCTGGTGCTGCTAAAAGCCAGATTCATAAATATTTAGATGGGAGATGGAAAAGCTGATAGACTCTGCTGCCCGTTTTGTCAGGCAGTTCAGCTTGTTACAGTCATCACTTAATCCTAATAGATTTTTGTTACAATTCAGCGTAAACACCTTGAGAAACCCTGATGACTTGCTTGGAGCTCAGCAGGAGAACAGATTGCAGCTTGGGTTGGCTTGGGGAGGCATCAAGCAACTCATTACCAGAGGGAGACTCTTGAAGAAGCTCCATAAATGGTCGTTTTCATGACGAATTTCAGTCTCACGAGAGAGGAGGATGAGCACAAGCCACCAGTGTCTCCAGCCAGCAGGAGAATGTCCCACAGTCTGAGACAGCTCTGTTTTTGCTTTAACATTGGAACTAAATATCATCCTTCCTTTCACTGAAGGCCATTCCCCTTGGTGGTGCTCACCTCCACAACTCCTGTTTCCTGGGAGTTAGGGGTAAAAAATCAAATTTATCCATGAATTATTATTCTGCAGGCTTGAAGTTTGTTTGACTGTAGGATATCTCCTTAAATCCACTCCTCTTATTAGAATCATGGACCCATTTATGTTGGGAAAGATCTCCAAGATCACCAAGTCCAACCTGCAACCAAAAGTCCAACCTTTGGCTGAGGGTTGGACTGTCTCCTCCTATCCTGGAAAGGTAAAATTTCCAGAAACATACAAATCCAATTGGATTTTATGAGAAGATAAAAAGGATTTGGGGCACTTCAAGTCATTAGGAGAAAGACAACAAATGATGAGACAGATTTGTGTGGAGAGGAGTAATTGAGGGTTTTCAAGTCATGCTACCAGGCCATTTGGGTTTTTTTTCCAAGTACACAAAACAAATCTAGAAAGGGGAAAAAAAGTGGGGTTTAAGTGGATTTTGCTTCATTTATTCCCCTCTAGAATCTTATTTAGTCCATGGCTACCAGAATAACCTTTGTGACTTCATTTTCAAATGCTGCTCTTAGCCACATGATTAATTTGGCCAAGCAAACCAAATTTTTCTCCCATTTAAACCAAGACTTTCTCCCATTTAAACCAAGTCTGCTTTGCCTCCACCTCCCCATGCAATACTGGAGAGTTGGAGGTGGAGGGAGGAGGAATCCATCACATTTGAATTTTGGAGGACAGCACAGCTCATCCCAAGCACAAATCCTGTTCTCTCAAATCAGCCCAAGATGTTGCTCCCTCCACATGTCCTGCCTTTCTCTGCAGCTTTGTTGCTGCATTCCTTGGAGAAAAGGCTTTGGAGCAAGATAACCACTAAATAATCAGGTTTTTAGCAGACCTGCAAATGGAACAGCTCCAGCTATTGGCAACTGCAATTATTTAATGAAGCAAGGAGTTTCCATTGATTTTGTGACTCCAGATGGGAATTAAAAGGCCTGTTATAATTAGCCCTAAACTCTCCTATTTATTATTGGGCTGAGCTGCGTCTGTTCACATCTTTGGGGTTGGAAATGATGGTGCAGCTGCACCTTGTGCTCTGTGTGGATAATTCAGGTTCAAACCTACACCAGGGTGGGGCAGAGGAATCGTTTACTTTTCCTTTGCCAAATCTCTTATGTCAGAAGTTCACACCTCATGGGAGGAAATTGGGAAGAGAAGGTTTCAGGGAGACTTTAGAGCACCTTCCAACAACTAAAGCAGCTCTGAATCACCCCTGGCTCTTTTGTGTCTCACCCTTAACAATGGAAGATCTCTGGATCTCTTCACTATCCAGACAGGAGATTTTTGCCTTAGCCACGTTTAGAGAGTGCTGGTAAAACACCAGTGGGATTTAAAAGGATCTGAGAGGTTGCAGGATAGGTCTGTGTTGGTGTGAACTGGAGCTGAACCTCAAGGAATAATCAAAAAAAAAAAAAAATCTAGGGAAAGACTAGAGTGGGATTCATGGAGAAATAAGCTAAGGTTTCAGGGCACAGGAATGATTGAATATCCAGGCAAAGGCTCTACCTTGACAATGAATTACTTAGGATCCTTTTGGGGATGTTTGGAGATCCCCATCCCAAAATTACCAGGTGGACAAGATGTCTGGAAGTTCCTCATCCAACCTCCAAGCTTTTGTTTAATCGAATCCTTAAGATCTCTGAGAAATGAGATTTCCCTGGTGCTCTGCAGCACCACTGCCTTATCCCTTTAAGAAAAAGTATTCCTTCTCCCCCACCAAAAAAAATCAAGCTTGAATTTTTTTATTGTAGAAATCAAAGTTTCTCGTAGTCTCTGGAGTGGAAGGGTTGATGTTTTGAAACCAGTTTTAGTCTGCAGCTGATGCCTGAAGAAAGAGAAACGCTCCAAAGCTCTGAGTGTTGTTTAATATTTCTCATGCTATTAAGGTCAAGTTTTATCAATCTGTTGTCAGAGAGCTGCAAAGGTAGAAGCCAATCAAGCAGAGAGGATGTGTAAATTGAATTATGTACTAGAAAAAATAATTAAAAAGGGAAAAAAGGAAAGGAAAATGCTCCTTCCCCACGTGTGTGGTGTCCCTGTGTCCCCCACAGAGCAGGAAGGGTCAGGTGAAAGAAGAATGGAAGGGAATTGTGGGAGGGAGGTGGAGGTGGGAGGGAATTGTGCTACCTTGACCTATAAAAAGAGCACAGTTTGGTGTCAAAATCATCTTTGGTAATGGGAAGAGGAAGGTGTAGATCTAAGAAACCTTTAGGGCATTTTTATAGGTTATGAGGGCCAATTACCCAGCCTCAAGAAATAGCTGAGCTGTGGGAGGTGACAAATAATCAACTGAATTTGAATTATTGATAAATACATTTTTACATCCACCAGCACTGTGACAACATCTTCTTGGGGAAGAAAATTGAAAATCGTGGAGTGCATCATGGAACCAGACAGAAAGGAAAAAAAAAAAGCACTTATGCAGATGCAATTTAGTACTGAACTCTATTTAATCACTGGGGGTTTGGTGCATGCATAAAAGCTAAAGAACTCTGACATTATAACATGAGATTAGGATATGATTAATTTGGGGAAAGAGTTATTTAGTCTGATTCCTGTGATTTACACATCCACAGGAGAGTTTTCCTGGGGATTTGAACAGAAACACTTTTCTGGACAACACAGGAATCAACTCAGATGTTTGGTAGGTCAAACAGTAAAGGGGTTGTTCATCATGCCAGCCATAAAAACCAGAATAAACCCTGCTCAGAAAAAAAAAAAAAAAAAAGCTGGAAATTGGGAAAAAATGCCCTCCTTCTAAAAGGACATCTCCCATCTCTTATTCCTTAGTACATTGTGTTTAAGCACCTTTATTTTAGGTCAAAGACTGTCATTGCTTATCGCTATTCCACGTTCCTGCTTTGCTTTTTTTCACCAAAGGTGTGTGATTTTTTTTATTTCTGCTTTTAAAAAACTATAATTCAGGACAGCTTGTGAAACAGAAAACACGGCCAGAGAAAATATTATAGATAGATAGATAGATAGATAGATAGATAGATAGATAGATAGAATTTTTTTTTTTTTCTGTTCTTCAAAAGGCAACAAAAATAATTGTGAAGCTGTGGGGAATAGTTTGGACATATGATGGGAGATTGATCTGAAATTGAAAGATGAGCCCTTCAGTGATAATCAGGAACATGATTTCTTCAGTCGAGTGAAACGGAGCTTAGCAGATGACTCGATTACAGTTTCTAATTACTTATCAGATGCTGCTCTTGAGTCAAGGAAAAAAAAAATAAAAAGAGGGCATAACAAGTTCCAGTGGCTGGAAATTCAAGTCAGCGAAATTGGAACTGAATTCAAGCTGTACATCTTAAATCATGAGGTTAAATCAACCTTCAGAGCAGTGGGCACAATAAATTCTCTCATCATTTAGTCTCTTTAGGGGAAGATTATGTATTCCTCTATTTAAAAAAAGGGAAAGAATAAAAAAGTGTTCTATGCGGTTTAAGCAGAAAATAAATGGGAGAGCTTGTGGGTGTTGTTGAGATAAAATTTCATGCCCTGAGCTCTGTGGGTCTGGTGAGGTTCTCAGATGGGTTTTGCAAGGTCTGAAACCAAACTGGGCTGTTTTTTTCTCTCCCACTGTTCAACGGGAGCTCCTTTCTAACAACATTCAGCTTCAGAAGTAGCCCTTAACTTGTTAATTTTTAAATTTGTTGAAGCTGCTGAAAAGCCACCAGGTTATGGATGTACACTTGGAATAGCACTGATCCAGGGTGGTTTCCGAGTGCACATCAAATGGAAAAGAGGATTGCAGGAGGAATATCCTGGGACCTGTCCACCCCCAGACCCCAGAGCAAGGATGAGGGATGTGCTCCATGGTTGAGGTGAAGCTGGAGCCTCCTACAGAAGGGTCTCCTCAAGGTTTTACTTCCTAGAACTTTTCATGAGCCTCAGCTCCCAAAAGACAGCAAATTCTGGCTGGTTTGGCATAAACTGGGAGATCTCCAAGAACTACAGGTGGTGCAGTAAATATCCAAACTCATTATTCCTCTCTGGTGTTCACGTTTCATTGGCATCGGTGGGTGTTAGCAAAGACTGCCACTGCTTAGTGGGGTGCTGGAAAGATCCTAAAAACAAGGAAAAGAAGATTAGGACAGAAGAAGGAATGAATGGATGTGGATGAATCTCTGCCAGGAAGTTCCACACAAAAAAAAAATCAAAGGAGCAGCTCTGTCCTTGATTAACCAGCCTCTGTTGTATTCATAAATCACTTTGTGCTGCCATATCCAAGTCTTAGAAACCCAGAGAAGTATTTGCACACTTAATTCCTGTTTAAGGAGCTAAATCCCTTTTGAAATCCTTTGTCTTGTAAATACTTTTGTGGATCTGAGCCTCGTGGCTCTAATCTAAGAGGGGCTAAAAGGAGAAATACACAATCCTTGCTGTTGTGTAAGGGCACAGGATAAAGGTGAGATAAAAGGGAAATGCTGAACTGCCACAATGTCTTTGTGGGGGATTTCGGAAAAGTCTCCATGGGATTGCCTTGCCCATGAGTGAAGGTGGAACCTCATAAAATGAGGAATAACCTAGTCTAGTAGAAGGTATCCCTGCCCATGGAAGAGGGGTTGGAATTAGATCATCTTTAAATTAGTCTCTTTTAACTCAAACCCTGCTGGTTCTATGATTTTATGAATCCCCGATTTCCCTCATTTTGGCCCAGAGGATTTAGGATTGTCTGTTTTGACAGGGGTCAAAGGAGGATTAGATTGTTCAACACCACTTTTTTCTCTCCTTGATGCAGAATGGGCTTTAAACCACCCACCTCCAATTTTATCACAGAACCAACAAAGCAAATTTTACTCTGTTTCCTTTACTCTGTGCCCATCCAGACCTCTTCAATGGCAAGAAGTGAACCTGGAGGAGTGGGGAAGCCCTACAAACCCCTGAATCAAAGGGAATCTCTCACCTAACCAGGCTGCAATTCCCGTTCAGTTTTCCCAACCCATCTTTCTTTCAGCTCTGTGGTTGGACCTCGCTTCTGGTCCCATGTCTGTACAGAACTTTGCACAACAGGAATCTTGTCTGAGGTAAACCTGAGGCCAAAGAGTAGGAAAAAATGAGTGTGAATCTTCCTCTTCACCGTATTAATTATTCCTGTAGCTACCACATCTCCCTCAGAACAGCACATCTCATTATGGGGAGACAAATGCTAACAGAAAATGATAAGGAGTGTCAAACCACCAGAAATTTGAGATTCTGGCCTGAGGAGAAATGAATGTTATTCACAAACTCGATCTGATCCCAAAACGTGGGAGAACATTTCTCCCCAGCTTCACATCCCTATGGTGCACGGTGAAGAGATCTTCAAAACCCTCTTAATTTGTGCAATTTGGTTGGAGGAAATCTGAGTCTATCTGATTTTGTTAATATTTTGATGCTTCCCATGAAAAATAGCACAAGAGAATCTAATTAAACCAACACATTTTAACTTCGTTTCGTTGGGGCTGGCGTAATGTTGAGCTCACTAATTTGCAAAACTAATGAGCGCAGTCTGACCCAGAGTTGTTTTTTACAGTGTCAATTTACCCAGGAAGTCTGGAAAGCTGGGGCTCTTTACTCCTCTTTTTTTTCCCAGTATTTGATTTGGATGTGTTGAGCTGAAGCCCCAATTAAAATACTGCAAAGTGAAAGGATTCCAGAATTCTGCAAAAGCATAACCAAGTTTCAAAGTCTTTTTTTACTCCTTTTCCTCAAAGATGCTTCGTGGGGTCTAAGCCAAGTCCTTGCTTTGTAAGTTTTCAATCAAGAGTGGGAGGAAAGAGGAAGAAAGTGAACAAATCACTGCATGAAGGAAGTAAAACTAAAGCAGACAAACTACAGACAAATTAGTGATTTTCCTTTCCTTGAGAAACCCTATCTCCCATCAAACCAGAGCTGAATTCACTTGCTTCTCTGGTTAAGATAACACTGAAATGTTTTCCAGGAGTGCTTTATATCCAATGATTTTTAGTGATGTTTTAAAGGAACAATTGCTGATGTATTTTTTTTCCCTTGGATGCATTCAGATGTTCCATTTTCATCTAAGCTGTACATAATCATACCACAATACATGGATTATAGAGATCCAATGTTTATTTCAGGCCTTTAATGTTTTTCTGAATTAAGTTTTCAAGGTGTGGTCCAGTTAGACAAGAAAATAATGCATTTATATAATAATAAAATCACATAATTTTTGGGAGGTAGACACTTCGCCTTTCATCAAACAGTGAATGGGAGCAAAAAGAAAAATATTCTTCCAAATACACTTTGTTTTGTGCAACTTAAATCTCAACAAGTCCTCTGAGTCAGAGGAGAGAAATCCACTTTTCTAGGGTTATTTTCTGCATCTAATTTAAGACAAATCATTCACAAGGAAACTCCCGCATCATCCAAAGGAGATTAATCACTTTCCAAACTCTGCTGGTGAACAAATTCCAGGCAAATCTCTCTGGAGCTGCTCCAGCTGGGACCACAAGTGGTGAAAGTGGACACCAGACTTGTTATTTTCTCTCACAAGCAAAGGCACAAGTTTGGTTCCTCTAAACGAATTCCAATGCACAGGGAAAGACATTTTTTCTGGAAATCTCTGAGGCAGGATGAGCCACTGACAGATTCACTCCCTAAATGCCCAAAGAGCTTCCCTTTAATCCTCATCTCTGCTCTTCAAGAGGAGGGAGCAGAGGGAGGTGACTCTGAGTGTTTGGCAGCAGAACAGGCACTGCCCACGCTCTTCACGGAGCTGAGAATTTGGGAATCACGGGACATTGTCCCACAGCAGCTCAGGGAAACAACTGCAGGCTGTCAGGACAAAAAGCATCACAAAACACAGGACTGTGGAGCTGGAAGGAACCTCGTGGGTCAATGTGTGTGAAATCACAGCAAAACTTAGGAGGAAAACGTTCCATCAATGGCGGTGTTACACATGAGGATATCAAGGGCTACAAATTTGTCCCAGACATAAATATATTAAAGAAAGCTAAATAAAACCTCCCTGGCACTAATTAAACTTTGACCTGATTCTCAGGGATGAATTTTAATTGCAACATGCTGCATTGCTTTGATTGAATTTCCTTCTGTAGGATGCAATTGCATTTAAGCAAATCACATCCCATCGATTGGTGGTTGGTTGGAGCAAATAGTATTTATTTCCTCTGTAGCAAATTATTTTTAATGGAATTCCTGGAATTGCATTTAAGTGTGTTGCAGTTAGTCTAAATAGATTGAATTAGGGCACATTGAATGAAAAAACACTGAAAAAAGGCCGGAATTAAGTTGCATCAAATTTTGTTAAATTTAATGGGACAGTGAATTGCATTTCTACTGAAGCAAGGACAGAGAGGCAGGGAGAGCAAAATGAAGGTTGAAGGGAAGTCATCAGAGAAGGGAGGAAGCTGGAAGCAACTGGAATAAGAAGCTGAAGGCAACAGCAGCGCTAGAATATATTACAGATAACAAATTGTTACACTAAACCCACGTAAATACTCCTCTGGGAATTCAAGATCATCCAGTTCCAGCCCCCCTGCCGTGGTCAGGATCATCTTCCACTGACCAGCTTCCTCCAGACACCAATCTGGCCTTGAACACTTCCAGGGGCATCCACAGATTCTCTGGGCCTCACCACAGATTTTCCAGTGCCTCACCACGCATATAACAAAGAATTTCTTCCTAATAGCCAATGTAGTTGGGAATTTCGGAGGGCAGGACTTGATGAACTTGAGTCAATCCCTGCTGATCTTTATTTCTCCTGACAGGAACTTCAGTGACGTCCCAGCCAGGAGAAGCAGAGTAACTGCAGATGGAAACCAGGGATGGAGATGCCAACAGATTTCCATGTCAGCCTGGTGCTCCACAGCCTAAGGGAGGCTGAGACAAGGCAGAGAGACTTGCAAGGAAGTATGGAATGTTTATTTAATTCCTTCTTTCCTTTCTTCCTTACTTTCTGAAGGAGGGAGGTGTGTGCAAAAGGTTCTTACCTGATTTTGATTGGTAATAAAATTAATTTCTCCAAGTCGGGTCGGTTTTGCCCGTGATGGAATTGCTGAGTGATCTCTCCCTATCCTTATCTCAACCCACAAGGCTTTTGTTATATTTTCCCAGGGAGGAACTGGGAGAGGTGATGGACAAAAAATGGACTGAAAAGAGTTAGAGAGCAGAAAGATCCCTACCACAGACTGCAGGAATCTCTGCTCTGGTGCCTGGAACACCTCCCTCCCTCCTTCTTCACCCCTTGGCGTCTGCAGGGCTGCTTCTCTCACTCCTCTCTTTGCCAGCACCTCTGCAGGTATTGTTTTTCCCCTTTTAAAATCTGTTATCCCAGAGGTGTTCCCACCATTCCTGATGGGCTTGACCTTGGCTGGCTGCAGATCCATCCTGGAGCCAGCTGGCATCAGCTCTCTTGGACATTGGGAAAGCTTCTGGTAGCTTCTCATATAAACCATCCTTGAAGCCCCTCAATAACAAAAACTTTCCATGCAAACCCAATTATCCTGGTAATTCAGAAGGTATTACCAAGAGTTACCCTCTGTGCAAATCAGAACCTTTCTAAAGCTTCAGGAGGTTTTTAAAAAAATTATTATTTGCTGTTGTTAAACTTTTTCTCCACTACTTTCTTCTTATTCATCCAATTAATTGCTTGGAAGGGAAGCCTGCTCTTATCCAGGCCCATGGCAGGGTATTAGTACTAAATGATCTTGAAGACCTCTTCCAAGCCAAATTGTTCCATGATTTTATTAAAAAAAAAAAAAAAGCAATCTGCATTTCTTCCAGCTCAGTCTGAGTTGTGTAATTCCTAAACAGGAATACTCAGTGCTTCTTTGTGGATTTATTCAGTGGAAACTTTGGGGTTTTTTAGTGTAAACGGCATCCCCTCCCTCCTTCTCTGCCCTTTTCTCTCACCATGGCAGCGTTTCTGCTTAAACCCAGCCAGCTCTGCCAAGCTGCACGGCACAAAGAGGGGAAGAAGTTCACACAGCCTGCGCTGTCAGCAAAGGCTCATCTCCCCTCCTCGCCCAACCATCACTCATTGCCTTCTCCCTGTTTAATTCTCCCATTCTCACATTGTGCCAATTCTGGAGCGCTCTAAATGTCAGTGTAATGTATCAGTCACTGTTCATGTCATCATTAACGGGGAGGCTGAAGGGAATAGGAATCAGAGAGCAGAGATTCCTTAGCGACGCTTCTTTATTTCTCGCTGGTGATCAGGGCTTGCCTCCGTGCAGCTCTGAAGAGAGTGGCCCTCGTAAAGATGATTCTTTAACCCTAAAAGTGAGGAAATACGGGGTGAGAATGCTCTGCCTTCTTTGGGCCTCTCAGAGAGTGACTCTGGGAGTAGTTCCTTGTGACTGATTGTCCGGAGCCCCTCAGAATTAATGGAATCGTGGAATGGTTTGTGTCGGATGTTAAAGATCTTCGAGTTCCACCCCCCTGACACTGACAGGGACATCTTCCACTATCCCAGGCTGCTCCAAGCCCTGTCCAGCCTGGCCTTAGACATCTCCAAGGATGGGGCAGCCACAGAATCCCTACATAACCTTTTCCACAGCCTTACCACCCTCACAGGGAAGAATTCTTTCCCAAAATCCCAGCTAAATATACTATCTGATAAACAGCTAAATCTGCCCTCAACTTCAGCCTCAGACACTGGCCTGTAGTGAAATATTTGCATCCAAAGAGGTGGTCATGGCTAGTCAGGAAGAGGAATTGTTTATCTTCAGCATTCCTTAAAGAAAAACAACTCCAAACATACCCCAAAGCTGTTTTTTATGCAGAAATCTCAGTAGGAGAACAACAGCAGCAGCAGCTTTGGAGTCAAATCCCAGCGGAACGAGCAGGCAGACAACCAGATGGCAGGAACTAATTTTGTTTAAATAATTAGGGAAATTAATAGGTAAGTTGATAGAATAAAAGCATCAGAGGACATGGATGGCTGCATGGATGGACAGGAATGAGAGATGTGTCTAAAATAAGAAAGATGTCACCTTGTTTCTGGCCCAGGAGACTCCAAGTCACACAAATGGTTTTTCTCCAGCATGCCACAGCTTCTGCTTTATTTCATATAAATTCTGCCTGCGGTGCCATCCTGGACTCACACAGCAAAGGTTCCTGGCTGACATTTTAAGAGATGAAATAAGGAAATACCTAAAATAGTTCTTTCTTTTTTTTTTCTTTTTTTTTTTTTTAATTCAAAAAGAATTAGTTTGCATAACTGGAGAAGCACAAGGAATAAATGAGCTTCTCTGTGTGTGCATCATTGCACTTTGTACAAGCTTTGCTTTTCCAGCCCTCTAGTGGAAAGGGAGAGGTATGAGGAAAGGATTTTCAGGATTCTCATCCTGGTGGAAATACTGTTTCACAGAGAATCATTACAGGGGGAAAAGACCTCCAAGATCACAGTTTTTCAGTGCATGTTGCAGCTTCTTCCCACCTCTCACCTCCGAAGTTGCTTCAGAAAAGCTCACAAAGTGGTCTTGGCTTTTTCTGACAGTGGATTCATGGAAACATTAAGGTTGACAAAGACCTCCGGGATCATCAAGTCCAAAACACCACCAAGCTCATTAAACCCCACATGGTGAAGTGGTTTTTTAACACTTCCAGAGATCACAACTCCATCGCTTTCCCGGACAGTCAATTCCAACACTCAGCCACTCTTTCAGCAATTAAATTTTTCACAATATCCCACCAGAACCTCCCCTGGCACAACCTGAGGCCATTTCCCCTTGCAGGTGTCTCGTGGCTCCAGGTGCAGGCCAGGTTGTGGCTGTGCTGGCAGCTGTGTCCATATAAAAGGCTGCAGGATTTGGGATTAAACAAAGCTTGCAGTGAAGTTTCCTACAAATCTTTGCTAGCAGGGAACAGCACTATGTAAAACATTTCTGAGGTTTAATCTCCTTAGAAGTTATACCAGGGGCCAAAGCAATAATTGGAATATAAATATCTTTTATAGAGGCTGCAAAGTATGGGTGTGGGGGGGTAATATGTAAAAATTGAGTTAGTGGTGTACAGAAAGTGAAGTGCTGGTTATGTGATGTGGAGGAAACATGGAAAGAATGAAAATGAAAGGACTCTGCTCCTGAGTTAATAGTGCTGATGGATGAAATGCCACTGGCTGAGCACATCCCATCTTGTTATGCCTCTGCTCTGAGGCAAACAGAGCTTGAACAGCCTCCCTCCCCCAGAGAGCAAATAAAAAAGATTTAATTCAAACAAAGGCTGCTGAGGACAAACAAGGGGAAGAGATACAGTGGAAAACGGGCAAGGAAAAATGAAAGGAGATAGACAGGCAGTGCTAAATGAACAAAGAACACAGTGGCAGTGGGATACTTGAGCAGGGCTGAATTACCAGGAGAACAGGGAAGGAGCAAGCTCTGGAGGGGAATGGCAGCCAAGAATCAACTGCTGCAGATCACAAAATCACGGAATCTTCGAGTCATTAAGGTTGGAAAAGACCTCCAAGCTCATCAAGTCAGACCTTCAACCAAACACCACCATGCCCAATAAACCACACCACAAAGTGCCACATCAGCTCCTTCTTTTGAACACTTCCAGGGATGGTGACTCCACCACTTCCCTGGGCAGCCTGTTCCTGATGAAATTGTCCCCAGGCCATCCTGAATCCATTCCACCACCAGGAGAAGATCAGAAGCATCCCCTGAACTCAGCAGCACCTCCCTCCTCCCACCTCCCTCTCTGGTTTGTCTCTCTTTTTCTTAACCCTGGGCTGTGGTTGATTGCCTGAGGCAGAAGCCATGGAGTGTCTGGTGGTGTTTGTGCTCAGGGAATGTGGTCAGGAATATTTTCTCATCTCAAACAGTCCCTGATCAGCCCTGAAGCCTACAGAAATCCATTGCATTTGGGTTCAATCCACCTCACCATCTTCCCTCCCTTTGTTGTTCCCTGGCAGCACATGAATAGGCTGACACAGCCTGGGTATCAGAAAATTGAGTTTGCATTTTTTCTTGCTTATAAACCATAAAAAAAAAAAAACCAACTGTTCAGAATTTGCTTTTCCCTGCTTCTACCTGATCATTCTATTTCTTTGAGAAGCACAACTTGCTTTGCATGCAAGCCCAAGATTTTTGTCTTCGAGCAGTTTTGCAGATAAGCAAAGAGAAGTGGGTGAAAAAACCTTTTTTTTTTTTTATTTGAGCCTGAGAAGGAAAAAGAGAGAGCAGGGGGATGATGATAGAGCTTAAGGAGTAATTCACAGAGTCAGAACTCAGTGAGGGATGGCTGTCTGTGGGTGACAGCAGTGGCACAGCATTTCTCTGTCTCCTGCCCCTCTTTTTGGGAAATTAAAACCTTTTTGAAGGTGTGGCTGTGCAAACAGGTGTGGATCCATGCATTGAAAAGCTGAGGAGACTGCAGTGTATCTCGACCAAACCTGGGACAATGGCAGAAGCAAAGTGAGGTCACTCCTGCAGCAGAGAGAAAAAAATACTTTGAAGAACAGGACAAGGCCTTTGCTCTCATTCTTGGTGAAAAGTCTGGGTATCTCTAATAAAAATATATTGTCATAAACTCCATGAGAAACTGCATCCAGACCTCCCTTTCCTCTCAGGCTGTTCCTTTGCTTGCTGAGTAGTTGTTGAGTGAGATATTAGGAAAAATTTCTTCCCCAAAGGTGTTGTCCTGCATTGGAATGGACAGCCCAGGGATGCCAGGGAAGGTTTTAAAAATAAAAATTGTGTGGAGTGGCATTTGAGGACATGGTGAACTGGAGTTCCTGCTGGGTTCATGGCTGGGTTCAGTGAGCCTGGATTGATCCCTTTCCCCCTTCAAATCCAGTCTAAAACTCTTTCCATGACCTCTGCTAACACCTGCACCAAGACACTTTTCTCTCTTTGAGACTTCCCTCTGTTCAGCTCTCAGGGGTTAAAAATCCAGGGCACTCTGAGGCAGCAGCACCCCCCAGGTCTGTTTTCCTCCCAGACAAATCCATGTCCAGGCAGGCTGGAAACAGCAACCAGCTGTCACAGCCTAAGAAAGGGGAAAGATATTTTGATACCAGATCAGAGCAACAGCGTGGATGCCAGAGGCTGATTTTTTTGTGTTTGGGTTTTGGGGGTTTACTTTTAAATTCATTTCCTTTTTTTCCTCCCTGTTAATTTCCCCCCTGCTATCAGACTCTTTCCTATTTTTCTCTTCATGTTTTACGTGCTTTCTTCAGTTTTAATTTGAACCACCTCCCTCTGGAATTCTTGCCCCTTTCCACCACATCTTGCCTTTAAATAAGACGCTAAAGTTTTGCACCTCTGTGCCAGAGTTTAATTCCAACTTCACGCCCCACAATCCTAACCCTTGGTTTAAAGACGAAGGTTTTCCCAGAGTTAAGGCAGCAGCTTGTCACAGCCTGTATTTCCAGGATGGGGATGGGGAAAAAGAGCTCTCTGCAGGATAGAAAACTCAGGCCTCACTCCAGGAGGATTCTCCAAGGGGTAATTTAGGGAAACACCTGAGTGTTTCTCCCTTTCTTTCCAGCAGGATTGGGTACAACACCCTCAGCAAGGCTGCTGATTTTCATCCAGAAGGGAGGAGAAAGAAGAAAGAAAAATTTGGGTCCTCATGCCACTTTTAGTCGATGTCTCACCTCAGGAAAGACATAAAACAACAGGAGGGCATGAAGAAAGTACTTATTTCTTCATGCCCTCCTGTATCTCCGATAGGATAAACTNGAAGAGAAGAGAAGAGAAGAGAAGAGAAGAGAAGAGAAGAGAAGAGAAGAGAAGAGAAGAGAAGAGAAGAGAAGAGAAGAGATCTCATCTATAAAATAACTCCAAGGTGAGTGTCAAGAGGATGGTGCCAGATTCTTTCCAGCGGTGTCCAAAAACAGGACAAGGACCAATGGCCATAAGCAAAAACATCACAAGTTCCACCTCAACCTGAGGAAGAACTTGTTTCATGGAGGGTGGCAGAGCCCTGGAACAGCTGCCCAGGGAGGGTGTGGAGTCTCCCTCTCCGGAGACATTCCAAACCCACCTGGACACACTCCTGCTCCAGGTGACCCTGCCTTGGCAGGGTGGTTGGACTGGGTGACCTCCAGAGCTCCCTTCCAACCCTAATTCTGTGATTCTGTGACCCCAGCTGCTTTCCTCTTTATCTCGAGGCCTTATCTGCTCTTTCCTGAGCACCCAAGGGCGCTGGGGTTTATTCTCACAGTGCTGTGCTGAGAAAGGTGCCTTTCACAGAGGGGAAATCAGGCCCCAGGGAGGTGGTTGGTTACATGGAGTATCTTTCAGAGAGCTAAAGAGTGGAACCAGGTCTACAAACCCCAGAGCATTTCAGATGCATTCAAGTTGATTTTAAATTCATTAACTCGAGTATCAGTGTATTAACTGAGCCAGGATGGAAGGAAGCATGAGCGAATTTATCCTTCTTGTGGGATTTTGCAGCTCCTGTTCGCTTTGTGCTGCATGGCTGGGTTTGAGTTTGCTCTGATATCTTTGTGCACCGTGCCAGTGCTGCAGCTTTTATCTGTTGCTCCACCCAGGGCTTCTCTGCCTCTTTCACCAAATCCCAGAGCCATTTAAGTTGGAAAAGACCTCCAATATTATTGAGTCCAGCTTGTGATCATCCTGTTGTCACCCAGACCGTGGCACTGAGTGCGACCTCCAGTCATTCCTTGGACACCTCCAGGGATGGGGACCCCACCACCTCTCTGGGCTGTCCCTTTCAATGCTTGGCCTCCCTGTCCATGAAGAAATTCTTCCTGATGTCCAACCTGAACCTCCACTGGTGCAGCTGGAGGCTGTTTCCTCTAGTCCTGTCCCTTTCTCCCTGGGAGAAAAGGTCAACCCCTACCTGGCTGCACCCTCCTGTCAGGTGGTTGTAAAGAGCAATAAGGTCTCCCCTGAGCCTCCTTTTCTCCAGGTTAAGCTTCCCCCAGCTCCCTCAGCTGCTCCTCCTGGGCCTCACTCTCTAGAACCTTCACCAGGTTTGTTGTCCTTCTCTGGATGTACCCCAGCACCTCAACAGCTTTCTTGAAATGAGGAATCCAGAACTGGGCACAGTTCCCCCTTTATGTTGGGTCTGGCTGGGATGGAGTTGATTTTTCCCAGTGCAAAACTGCTCAGCAATAAAGACTGGGATAAAAAGGAGGAGAAAAGGTTGAAGTTCATTATTTACAATGTTTGTCTTCTGGTGCAACCACTACAACCATGGAAACCCTGCTTCCCAGATTTTGAGTGAATAGGGATGAAGGATTCTTCCCAACCAACAACACTGAATGTACCTCAGAAGGCACATGAATACATAAATGAAAAATAATCTGAGATCCAGAAGTGGGTGGCATCATATAAGTAATTAATTACAAGTGTATGTTTAAAATATGTAGGCAAGCCCACAATTTTTAAAAGATCAGTATTTAAATCAAAGTGAGCCTATCCTGAATTCCCACTTAGGGATGCTGACTTGGATCTAAACCCTGCCAAAGTCAGTGGGAATCTCCCCAGAGAGGTTTGGACTCTGATCATTCAAAAGTTTGCAGAGGAATTCTACCTAGGAGAAGTCTTTTCTGGGACAGAAGGAAAATTTTAAGTCCTTTGTCCAGCCTAGGGTCAGAGATTTCAGGTTTACCAAGAACTGTTGGTTTATTCTCCTTTGGTCCTTTGAGAATTGAATTAAGTCAGAATCCTCTCTGACTTAGGATATAGAGAGTCAGAGAATCCTTATGTTTGGAAAAAACCTCCAAGATCAAGTCCAACTTTCAACCAAGTACCACCATTCCCACTATAAATTATTCCCAGTGCCACATCTACTCTTTTGTTGAATGCTTCCAGGGATGGTAACTCCACCCCCTCCCTGGGGATACACATATCTATGTATCTATATATCTATATATCTATTTATCTATATATCTATATATCTATATATCTATATATCTATTTATCTATATATCTATATATCGATCTATATATCTATATATCTACATATCTACACATCTATATATCTATATAATTTATACATATAACCAGGCACATAATGTCTGATTTTACAGCCACAAACCTTTCTTTTTATTCTATTTTTTGTGGGGGGTGGGGTTTAGGTCATCGCATCTCAATGAAATCAAAGACAGTGAAACCATCTTCTCCCCGTGGAAGCTGCCCAAACATCTGATTATTTTGTCTGTCATAGGAGAAGCAATGTGCATTTTGAGCTTGTGTGCATCTCTTTTGCCTCTTTGAAGCCCCATTTTGATCTCAGAGGCAGCTCATCACAATTCCAGCGTGGCCAGGAGAGATGTGCCAGTGGAAGTGAGAGGAGAATTTTCCTGTACCCACCGAAATGCATTCCCACCCCTGAGGT
This sequence comes from Erpornis zantholeuca, assembly GCA_013400515.1. NCBI lineage: Eukaryota > Metazoa > Chordata > Aves > Passeriformes > Timaliidae > Erpornis > Erpornis zantholeuca. Next base: position 364,813 of record VZTN01028756.1, read on the forward strand.
AGTTTTGACTTTATTCCTCTAAGCCCCAGGATACACACTGCATGTGTAAACATTTACATTTCATAAATCAGTCAGGGAAAGCCACTTTAAGCACTGTCTTTACGCAAAGTGCATCTTCTTATTAAGTCAAAACATATTATGCAATGACTCTGATGTGCCTCAGGTGCACTTTAAAATGTATATATCTGTTTTCATCCCGTGCTCTTGTTATTTATTATGTGTAGCAATCACTGTTCTGTCCCAGCCATGGGGGCCTGATGTATTTTGATATAATTTATAAACAGCTAATAAAACTCAAATGTTTATAGAGGCTGCCTGGGAGGAATCTGAGGTCTAACAACTCCTCTCAGTCAGCTGGTCGGCAGGAGAAGACAAACAACGCGCTGTGATGAGTCATTAAGAAGCAATTTTGCATAGATGTGGCTTGATTATATAAGCACAAATAATTCCAGCTGTATTTCCAGCCTTTCTGCTCAGGCCAATGGAGAGAGCAGCAAGAAAGAACAGCTATTTCCATATCATAGGAGCAAAGTGGTCAGTTCCTCACTGCTCAGGGTCTTTCATCTTCTCGGATTCTGGTTTTCACTCAAAACTCATCCCTTGGAGCCTAAGTGCTCCCTAAAACATCCCTTAAATTGCTGGCAGACACTCTGGTCTTCTCAAGGAGGAACACCAGAAAATAGGAATGCAGTGCTTTGTGCTGTGTGGGATATCCATAGCATCAGTCCAGTGATGTGCTGGATAATAGGAATAATTAGGTTGAATATTGGAAAAAATTTCCTTGCTGAAGGAGTGGTCAAGCGTTGGAACAGGTTGCCCAGGAAAGTGCTGGAGTCACCATCCTTGGAATTGTTAAAAAAAATGAGTAGAAATGACACTTCTCAATGTGGTTTAGTGGGCATGGATGATTTTGGAGCTCTTTTCCAGCATTTATGAATTTCGTGATCCTGTATTTGCTCCTGGTCTGGCCCTGGCAGCTGCTCAGTCCCACCAGGCTGGACCTGGACTTCCCACCTTGGCACATCCATGCTGTGGGTGCAGACCTGATGCCACCAACACCCTTGAAACACTTTTCTCAGGGCCTGGGGTGATTTTATTGGCTTGTTTAGGCTTATCTGGATGATCTGTGAGCTGTTGCATGCTGATCTTTAATCACAGTCTGCCTAAAACTGAGGCAGGAGTGGATGGAGGTGGGCCTGGACATTTGCCAGGATGGTTGTTGAAGGGCCCTGGTCTCATGGACACTGACTCTTGTTTAGAGAGAGGAATTTTTTCTTCTCCCCTGAGATGCTCTGATTTCCTTATCAAGGTAGCACAAGTCCAAGGCAAGACTTGGCTCTTTTCCCCCTCAAGACAGAAGTTTACAGCACACAAACATTGAATTGTAGAGGGATTTCATCCAGCGGGATTTTTTTTCCATCATCTTGAGCTCTCCTCTTGTCACCAGTTTTGTTCTTCTCTGCCTCTAGCTTTTAGTCACCCAGAGAAGAAGACATTCTTCACTGCTCAGAGACAAAGAGCTTGGCAGAGAGGCTCTGTAAAAAGCCCTGTGAGGCCTCCTGGACCAGTTGTTGCTGGCAATTAGCTGAGCTTGGGGTAATCAAGCAGCCTGGATACTTCAGAGTGGTGGAAAGAGTAATATGAACTCGCCTGTTTCTGTCCCTCTGGGGAATAAATGAACATTTCTCCAAGTGCTCTCTGATCAGATGCCTGGTCCTTCAAAGCCACTGCAGAAGCCTTGATTGATGGCAGTGGAGTCACTCCATCACCTCCTGGATGTGGTGCTTTGGGAACAGAGAATGGCTCAAGCTCTGACGGCTCCTTCAATCCCCAGGATGATTTCAGGCCATGCCCACACGCATCCCTGTGTGTATCCATGAGAGTAAAGGGAAAACAGCAAATGTGTTTTGATTACTGAATAACCCAGTGGGACATGCCTTCAAATATGGAATCAAATCATTTCCTTCTGCATTCAGGTTTCAAGCCAAGAGATAAAACCACCTCCTTCGTTCCAATCTGGCTTTTAAGTGTATTGAAATGGAAGTTTAAAGTGTGAACTTTCCCTTCCTTCCCTTTCATACTGTGAAGGAAACTCTTTCTGACACATCCCGTGGCTTCTGCTGATCACTGATGAATGGTACTCCAGGCCATCCATTAATTTCAATTCCTCCAGGTTTTAACCTGTATCGGAGGGGCCAAGTGATAATGAACATGCATTAAAGTGACTTGCAATAGCAGCATTCAATTAATTATAAACAGATTTTGAAAGGTATTTGGCCTTTCTGATACCACTGTCAACAGAAGCTACCGTTCAGTGCCAAGCACCAGAGGAAGGCCAGAAAGGCAGGGAAGACACCAGGAACAGGTCACATTTTCTCTTGTCACAGCCTTGACTCAGGGAAGAGGAATAAACCTGCAAAGACTCGGGCACGTTACTGACCTCCTGCTGCCTAAGGGAAGAAAGAGGAATACAGATAATTTGTCCTTTCTTGGATTCTCCAGTTCAAAAAAGACACTGGGTCAGCCAAGAAGGATGTACAAGGATTTACAAGGGGAAGCTGGGAGAAGAAGACATGTCCAGACCCAAGGTGAAGGAAAATCTTGAAACTCCCTAAGGGGAGGATCTAGAGAGGATGGATCCCAACTCTTGGAGATGCTAAAAATTTGACAGGAAAAGTCACTGGGTGACCTGAATTGCTTGGCCCTGCTTGGAACTGGTTTTTGGCCTGGTTACCTCTAAAGGGGATATCCAACCTAAATTACACTGAAGTTTTATGTGGAAGGCTCCATCTGAATTGAGTCACCAAAATATTCCTCCAGAGCCAGTGGATATGGAATTTTGGATATAAATTCCAGGGGCTGCACTCAATATTCCTCCATTTTTTTGAATTTTAGACATTTACCTCAAACAGAAGAAGAAAGGCTCCAGAGTAGACACCAAATGTTTAAAAAAAAAATAATACCCTTTCTTTCTGTTTCTCCAGTCTCCCTACTTTCTCTCTACTATCCTTCATTTTCCTAGGGATTTCTCAGCAACCTCTTTCTCCTTTTTCTGTCCCACACTCCTTTAAACGTTAAAGACTTTAAACAGCAACATTTAAAGTCTCCCTGTCCTGGTGTTAACACGTGTTTCGGGTTGGGTGTCCCAGGACATGCACTCCTGAAGATTACAAATTACTTTGTGCTGTTCCTGCTGTCTCCTGGAACGATTTCACCCCAGCACTAGACAGAACAGTTCATGTAAAAACATTTATTATCCATTTACCACTGCCATTCTGCTCCTGACATGACTCTTTCTTCATACTTGTGGATGGAGAATATGTGTTCTCTCTGAGGGGACAGAAGGGAATAAAAACTCTGCTCTGGAACTCCATCCGGGCTGTGCATGTGAGGAGGAAAAAAAATGCCTTAAATATGTTTTTTATCTGTCTAATCTTAGCCAGACCTGGTGTGTTCCCCCAATTTGTCATTTCAACCCATGAAGACATAACAGAGAAATATCGACCTCATTTTCCTACTGTTGAATATCCTGACAATTTTATTTAACCTTGCAAGATAAGGAAGTGGCATTAATTCAACTCTTCCTGCAGAGAAACTGAGGAACAGGACTGGGATTCATCTACATAATTTTGAGTGTCTGTAACTTAGTTGTCTTAATTTAATTATCTTCGTTCTTATTACAATTCAAGACAATCAAATCAACAAACTGAATGGAGTTCAGGGTGTGAATCACCTGGAAAAGTGCATGTCTGGTTTATGATGAGAAAAATCACAGAATGGGTTCTGTTGGAAAAAACCTCCAAGATCATCCAGTCCTCAACAGTCTGAGCATGATTCAGTTGCTTTGGAATTGAATTTATTGAAATTCCAGTCAGCCAATCTATACATTTACATACTGCTGATCAACAGGACAGAGCCTAGAGGAGCCCCATTCCCTCCTCCAGCCCCTGCAGGACACTTTGAGACACCCAAAATAGTGCCAGGGACCAACAACCAGGGCAACGAGGTGATTCCACACACCACTTCTGCAACGAGGGTGGGGGAACCTGGGAGAACACTCACATCATGGAATTGTAGAATTGCTAAGGTTGGAAAAGAGCTCTAAGCTCATCCAGTCCAGCTGTCAACACCACTAAACCCTGTCCTCTCCCACACCCCTTCTGAACACTTCCAGGGATGGTGGCTCCACCTCTTCTCTGGGAAGAAGCATTCACCTGAAGCCTGTTCCAATGCCTGACAATGTCAATTAAAATTCCCAGGTTTTAGTGCCCTGGAAAACTTTTCCAAGGTTACCTCTGGTGCCTAAAGACACCGAAATCACATCTTCTAGCACTGAGGGTAATGTGCTGTTCACTGTCCCCTGCGGTACTCGATGGGGCTCTGGAAAGAGAGGAAAACAGCTGGAAAAGGAATTGTGCACCCTTAAGTCACTCTGCAGTGTAATGGCTTGAGGAAGAACTTAAAAAAAAGGAGAAAAGGAGGCTCAGGGGAGACCTTATCACTCCACAACCACTGAAAGGAGGCTGGGTGAGGTGAGGGATGGTGGCTTCTCCCAGGAAACAACAAGACAAATGGAAATGATCTCAAGCTGCCACAGAGCAGGTCCAAGTTGTATACTAGGAAAAATTTCTTCACAGAAAAGATGGTTAAAAGCACTGGAATGGACTACCCAGGGAAATGGTGGAACAATCATCCCTCAAGTGTTCAGGTTTCGTGGAGGTGGTGGTATTCAGTCAAAAATTGGACCTGATGATCTCAGAGGTTTTTTCCAACCTGAAGGATTCCATGAAAAGATAACTGCTCCAAAGCCTCCAGCTCCCTGGCAGGCTGTCACTCCGTGTGTGGCTGTCTGGGCTGCGAGCACAAGGCGTTGGATGTCTGTTTATTTGTATTATTTATTAAGTAAATGATTTCTGTGCCAGGCATCTGGAAACACGCCATAAATAAAATACAGCAGAGTCTTAAATTTCACTGCTTTTCACAGGCAAATGTCCCTCAGCCCTCCCTGCACTGTCACAACAAACCTCTGTAAATAACATCCCCAGCTTGCTGTCAGTGCCAAAAGACATTGCAGAGCAAACCCAGCCTCCCTCCACCTTCTGGAGGAGAACTGGCAGGAGCCATTGACACCAAAATCTCAGCTCTGCACCTCCAGGTAAAACTTCCTAATGAGGAGAGTGGAGCAGAGGATGAACAGATCCTCTTATGTTTGGAGGCTGCCACATGACCTCTAAAGACCATTCCATCTATCTCCAGCTGTCTTCCAAATTGCTCTGAGCAAGGCTCTGAGAGAGAATTTTTCAGATAGGGGCATTTTCCTAAGGAACTAAAATCTGACCTGCAGCACAAAATACAAATCCACACATGGGGTTAGGCTGGGTTCCAGGTTCAGCCTAAAATCCAGACTCATCCACTAGGAACCAGCACTGAAGGATTTAACAATCAGAGCCCAGGTGCTCTCCAGAAAGGGGAGAGCTTGAATATTCTTCACTCCTACAAAATGAACTTGAGGTCATCCATGTGGTCTGGATAGTCCAAGGGGAGCCAAGCAGGCTGCAGTTCATCCCAAGACCTGTTTTGGAAGAAGAGTTCTAAAAGTGAACTTCCCAAAGTCTTGGGATATTTTACTTTTAGAGTGATGCATTTCTTGGCTTTCTGGTTGGATTTTGTGCCTTGATAAGCTCTCGCTGTCTTAGACAATTCCAGGGGATGACACAGGAAAAGAAAATTTGTACAGCATTACCCTGTTCTAGAAAAATGGGTTTATCACGAAGACAGTTCTGTGTCAGGGGAGATCAGAGCTGATAATTTTTAACAGAAGAAAAAGAGGTGATCTCTGAGCCTTTTATGTTGGGGTCTCATCAGCTCCCTGCCATGGGAGAGGCAAAAGGAGATCTTAGCTGGAGTCCTAGACCTAGTGGCTCCAGGCTTTGAGAGACAGGGAATCTGGGTCAGAATTAGGGCATTTCAGTCCTAGAATCATAGAATGGTTTGGGTTAGAAGGGTTTGAAAAACCATCTCGTTCCAGCCCCCATTGCAAGGGCGAGGATGCCAGGCTGTTCAAAGCCCCATCCAACCTGTCCTTGATACTTCCAGGGATGGGGCAGCCGTAGTTCCTCTGGGAAACCTGTGCCAAGGCCTCACCACCCAATAAATCCGAATAATCCAGGACAAGGGGGAATTATTTCAAACTGAAACAGTAACATTTAGGTTAGATATTGCGAAAAAAGTCTTTATTAGGAAAGAATTCTTTACTGTGAAGGTGGTGAAGCCCTGGAACAGGTTGTCCAGAGAAGTTGTGGATCTGGAATTCAGATTGTAGAACCCAGTCCAGTTCCTGCTCATGGCAGGGAATTGAAACTAAATGATCTTTAAGGTCCCTTCCAACCCAAACCATTCCATGATTCTGTGACTCTGTGACACTCTCTCTGTCCTTCTGACAGTCACACCTTCTCCTAACCTGGGATTGCTGTGGCTCATCCCTTCCCCAGTGCCCATCCTCTCCTCCCAGCCAGGCCCCCAGGGAGGCACAGCTCATTCCTGAGCTCGTTATGTTCAGGTATAGCTAGATGGGCTCAATAATTAATGACCCTCACATGAACCAGGGCTGCAGTCGGACTGAGGCTTCCAGTCAGTGCAGGAGGAGCAGGGCTTGAAGTAAAAAGACTTGTAATTAATGTCCTTTACAATATGCAAATGAGATTTCCTTGCCCTTAGACCAAAGGCAACTAAATTAGTCAAACAAAAAGGGACGAAGAACAGGAGACAATGTTTAAATTAGAGAACAGAGGGAGGATGATGCTATTATTCCACAGTAATTTAGATTACAAATCCACTCTCCCCTGGACCAGTGAGCATTTCTGTCTGCTCAGTTGCCTAATTTGTGTTTGGCTCAAAGGAAGATGTTATTTTGTTTAGATGTTTTTTTTCTTTTCCTCCACGACTCAGAAAGCCTGGAAGAGAAACAGCTCTGGGAAGGAACAGCCAGGAAAGCCAAGCAAGACAATACAGCAACAATCACTGAGATGATCCCTGAAAGCAAACAGGAGCTCCTGGGATTCTCCCAAATAGGTGGTTTGGGAAAAATTTGGAGGCAAGGGTAAAGATAAAAACATTTTGTTACTTGAATATGTTCTCTTTGCTCCTTACAGGAGGATGGAGAATGGGATGAGTGAATCCCTGAGTAGGAAAGGAAAAGGGTGGATGTGTATTAGATTCACTGGAAAGGGAGAGAGGGTGTTTAGAGAGGTTCACAAGGATAAAAAAAGGCAGAAAATAGAAAGACCAGGATGTGATGAATGCACAGTGGGGGCCTTGAAGAATGAAACCTGTCCTCTCTGGCTTCATTGCGTTACCTCAGCACTGGTTTCATCCTTCATGACTTCAGAAGCCTCTCTGGCAGCTTCTGGGTTAATCTCTCCCCTCACACTCAACTGCAAAACACTGGAGAACCCCAGACCTGCAAATCCATCTTGCATTCACCCATTTTATTTCCCTCCATTGAGTTCCAGCATAACCCTGAGCTGAAACCTGCAAAAACCTCAGGCAGGTGGGTCACGATGCTCTGGTCCACTGAGATGGGTTTCATCCTGTCAGCTGTTGATAGATTCCTCCAAATGATTGGCTGGAGGTGAGCTATTTTAAGGAAATTCAGCGAATTTGGCATTTTTAGGAAGTGAGGCTCCTCATCCTAACAATATTGTCTGGACTGGGGAAGATTAATCTAAAGTGGTTTATAAACTCTGAGCAGGCAGGTGATTTTAATTTGTTTCAGTCTGTCTCTAAAGCACAATGCAGGAACAAAGAAACAGGGAATCACAGAATTGTTTAGGTCAGAAAAGACCTCAAAGATCATCAAGTCCAAGCATGAACCCAGCACTGCCAAGGCCACCATGGAGCAATGTCCCCAAATGCCACATCTACACATCTTTTAAACACCTCCAGGGACAGTGGCTCCACCATGTCCAAGGGCAGCGTCTGCCAGGGCTGGACCAGCCTTCCAGTGAAGAATTTGTTCCAAATGTCCAATCTAAACCTTCCCTGATGGAACCTGAGGCCATTTCCCCTCGTCCTGTCACCTGGGAGAAGAGACCAACACCCACCTGGCTCCACCCTCCTGTCAGCAGGGACTTGTGGAGAGCCAGAAGGTCTCCCCTGAGCCTCCTTTTCTCCAGTCTGAGCCTCTTTCCCAGCTCCCTCAACTGCTTCTGATGCTCCAGACCCTTCCCCAGCTCCATTCCCTTCTCTGGACATGCTCCAGCCCCTCAGTGTCTTTGCTGCCATGAGGATTCCACATCCCACACTTGGGTGATGTGTCCCAGTGTCACAATTTACCTGTCGGATAATGCTCCTGGTTTGTCTGTCTGATTTTGTAATATAGAACCACAAGTTTCTCTCAGGAAATTTTCTCCTTTCTCTGGCACTTTCTGGGTGATAACCCTGTTCAGAAAGCTCAGTTTTCCTTCCAGCCTCCAGACAGGACAGCCTGAGGCTGAGGAGGGCTGAGGTTGAATATAATTGCCTTTATTGAGCTAACCTGATGTTTGATCTTTCTCAAATCACTTGCCCCCTCCATAATTCTGTTTTTCTTCCCCGTCTCCCCCTGGAGTTACTGCTGAGGTTGTAACTCTTTCAAGGGAGGAAATCAGCTCCTTTTACTTTCTTGTTTAATTCCATACCTACGTCTCTCCGGGGCCAATTTATTTGGTGTGTTTTTCCGAGGCTTTCTCTCCGCACAGTTCACTGTGCCTGCCTTGCCCACTAGATGTCATGAAACGCTGAGCTCTCGGAGCTGTGGGTGAAGGGGACTTGTAGCTGCTTTACAGCAAATTGCTGGAGTTCCTCCCTGGCCATCTGCTTTTTTGGAGGTAGCCCACTCAGCTGGGAGCTGTGAGCAAAAGCATCAGCTGCCGCCAGCACCGTCCTATTTTCAGCTCCCAGGAATCACGACTTGGCTGCGCTGCCAGGAACAGCAGCTCCTGGCATTTGCTGGGGGTTGGTGAGTAGGGGAGAAAACCCATGGGGAGAAGGGTTTGGCTTCAGCTGACCCACGGTTAGACATGGACAGCTCTGCAGCTCTTCCAGGTCCTCCTATCTGCTGCAGGCATAAATTTCCTCTCTTCATTTCCGAGCTGCTGGAAGGAGTAGTTGTGCTGGAAGAAGTTGTGCTTGGGGTTGGTGGAGACACCTTCCTGGAGAGGTTTTTGGAAAGGAGAAATATGAAGTTTACTGTCTGAAGATGTGACTCATCAAGAGATGCAGGCTCTCCACAGTTTCACATACAGAGGTCTTCAGGGTCTAAGCATTCCTTAATAGGTTTTGGAAACTTCCCTTATTTTTTAGAACTTTCCTTTCATTTTTCAGAACTTTTCTTTCATTTTTCAGAGCTTTCATTTCATTTTTCTTTCATTCTTCATGTGATTACTTTAGTGATCACCATTTATCTCATCTATTTTAAAGAGCTCCCTTCTCTTAGGTCTGGCCTGCAGACAGCAGGGTTCAAGTGTGTGGGGGTGAAATTTTTCATTCATTGCTTGACTGGAGGAAAAGTGATGGTTAATGGAAGTGGTTGCTAATTTCCAAATGTTTTGTCTCTTTCCTCGTGAAGGAAAGGAGAGTGAGAGGATTTCAGCTGAGAGGTTTCCAAGAAAAAATTAATCGAGTTGCCCCCAACAGAGGTAACATTTGCTAAGCCTGTTTTGTGAAGATTTAGATGTGACCCCACTAATTTCAGAGACAGATCGCCAAGGGATATCCTGTCACCAGAACAGGACAATTTTGTTCCTCTCCCTCACACACAGCACTGCTCCAGGTAACCTTGTTCCCATGGAAAAGGTTGGAAATATCTTCTTCCATCCTGAAGCTCCATGTGAAGGTGCCACGTGAGTTAGAAACCCGAGCACATCTCCCCAGAGACTCGTGTTAACAGTTCAGCAAATGTAGGATTTTTCTGAGCCAACAGCTTGCCAGACTCGAATAAAACTTCCACGTTTCCATCGTTGGAAGCAAAAACTCTCAGGACGTTTTGCAAAGGTCTTTTTTTTTCCTGCAAGCTTCTCCCTGCTGGTGTTCTGGCCTAGTTTATAAGTTTGATCAGGCCAGACAAGTCCCAGGAGGTGCCAGGGATGTGAGTCCCTGGTTTGAGGGTGAAAAGAAGGGTGAGACTTTGTCCATATGGACCAAATTTCTTTTAAGACCCTTCAGTTCTGGTATTAAGAAGAGATGTCAGATGGTTTTATTTGGTCTTCTAGACCCAGGCCTGCAGCTATAGAGATTCAGCAGCAGACGAAGTGCAAAGAGAAGAACAGAAGATGGCCACAAAGATGATGGAGGGACTAAAATCTTTGTTTGAAGCTCAAGCTGAGAGAGTTGGATGTATTCAGTCTCAAACAAAGTGACTGAGATTAAACCTCATCAATGTCCAGCAATATCTGCAGGGAGGGGTGAGAGGCTGGACCAGGCTCTGCTCCCCAGGGCCCAGCAACAGGAGAAGAACAAGCAGGAACTGATGCCCAGGAAGTTCCACCTGGACATGAGGAAGAACTTCTGCCCTGTGCAGTGACCAAGCCCTGAACAGAGACCAGAGAGGGTGTGGAGTCTCCCTCACCGGAGATATTCCAGAGCTATCTGGACACAATCCTGTGCCAAGTGCTCTGGGATGGCCCTGCTTGAGCAGGGAGGTGGGACCAGATGACCCCACCATGGTCCCTTCCAACCTGACCCATTCCATGATTCTGTGAGAAGAGACACCCACTCTAGGGCAGACAGTGGCTCCTCACAGAAGAAGTCCCTTGCTGGGCTTTGGGAAAGTCACCACTGCTTGGCAGGTGAGAAAAACCTTGAGCAAATCTGTGGAAGGTCAAATAAAGTCTGAGCTTCATGAGGATACACCTGAAACCCCTGTTCCCCTACCTGGGAGTAGCCTTGGAGTCCTCTGCAGAGAGATCCTGCCTTGCCATGCCCAGAGAAGCTGTGGCTGCTTCATCTCGGGCATCATCCAAGGCCAGGTTGGATGGGGCTTGGAGCAGCCTGGGATAGTAAAAGGTTGCTCATGGCAGGGGCTGGAATGAGATGATCTCTAAGGTCCCTCCCCACCCAAACCATTCCATGCCTCTGTGATCCCTGCAGAGTGACAAAACCACCGAGAAGCCAGAGCAGGTCGGCAGGACCTCGGTGGCTGTGATTATTCAGGGTGACATCTGCCAGGAGTGTGGATGAGCCCATTTGCCCCAAAAGCAGCAGCAATCTCTGCCAGTCCCTCCTGTCCTGCATCCATTCCTGCACTCCCTGCTGCCATCCTCATCCTTCCCAAGCTGATTTTCTCTGGTTTTGTCTGCTTTGGAGCCAGTGATGCCTGAAATGGCTACCTAGAAACAGAGACTAGACAGGAATAAAGGAATAAAGGAGGGATTTATCTGAAAGCCCTTCAGAGGTACACTCTGGGCTCCAGAGGCTCCTGCCTCAGTGCATCCCAACATGGACAAGGACAGCTCACGAGTTCTTCCCACTTGGATCTCAGCATCAATTCCCCAAGCAGAAGCCAGGCAAGGATGGAATTTGCCCAAGCTTGCCCCCCTGTCCCCAAGATTGTGGTTTGCAGTTGTTGGGCCTAGGAGGGTCTGGGTGTCCTTGGAGAGCTGGAGAGGCTTTGTTGTGTGTGTGTGAGCATGAGAGAACAGCACTGAACGAGCTCCAGGGAACTTCAGATTTACACTGGGCAGTGCAGGATTTGAGAAATATAAAAGTTAAAACCTAAGGCATCGCCGGGAGAGGGCAGCAGTGCTCACGGAGAGACTCTCAGTGCCTCCCTGGGTGTCTGGCAGTGCCATCCCAGCGCCCTGGTCACGTTCTCATGGGCAGAGCTGAGCAGAGGTGCCTCTGGCACTTCAGGCTCAGGTAAATCCACGAACAAACCTTTTTTTTTTTTTTTTT